>WOXC01003347.1:0-63272 GCA_011680675.1 Gymnobelideus leadbeateri
ATGTTTCTTACATAGTATAAAAAATAATAAACTCTCTCAAAAAGTTACCTTTTTAGGTATTTTTAATTGTTTAGTTCTTTTTTTTTTCTTGTCATATGTGTTTTCTCATACTTTTCCACCAGTTACCAAATAGTTTCTTTTACTCTCTCCAAGAAGAAAGAATTTAGATGGTGGCTATCTTTGAGGAATAATAGGAATTTAATACCTCAGTCCTTCTGAAGATCACTGATTTCACTGGTGTGGATGCTATGTCCATCAATGTAAATCTTCATAGAAATTACAAATAAAATAATAAACTCAAGACTTTCCTTGTAGTCATAAACCTTTTTACTCTGAGCCAGATTATACCAGAGAATAAACACATTTTCTTCTAACCTGAACCTAAAGCCTCTTTAGTTTGATAGGCTCTTCAAGACCTCATACTATGCTGACATCTCTTTGAGGCTGCAGATATCCCTGTTAGTAGGACTTTACTGGAGGATGTTAATACAGCAACTTTGAGAATAATAATCCTTAACAAGTTCACTTTTTCTTTCTATAAATATTATCCAGTAGTTGACTTGGAAGCTTTTCCTTTGCAACTGGCTTTACTATGATTGTCAAGAACAAGAATTTCTCAGAGGACTGAAGATCTCTAGACTCTAAACTTATACTTCCCACAATTTAGTCCTTATTTCCTTCTTTGCCTGCCTGTTCAATAATTATTAAATGATTGAATGAATAAGTTAATGCAGGTAAGATTTTTTAAAGCTACAGCATACCATATTTTGCTGAGAGATGTTATGTTATTAAAATACATAATATGCCCCATTATGAAAATTCTAAAAAAATAAAATAAAATGAGTTCTCTGTAATTGATTACTTATATGACAAGTTTTCTTACAATGAGAACTATGTGTACTTGTTTTAGCACCAGTTTGAAAAAATGATGGAAGGAAATTACAAAATTTGATTAATAGCATAGTCTCAGAAAGGTTCAAAATTCAGAATTATAGAGCTTTGTAGCTATATGAAGGGACTTAGAAATCATCTAATGGATGGAGATGTGTGAAGAACCTATTATTATCTATATCGGGATGAAGAGACTCTCAGTATTGGAATTCCATCAATTTACATAGCTCTGTCCATCTGGGAATTAGTAGATAAGTTCTAGGAAGTAGCTGGAGACAGAAGTTAAATAAGTTGTCCAAGCTGACTCAGCTAGTAATGTCACAAGCAGAATCTAAATCCAGCTCTTCTTGTCTCTGTGATTAGAACTCTATCTACTATATTCCATCTAGGATAATGTCCCTTTTCTTGTTTTTTATGCATGAGAAACTTAAATACATCAAAAAGTAATACAATGCAATGAAGTGGGTTGCAGTAAACATTTAACACTTACTGTGATGGTGTAGTGGAAATCGATCAATGCAGCTGGTGGGACATGAAGAGTTGACTGGGCTTCTGGATCCTCTTTTAAGGGAAGTTGTTTTCTCTACCCTCTAACCTCCTATCAGAGGAACAGAGGCAAGGGAGGATACTGTTGTGGTATGATTGCCAAAGCTGAATCAATCATGATAAGTTTCCTGGAGATGAGTTTATTCTGAGAAGAAGAGGAAGGCAGATGATAGTGGAATTGAAGTTCAAAAAATTAGAGGAACTTGTCTAGGATCATGCAGTGATTTAGAAGGCTAATTTGATTTAGATATTCATATAATATCCTTTCATTTTTAACATAAGGATAAATAACAAAATAAGCAATGGCTTAAGTCTTATAATTTGGTTTCCAGAAGGGAGGGAGGGTGAGAGAGAGAGAGAAAGAGAGAGAGAGAGAGACTGACTAATGAGCAGTTTTAAATAAGTGTTTCAGATTAAGATCACTAATGTATGTAGTTGGTTAATGTAGACATCAAATTATCTACACTCCTATTGATCGTCATTGAAATGAAAAATGTAATTCATTACATAAGGTAAGGATCCTCCTGCTTTTTTCTGTTCTTTATAATTATATTGATGCCTTTCTTGGCAAGCTTGATGAAAATATTTAGTTAAAAGAAAACTTGCCAAGTTTAAAAACATCATAGGAATTAAATGGAAACTAATGAGTTTATTTCATGCACTTGAAGCATCTTAGGTTAGAAATCAATTAAAATCACTAAATCTTTTTTTTTAAATCAAACTATCTACTGTGAAGTTACAATTAAACACATACATTTCTCATTTGAGAATGTGTTTGAAGTTAAATGCTTGCAGCAGTTTCTGTATGTGTATTTACTGAGAATGATTAGGTATGTGAACAGATGTTTAAGACCTCTCTTTGTACTCACACTCCTGATTGGGGAACTCCCGTCCCAGACGGCTATTTAAGAGTAGCATCTCCTGTTGAAGACATGTACCACCTCTCTCTTGGTAAAACTGCACTGGAACTTCCTTCACATTCTTGAATTGAGGTCCTAACTCAATCCCCCAGATTCAAAATTTCTCCTATATCTATTTCCACCTATTCCCTACTGTTCTCCAGTTTGCCTCTTCCCATTTTAAAGACTGCTATTCTTTAATTTGATCTGACAAAATGCATTGATTTACTCTAGGTGGTATGAGGTTTACTCCAATGTGCTTTTAGTTCTGCATTTCCACCCTCACTTCTCTCCTGTCCCACTTATACCTTTATCCTCTTGTGTGCTTTTTGATTTCTTGAAAACATTCCTGTCTCCCTCCCTCCTTCCACTCTTCCACTCTTCCGTTCCATGTCCTTTCTCTTTCTCTCTCTCTCTCTCTCTCTCTCTCTCTCTCTCTCTCTCTCTCTCTCTCTCTCTCTCTTTCTCTCTCTCTCCTCACAACTTCTAAATAGAATAATCGATTTCAATATTTGGTCTTTCCTTGAAATTTGTACTTATTTACCTTTTCTGTATATTTATTATTTGCAAGACAAATATCTGCTTCCCTGTGTGTGTGTCTGTGTGTGTCTTTTGTAGGAATGCTTGCTTGAGAACTTAAAATAACCTGATTCATGTAGTCCTCTGAATGGAGATTGTTAAAACAGAATATCCACAGATTCTGCTCTAGGGATATGTGTCCAGTAGGTCAGTGACAAAACAAACAAACAAAAAAAAAAACAGAAACAAAAACCCTACACCACAAAATATTTATAGCAACACTTTTGTAGGAGCAAAAAAAAAATCTGAAACAAAAGATCTTTCCATTGATTAAGCAATGACTAAACAAAATTACAGTACATAAATGACGTAAGTGTGCTAAAAGAAACAGTGAGTAAATGAATACAGAGAAGAATGAAAGACAAAAGAATGGAGGAAAGAAAGAAAAAGAAGAAGGAAGGAAGGAAGGAAGGAAGGAAGGAAGGAAGGAAGGAAGGAAGGACGGAAGGAAGGAAAGGAGGAAATGAAGAAAGGAGGGAGGTATAGGGGAAGGAAGGAAGGTATAGCCCCTGCCCATGACAGCTTTCTATTTATGGTATATGATATGAATATAGATAAACATGGCACAGGAAACATTGCAGGTTGGGTATCTAACAAGATACCCAAGTTCAAATTCCATCTGTACTACTCACTGTCTTTCTGATAATGAGAACTTCTCTAGGCTTTGGTTTCCTCAACTGCAGGAACATGTTAGATTGGCTTATTTCTAAATTTCTTTCCAACTGTGATTATAATATTACATTGATTAAATGATAGGCTGATTTAAATTCTGATCAGTTTTTAGCTTGACATAAGTCTGAATTTTTTGTTATTGCTGCCTCAACAGAATTTCTTTTCTAGTGTATACTTGGGTTAATATTCATAGCTAGAATAGACAGATATATTGATGTCAGCGGACTTTGAGTTTATTCATCAATGCCTGAATTACATTCATTTATGTATTCAATTGTAATCTGTGACAAATACATCATGAATAATTCTCTTAACTTTAATGTTTAATAACTTGTAATATTTTTCATTTAATAGTAATTTATGTTCCATCCTATGCAAGTTGCTAAATTCTTTTTAAACAATCTTCATTTTATTTCTACAAATGATCAAGTGGGAGTAAATGAAAAATGAAAGCTACTTATTTAGGATAATTATGGATATCTATCAAACATAACATTAATTGCTGGTCTCTGAACTGGGATTCTCCTTTTCTTACCACACATTTTGTCTTTTAATACAAGTCACAGAATAAATACACTGAAAAGCTTTATTACAGTCTGTCACTTGTAACAGATCCCACTTCCTTTTGCATTATTTAAACATCATGAGACCTTTTGATCTTTTTAGAAGGAAGGTGAAAGAAAACCATATATCCAAATAGCTGGAAGAAACCTTAGAATTAATCTAGCTTAACTCATGTTTGAATAACTACTGAGTACATGGTAATTTGGGGGCAACTAAGTGGTATAGTGGAAAGTGTGACAGGCCTGAAAGCAGGAAGATTCATCTTAATGGGTTCAAATCTGGCCTCAGACACTTACTAGCTGTGTAATCCTGGGCAAGTTAATCAACCCCATTTGTCTCAGTTTCCTCATCTTCAGTTTGAGATGGAGAAGGAAATGACAAACCACTCCAGTATCTTTGCCAAGAAAACCCAAATGGGGTCAAAGAAGCATCAGATATAATTGAGACAGCTGAACAACACCACATGGTTACTTAGAATTTGTTTTGAAGACCTCCAGTAGAGAGGAAACCCACTACATCCCAAAGTAGGTAATTGCACTTTTTTTTGCATGATTCTAGTCTTAGGAAATTTTTCCTTCCTTCAATCTGAAATTTGTCTCAGGAACTCCCACCTGCTACAGCAAGTCCTGAATTAATGAAAAATCTCCACACAATAGTCCATCAAATGCAGGAGGAAATCCCTGCCCCCTCTCCCTAAATTATTATCTTCTCCAGATAAAATATCCATAATCCCTACATATGATCTTTATATAACATGATTTGATGTCCTTACTTGCCTTCCTGGTTACCTTTATTACTAGACAAGTAATAAATAGGAAGACAAAGTAAAAATAATTGCTCTTTTTTTAATTTAATGTAGTCAAGTAATTCATTATCATTTTTCTCCACTGCCATATCGCATTGTTGACTGATGCTGTACTTGTAGTCCACTTATACCTCTAGATCTTTTTTCTTTCAATTTTATTTATTTACACATCTACCATTTTGTGTTCATGGAGTTCTAGAATTTTGAGTGTAGCACGTTATAATTAATCCTATTAAATTTTATTTTATTATATTTGGCCCATAGTATGAAAGGGTCATAGAGCTGAAAGCGTTCCTAAGATACCATTTAATCCTCACTTTAAAGTCCGGATATCTGAGGTCCAATAGGGTTAAATAACTTGCTCTATGGTGCATAGTGAGTCACTAAGCTAGAATTTGATCATTTAATTTTAAGGACTACCCCTCATATAATGTTTATATCCCTTCTTTCTCCTAAGTGTTTCCTACAATTTTCTGCACCAATTAAGACCTTATTTTGATGACTGGTTGATTTGCAACTGCAAAACATTTGTGTGATATTTTTCCTCTTTCATCACTGGAAAAGGTTTTATAATTTCCTTATAAAATAGTTTATTAAAAGCTTAACATTCTGTTACATTTATACACCATAATTTGTTTATTCATATTGAATCATTCTCAAATTTGTCCCCAGTATTAGGGTACCCCCCAAAAGAACTGGAGTAAAACATTATATATACAATGACCAAAACAACGTAAGCATAAAACAATTGAATCTGAATATTGAGTAATATCTGAATAAAGAAGAAAATCGTTCCCAAAGAAGAGACAATAGAAGATGCAGGCTTGTTTGTAGATGTCCAAGACCACCAATGTAGAACATTACATGTAATGTCCAGTTTTTTCTACATGTTTATTATATACCTACATGCATATGCATATTATATAACTCTTTATGAAAATATGAATGATTCTAGCCATTCTGGTAAACAACATCCATAAAGTTCCCTAAATGTTGCTAAATGTCCCTGAAGTAACTAAACTGTTCATATTCTTTGTCCCAAAGACACAGCTACCTAATCTATACCACAAAAAAATATAAAAGGAAAAGGACTGACATACAAAAATATTTATAGTGGTTCTTTTAGTGGTAAAGAATTGAAATTGATGGGGGTACCCAACAATAGGAGAATGGATAAATAAGTGTAAAGGAATATTATTTTTGCTATAAAATGATGGAGGGAATTCTTTCAGTGAAACCTAGAGAGAATTATATGAAGTAATGAGGAATAACATGCAAAGAACAAGAAAACAATAAGTATCAATGCAATAACATTAATGGAAAGAACAAAATTAAACTCTGTAGAGATACAATGATCAATTTTGGTACTAGAGATTATTTGATAAAATGTACCTCCTCCTATTTCTAAAATGTCTTCTATTTCGGCTACCAGATATTTATTTATTCTGTTAAGATTATTTTATTTAGTTAAAATATTGTTTTCTGCTTGCCATATCCAATGCCTCTGTTGGGGGATGGGACAACCTATAGTTATGGAGATTCTGAATAGTCTCCAAGATACTGAACTCTTTAATGTGTTGATCTTGAACCATATTTTCCAGCTTGGTTTTCACCATTTTCCCTTATTTTCACCCTCACATTGTTATCATAACTCAATCCATATAGGGGTGCCTAGGTGGCACAGTGAATAGAGCCCCGGCCCTAGAGTCAGAAGGATCTGAGTTCAGATCCGACCTCAGACACTTAAGGCACACACAGAGAAAAACCCAGCTGTGTGACCTTGGGCAAGTTACCCCAATTGCCCTCCAAAAATCAAAATAAATAAATAAATCCATAAATTGATAAAATTTATTAAGCACCTGTTATGTGCCAGGAACTATGCTAAGGGCAGGAAATACAAAAAAAAAAAAAGAGACAAAAGGAAATTCCTGCACATAAAGAGGTCATAATCTAATGGAGAAAACAATACACAAACAAATATATACAAATCTAGCTACATATAATTAGGAAAATATTTTAAAAGAGAAATAATTAAAATTGGGAGGGGCTGGGGAAAGCGTCAAGTAGAAGGTAGAATGTTGGTCAGAATTTAAAGATAACCAGGGAGTTCAGCAGTCTTCACATAGGAAGGAGAACATTCAGGTTATATCATGGTATATGCTACCTTAGGTTAGAGAATCTTAAGATTTTTTTTTTACTTATGTTACTTAAATAGATCTATAACGATTCTTCAATAATACTTAGTGCAGTCCTCTCCTTTACTAGATAAAGGAACTGGAGCCCAGAAGGGTTAAGTAAGTGATTTGCCCAAGGTTAAATGGATGGGTGTAGCAGCAAGCACCCCAACATCCCCAGGGTGGCTGCCAAAACAGGTTCTTAGATCTGCTTTTCAAAAGGAAAGCAACTCAAAATCGGTTAACAAGTTCACTTTAATCAATCAAATCAATCAAACATATATTACCTAGTTCAGGGGGAAAAGGTCAGCACCCGGAACTTCAGAGTATACAGACAGATCAAGCAGACAGACTTCCAAACTGTCCAACCATTATCAATACCAAAATCACAGTTACCAGAGAGGGAAGCATCAACATCTAGGTTTTGAAAGCCGGGGGTCTCTCAAGGGCTGCCCAGAGTCTCATCTGGTCAAATCACACAACACTTCTCAAAGTGAGCCCCAAAGCAAAGCCTCCCATCAGGATTTATATAGCCTTCTCCTGGCTCAGAGAATGTAACAACCTTCTTGACCCAGTGCCCAATCACAAAGTATCAAGGTGTGGGCTTTCCTGAAAAACAAGCCTCCCACCTCAGGCTCCAGGTGCACTTAACCTAGGGGCAGGGAAGATCTTTAAATTTGCATTTCCATTACAATGGGACAAGTGTTAGATCTAAAATTCAACATCAGGACTTCTAACTTTTAAAATCCAGTGTTCTTTCTACCACACTGCACCATCTCAATCAAGGATTTATTTTAGAAAAAAATGATTTTTGTTCTTCTTCAGGAGCTCTTACAAAGTATCAAGTTGTGGTTCTGCCCATGAGAAATAATTGGGATGATCTGTTCAGTCTAGCTTCTGAAGGTCACATAAGTGCACCCATGAGCAAATTATATACCTGGGCATTTGGAGAGTTCATCTTCTGAAAAAAACAAACAAACTTTAGCAAATAATCTGTAATTACACTCATGACAGCTTGCTTTCCATCATTACCATAAGCATTACAAGGTTTTCTATTGCCTTTGGGCACACAATGAATTCAATATTATACTTTTTTTTTATCCACTTCTGCAAGATGAACCTTAGACTCTTCCTCTCGTTTACATTCAATTTTTAGTATCTTCTCAGTCCTTTAACAGGGAGAATAGTACTGCAGATATAGTTCCATTTGTTTCTTAGCTCATTTTTTGTATGATGTTGTAATTTTAATAATGCTATAACTTCATATTTGTATAAAACGTGAAAGTTGACAAAGTACTTGAAACAGATTGTTTTTAAATTTGAATATCACAAAAATCTATGTGGCAGGCAAGAAATATTTTAGATTCACATTCCTATGAAGAAAAAAAACCAATATAGCCAAGAATAAACACTCGCAAATTAATCATAAAGGGCCCACAGTATGCCAGGAACTCTGGGAATACCAGTTTAAAAAAAAACCCTTACAAAAACATTGAATAGGGCAATTGTCTGCTGCTGCTATCCATGAAAGCTAAACCTGTGAGCCATCCCTCCTATTGTCAACAATTAATAATGATGATTGCTAAATTCACTGGTTGTAGTAATTACAATAAATTTCTTAAATTTACCTACAAGGTCTTTTGGTTTTCTTCAATTTGAAGCAGAATTTTCCTCTGAAAGAAATATTTCATTTTGCTGAGACACTCTGAGAAAGATCTGGACATTTACGATCCAGATGTTGGTGTTCTTAAAATCTGTTCCTTTGGAAGGAGAATTATTACTTCTGGGAGATGCGTTCTTTTCTTTTTAGATTTAGAAGGTGTCATGTTAGGTGACTTAAGGTCAGGTTTAAACTTGGGTTTACTAAGACTGTTTTTCATTTCTGCTAGAAAACCTAGCTTTTATCTTAATACATCACTTTTTTGTTGCTTGTTTTGGACCTAACCAATAGAATATTTTTCGAGTACTTGTTCATTTTTTGTATCAATTTCTTTAAAAGTACAGAGTGCTTTGGATCTCATTTAAGAAGTTTCTCTATCTTTAGTGTGTTTTGGCCAAGATTTATTTATTGACCACCACAAATTCAAAACAATACAGACCTAGACATTCTGAAATTTTAACACGGTAGATATTGATCATCGATTTAATTGAATTTCTTAGTAACTTCTGTAAGAAAATGTTTTCTCTGTATAATCATTTCCAATAAAGGATGAGTACAAACTGAACATCACCAATATTTAGAGGGGTTGGGGAAAGACTTCATCATTCTTTGTTCAAGGACTCTGAATTAGGATACTCAGATAAACTTTTAGCATCATCATCTTCTTTCTGGGAGGAAAAGAGGCATTATTTAGTCCTATGGACTCTCAAGTTCAGGTTCTAGAAAAGAACAAATATTCTCAGACAATTATATATGCCTTTACTTTAGTCATCAGAGGACACAGGAATCAAAATTACAAGATGAAAAATGAGACCTGATAGCATCTGCATTCAGATGGACTCCAATAATTTCTCTTTGTACCTAACAGGATCGTCCTAGGTCCAAACAACAGCAGCCTGTGTAAATAATGAGAGTCTCACCAGTTCAGAGGAAAAATTACTCTCTTACATATTACTGATTTTATCCCAAAATTCTAGATTCTAAAACAACACAAAGGTAGCTTATGCAATTGTTAAACCAGGGTTATAGTTTTGGGAAATTATCTAGATTTTTTTTTCCTCCTTTACTTTACAACCTTATTTTCCTGGAATTTTTCCACTATCAGTTAGATTTTCCTTCTTCAACCTAATGATATTCTTAATACAGAGATGGAGCTAAGATGGTGGAAAAAAAATCAGGAAATTCCCTGACCTCTCCTCAGTTTCCCTCAGAAACAACATTAAAGATTCTAAATGAATTTTAGAGCAATAGAACCTACAAAAAGTGGAACAGAACAATATTTCCAGCTTAAGATAATTTTAAAGGATTTCACTAAAGGTCTATCTCACTTGGCAAAAGGGGAGCACAGCCAAACACAAGTACTGTCTGGGCAAGCCAGCAGGAGACTTCTAACCACATCATATGTCAATAATCAAAGCCCAGTAGCCCTTGATCAGTGGGCCAGTGGCACAACAGGCCAGATGTGGTGTCTCCACCCCAGCATGGAAAACAAACTGGCAACTCTAGGAAACATGGCACAGAAGGTACAACTATGTAGGGCCACCTCAGCACAATGGGCAAAGGGTCAGCTGCTGAGGCCCCAGTGCAGAAAGCAAATGACCATGTCCCTGTCCACCGGCACAAGAAGTTTGGTATAGTGGCCCCTGGACTCCAGGAGCAGAGATCAACTTTAAAAAGTCATGAAATAGGCTAAAAAATGAGCAAAAACAAACAAACAAAAAAGAGGCCTGACCATAAAAGGCTACTCTTGTGACAAAGAAGATCAAAACACAAACTCAGAAGAAAACAACAATGTCAAAATGCCTACATAGCAAGTCCCAAGGGGAAATATGAATTGTCCTCAAGCCCAAAAAGCCTTGGAAGAGCTTAAAAAGGATTTTAAAAAATCAAATAAGAGAGGTAGAAGAGAATTTGGGAAAAGAAGTATAATTATGCAAGAGAGCGTCAACAACTTGGAAAAGGAAGGACAAAAATTGACTGATGAAAGCAATTCCTTAAAAAATACAATTGGTCAAATGAGGGAAAAATTCACTGAACAAAACAACTCCTTAAAAAAGTAGAATTGGCCAAATGAAAAAGGAAGTACAAAAGCTAATTGAAGAAATCAGTTAGAAATCAGAAATAGGCAAGTGGAAGTTAATGACTATATAAATAAACATCAAGAACCAGTCAAACAAAATTAAAAGAATTTTTAAAAAGAAGAAAATGCAAAATACCTCATTAGAAAAAAAATGACCTGCAAAATAGATCTAGGAGAGATAATTTAAAAATTATTGAACTACCTGAAATCCATGATCAATAAAAGGACCTGAATGGAATCTTTCAAGAAATTATCAGGGGGGCCCCTAGGTGGCACAGTGAGTAGAGTGCCAGCCCTGGAGTCAGAAGGATCTGAGTTCGGATCCAGCCTCAGATACTTAACACACACAAACAAAAAAAAAAAAAAACTTAGCCATGTGACCTTGGGCAAGTTACTTAACCCCAATTGCCCTCCAAAAAGCAAAAAAAAAAAAAAAAAAAAATAGAAATTATCAGGAAAAACTGTCCTGATATCCTATGGCCGGATGGTAAAATAGTCAATGAGAGAATCCACTGAGCAGCTCCTGAGAGATATCCCCAAATGAAAACTCCAAGGAATATTATATCCAAAAAATATAACCATCAGATCAAGGAGAAAATACTGCAAGCAGCCTGAAATATATAATTCAAATATCAAGCAGCCACTGTCAGGATTACATGGAATTTAACAGCTTCTAAATTAAAGGATCAGAGGTGTTGGAATATGATATTCCAGAAAGCAAATAAACTTGGATTACAACTAAGAATCAAATACCCAGCAAAATTTGGCATAATCATTATTTCAGGGTAAAAGATAGGTAGTCAATGAAATAGGGGACATTCAGTCATTCCTGATGAACAAACTAGAATTGGACAGAAAATGTGGTTATCAAATACAAGACTCAAGAGAAGTCTAAAAAGGTAAATCAGAAAGAAAAATAGCAACAACCTGTGATTCAATAAGGTTAAACTGTGTATAAGCCTACACAGGAATATGATACTAGTAACTCTTAAGAACTGTATCTCTATTAGCGCAATTAGAAGGAGTATACATAGACAGAGGAGTAGAAGGAAGGAAGTAATGGAGGTAAGCATTGTTTGAACCTTAATCTCATTGCATTTGGCTCAAAGAGGGAATAAAACACTAAGTTGGGAATATAAATTAATCTTTCCTTGTTAGGCAGTAGGAGGGGAAAGGTAAAAGAAAATGGAGGGGGTACTGATAGAAGGGAGGACTGATTGAGGGAGGTGGTGGTCAGAACCACAACGCTGGTAAAAAAAGGAACAGAGTGAAAGGAGAGAGAGAAACAGATAAACAAGGGGGAAATAGGATGGAGGGGAATACATGGTAATCATAATTGTGAATGTGAATGGGATGAACCCTCCCAGAAAATGAAAGCAGATAGTAGAAGGGATTTAAAACAATTAATCCTCCAATATGGTGTTTACAAGAAGCACGTTTGAATTAGAGAAACACATACAATGTAAAGTCGAAAGGTTGGAGCAAAATATATTATGCTTCAGCTGAAGCAGGAAAAAAAAAAACCAGGGTAGTAATCCTAATCTCAGACAAAGCAAAATCAAAAATAGATTTAATTAAAAGAGATAAGGGAGGAAATTGCATCTTGTTAAATGGTACCATAGACAGTGAAGTAATATCAATATTAAACATATATGCAACAAGTGGTATAGCATCCAGATTTTTAGAGAAGTAAAGTGAGTTACAGGAAAAAATAGACATCAAAACTATATTAGTGTGGGATCTCAACCTCCCTCTGGCAGAATTAGATAAATCTAACCACAAAATAAACAAAAAAATTAAGGAGATAAATACAATTTTATAAAAGTTAGACATGATAGATGTCCGGAGAAAATTTAATGGGCACAGGAAGAAATATACCTTTTTCTCAATGGTATTTGGCACTTGCAA
The DNA here is from genome assembly GCA_011680675.1 of Gymnobelideus leadbeateri. Taxonomy (NCBI): domain Eukaryota; kingdom Metazoa; phylum Chordata; class Mammalia; order Diprotodontia; family Petauridae; genus Gymnobelideus; species Gymnobelideus leadbeateri. The sequence continues at coordinate 12,779 of WOXC01003347.1, forward strand.
AGAAAATTGATGATGTATTAAGGCATAAAACCTCACAATCAAATGCAGAAATACGGAAGTATTAAGTGCATCTGTTTCAAATCATGATACAATAAAAAAATTGCTGTAATAAAGGGTCATGGAAAGATAGAGTAAAAATTAATTGGGAACTAAACTAATTCTTAAAGATGAGTGGGTCAAAAACAAATCATAGAAACAATCAATAATTTTATTAAAGACAATAATGAGACAACATACCCAAATTTATGGGATGCATCCGAAGCAGCACTTAGGGAAAATTTTATATCTCTAAATGATATCATGAATAAAATAGAGAAAAAGCAGATCAATGAATTGTGCATGCAACTAAAAAAGCTAGAAAGACAACTAATTAAAAGTCTCCAGTTAAATACAAAATTAGAAATTCTGAAAACTAAAGGAGGGATTAATTAAATTTACATTAAGTAAGCTATTGAACTAATACATAAAACTAAGAGCTGCTTCTATGAGAAAAATAATAAACATATAAATGTTTGATTTTTTAAAAAGAAAGAAAACCAAATTACCAATATTAAAATTATGATATTTAAAATGAAAAGAGTTAATTCACCATTAATGAAGGGGAAACTAAATAATAATTAAGAGCTATTTTACTTAACTCTATGACAATGAATTTGGCAATCTAAATGAAATGGATAAATATAGGTACATGCATGTGTGTTCATATATGTACAGATACATATATATGTACATATATGTGTATATATCTCAGATTAACAGAAGAAGAAATAAAATACTTAAATGACTCCATTTCAGAAAAACCAAATTGAACAAGCCATCAATGAACTCCCTAAGAAAAAATCTTCAGGGGCTGATGAATACACAAGTAAATTTTAGTAAACATTAAAACAAGAATTAATTCCAATTCTATATAAACTATTTGGGAAAGTAGGTGGAGGTGTCCTACAAAATTACTTTTTGAACACAAATATGTTCTGATACCTAAACCAGGAAGAGTTAAAAAAGAGGAAAAATAAATACAGACCAATTTCTTTGCTGATGATACAATGGTATACTTAGAGAATCCTAGAGAATGAACTAAAAAGCTTCTTGAAATAATTAGCAACTTTAATAAAGTTACAGGATAAAAAATAAACCCACATAAATCATCACCATTACTGTATGTTACCAACAAAGATCAGCAACAAGAGATAGGAAGAGAAACTCCATTTAAAATAACTGGAGACATAGGGGAGGCTAGGTGGCACAGTGAGTAAGAGTGCCAGCCCCAGAGTTGGGATGACCTGGGATTGTTTCTGGCCTCAGTACTTAGCAGCCACACATAAATAACTAGCCGTGTAACCTTGAGCAAGTTACTTAACCCCAATTGCTTTTTTAAAAATATAATAAAATAAAATAAAATAACTGGAGATAATACAAAATATTTGGGAGTCTACCTGTCAAGATAAACTCAGGAACTATATGAACACAATTACAAAGCACTTTTCACATAAATAAAGTCATATCTAACCAATTGGAAAAACCAGTTGCTCATGGATAGGTCAAACTCATATAATAAAAATGACAATCCCACCTAAATTAATTGACTTATTCAGTGCCATACCATTCAAACTACCAAAAATCTTTTAATTTTTTTTAGAGATAGGAAAAAGGAAGAAAATTTATGCAGAAAAACAAAAGGTTCAGAATATCAAGGGAATTAATGAAATAATGCAAAGGAAGAAAGGAAGGTGGCTTAAACATACCAGATCTAAAGCTGTATTATAAAGAGACAATCATTAAAACTATTTGGTACTGGTGGAGAAATAGGCTGATGGATCAGTGGAATATGTTAGCTACAAAGACACAGTAGTAATTGACTATAGTAATTTACTGTTTGAAAAAACTCAAAGACTCCAGCTTCTGGGAGAACTCACTATTTCACAAAAACTGCTGGAAAAACTAAAAAATAATATGGCAGAAACTATGCATAGACCATCATCTTATACTGTATGCCAAAGTAAAGTCAAAATGGGTACACAATTGGGATATAAAGACTGATATCATAAACAAAATGGGAGAGCAAGGAATACACAAACAAAACCAATGCTACCAGGAAAGGAAGAAGCTGAAAAAGCATTTTTACAGCTAGTGTTTCTGATAAAGGTCTCATTTATAAAATATATAGAGAACTGAGTCAAATTTTCATGAATACACTCATTCCCCAATTGATAAATAGTCAATGAATATGAACAGGCAGCATTCAGATGAAGAAATTGAAGTTATCTGTAGTCATGCGGAAAAATGTTCTAAATAATTATTGATCAAATTAAAACAACTCTGAGATTCCACATCACACCCATCAGATGGGCTAACCTGAGAAAACAGGAAAATGATAAATGTTGGAAAAGATGTGGGAAAATTGAAACACTAATGCACTGCTGGTAGAGTTGTGAACTGATCCAATCATTCTGGGGAGTAATTTGGAGCTATCCCCAGAGGGCAACTAAACTGTGCATCCTCTTTCATCTAGCAATACCACTACTAGTTCTGTATCCCAAAGAGATCATAAAAAAAGGAAAAGGGACCCACGTGTGTAAAAATATTTATAATAGCTCTTTTTAGTGATAGTAAAGAATTGGAAATTGAGGAGATGTCCATCAATGGGTAAATGACTGGACATTCATTCTGTATGAATGCAATGGAATACTACTGTGCTTTGAGAAATGATGAACAGGAGGATTTCAGAAAAATCTTATAAAACTTACATGAACTATTGCTGAATAAAGTGCACAGAACTAGGATAACTTTATACACAGTAACAGCAATGTTGTGCAATGATAAGCTACAATAGACTTAGCTCTTCTCAGCAATATAATGATTCGAGACAATTCCAAAAGACTTGTGATGAAAATTCTATCCACATTTAGAGTAAGAACTATGGAGTCTGAATGTTTATACTGAAGCATACTATTTCCATTTTTGTTTGTTTGTTTTCCTTTTGTGTCTTTATTCTTTTATTCTGATTTTTCTTTCACAACATAATACAGAAATATGTTTGAGGTGATTCTAAATGTATTGTAAGTGTACCTATATCAGATTACTTGCTGCATTTGGGAGGAGGGGAGGTAAGGGAAAGTGAAAGGGAGAAAAAGTTGGAACTCAAAATCTTATATATAATGAATGTTGAAAACTACCTTTTAATATAATTGAAAAAAATAAAATACCTTGAAGTGGAGAAAAATGTCCACAGTCTTTGAGATGTTTCCTTATTTCAGTATAACAAGTTTTGTATATATACATCCAGGAGCTATGATAAGTACTGGGACACAAAGAAATGTTAAAACAATCTCTAAGCTCAAGTAACTCACATTCCAATGAGGAAGACAAAGTACAATTATAACAGTTATATGCAAGATAGGGTGGTGATACTTCTCTTAGATGTACCCATCCTCAAACAACAGATATGAATTTATTGTTGTGACTAGACTCAAAGATTTACCAACTTCTTGGAAATTTTCTTAGTGCATGCTCCATTAACATAATACTCACGATCCTTGCATTCTTATTACAAGATGAAGCATGAAAATGGTAGTTTTATGTAGATACTAGTCCATATCAAGTTGATAAAAAAGGGTTCCCTGTTCACATCTTTGTTGTTGTTTAGTCATTTCAGTCTTGTCCAACTCTCTGTGACCCCATTTAGAGTTTTCTTGGTAAAGATACTTAAAAGTGGCTTGCCATTTCCTTATGCAGCTCATTTCACAGATGAAGAAACTGAGGCAAACAGGGGTAAGTGACTTGCCCAGGGTCACACAGCTAATAAGTGTCCTATGCCAGATTTGAACTCCAGTATTCCTGACTGCAGGCCCAGCACCCAATCCACCCTGCCAATCTAGCTGTCCATTCAAATTTACCTCTATAATTTTTCTCATATCATTCTTCCGGGCTATATGGTCAATGATGAGCAAAATTCTAGATATAGATGTGAATGGGCAGCTACGTGGCACAGTGGATAGAGTACAGGGTCTGTAGACAGGAAAACTAACCTTCATGAGTCCAAATCCAGCCTTAGACAGTTGCTAGTTATGCCACCCTGGGCAAGTCACTTAACACTGGTTGCTTCGGTTTCCTCATCTATAAAATGAACTGGACAAGGAAATGACAAAGTCCTCCAGTATATTTGCCAAGAAAACCTCATATGGGGTCATAAAGATCCAGACACAACTTAAGAACAAATGAAAACACAGGCATATACTCAATACCTATACATTTGTGCCAGCTGTCTATCACTTACACACCCTTTTACTCTAAAACCTATAGACAATAGCTATTATTTGACTCTGGTTTCCAACACTTTTTAAAAATGGACTCAGGTGTGACTTCCTGAGCTATGGATGCTTGCACAGATATGTTTGGAGCTAAATGACAAAATCTCTCTATGTTTGCCCAGAACTCTAGAAGCATAAATATCAGTGCCTGTCAAATGAACATAAAACTGTGCAGCTCTTTCTAGTTATTATGAAATCTGTTTGCACATGTGTGTCATTGACTTCCTGTCAACAAAAGCAGATTCACTGGAGCTAATATTCTTAGCCAGACATTCCAGTGTAGCAGAGGGTACAGATACTGCAGTGCCAACAGCAGAAAGGCATCTATGCATTTTAAAGTGCTGGAGTTAAAGGCAGAAAATATAGTTTCCAGGCATAGTCTGTTATTCAGTAGTCATGTGAGAGTTATTTAGACTGATTGAACTTCATTGTCTTTGTTTGTAAGGACATATTTCGCTGCATATCTCACAGGGTTGATGTGACATTTCAATGAAATAATTTTAAAAGTTTTTTTTTTGTAAAATGATAAAGTGGATTTGTACTGACTTCAAATTAAATGTTTAAATGAAATGTAGGAACTCACATTTTAACACTGTATGCAGCTTCTCTCTGGAGACAGAGAATTATCCTGGAGGGAAAAATTGAAACTGTCCTAGAATTCTTTAGGACCAACATAAAAATTAAAGTGGTCACTACGGCAGTGTATGAAGTCAAAGTTATATACTAAACCCCACTGTGAGAATACCTGTCTTTGAACACTTATAATTTTCCAAAACACATTTTTCATGACTGGATGAGTTTGAGCTGTTGCCAAACCCCACATTTTAAAGTGTTTGGAGAAAAACATATTAGATGCTTTATTCACTGAGCCATCATATCTCCTATCGAGTAATGATGATTGAGGTAAATGTCTTTTACCTGGAATATTTCCAGGTGAATTATTCATCCAAAGTAGCCTGGTGTAGAGAAAAGAACAATTATGTTAGGTGTCAGTGGGCCTGGATTCAAAGTCTACTTCTATCACTTCCTGATTTTGTGACATAAAGAATTGCTTAACCTTGCTGCTTCTTTAACCACTTCTTTTGGAAAATGAGAAGATTCTGACTGATGCAAAAGATGTACTGCTTTCAGGGGTGTGCTGGAACCAGTTCTTAAGGGCTAACCAGAGCATGTTTTTCAGTGTGAGCATTTACACTTTAGAAATACAAATGCCACAAATCAAGCCTGGTTTGTTCTTTTGTTGATTGCCTAGATTTAAGAAGGTGATGGAGAAAGTGTTACTAATGTAGATTAAATTGAAAAGTGTGTCCTGAGCATATCCTCCACCAGCTGGCTATTAAACATTTCCCTGCATACCCTTACTCCACCTCTAAATATACACACATAAACATATGTATATATATATATATATATATATACACATATGTATCTACACACATACGCAGGTACATATATAGATACACACATATATGTATGTATATGTGTATGTACATATTACACAATTTATGCACACACACATTGACTTAATACTTTAGGTTTTTCCATTATAAAAATCATAGGTCATTTAAAAATGAAAATGTGAGGTAATCTGGTATAATGGATAGAGTTGACCTCTGATGCATACCAGTTTTGTGACTGTAGTAAGTCAGTCTCAGTACCTCCAGACAACTCTTTAGAGGTAAAACTTTGTTACAGCTAAATTTCCAATCTGCATCAGTAGACAGAGTTCATCATATGATAAAAATCATAGATTAAATGAACTCATGTTGAGATGTAACAATTATTTCTGAATTGTACAATTCTCACATTGTTTATCAGAAAGCAAACCACAGCCCAAACTGGCATATGCTAACACTAGTTGTCCTGCCAAAGCATGTCATTGATTCCATTGTATTTTGGGGGGAATGTATAAATGGTTTAAGTTAAATTGTTATTTTTATTGCTGTAAAAAATAGATTCCCTGGTGAGTCAGGAGCATCATCTTCATATAAAATTATTAGCATTTACATAAATATCACTTTAAGATTTACAAAGCACTTTCCCAAAAATAGTGCTGTGAAATAAATGTAAAAATTATCATATATAATTACAAGTGAGGAAATGAGGTAAAGAGAACTTAAATGACTTTCCCAAGGTGATATGGCTAGTATATATCAAACTAGAATTTGAGTACAATCTTTCAAATTTGTCACTAGCTATTCTAGTATATCATTCCACTACATTTGACAGATGGCTTTTATTGGGAAAATAAATGTTTTCACTTCCTTCACTCCAATGACCTACTTAACTCTATTATAGCCAGACACAGTGATGTTCATACACTCCATTTTGTCATCAGGAAGGCAAGCAACAAGCATTTATTAAGAGTTTGCTATGTGTCAGAAACTGTGCTAAGCACTGGGGATACATAGAAACAAAAAGAAAGACGATCTTTTCCTACTAAGACCTTACATTCTAATTGGGAAAACATCATTTAAAGGAGAGATATAAAGCAGGGTAGGGTGAGGCACCTGTTCTAGAGAACAGTGCTAAAGTCCAGAGAATCAGAAGCACAGGTGGGAGCGGAATGAACTATAGCTGTCAGAGATCCAAAATGGATGACACAGAAAGCATTAACCAATGACATAAGGTGACCAACTTGGCAGGAGCATGTTTTGCTGTAAGAATCTCCCACTCAACCATTTTTCACAAATGTTTTACTTCCATGACCAAGAATTCTGAAATTCCCTTATTTGAACCTAATCTCGAATCGTTCCATCTTGCTCTATGCCTCACTCTACCCACATCTATTACTGGCTCACAGTGTGATTGTATGAATAAAGAATTGACTTTGAAGCCAGGAAAATGTGAGTTCAAGTCCCACTTCTAACACATATTGTTTGTGTCATTTGGGAAATCATTTAAGTGCTTAACAATCTAGGCAACAGTAGAACTATGACTTATTGAAAGTATGGGACTGCATTTAAAGGAAGTTAGCTCATCTTGGAATTCCCTATACCAGAGAAATCACTATTGAATCACTATCTTTATTCTTATACTAATTGACCTCCAGTTCCTTCATATCCCAGTACTGTCACAGGGTATCAACCCTGTTCTATCATACCCACCTTCCTTCCCAATCTCACCCATGTGGTTAATCAATTGAAACATACTGACCTCTATTTTTAAATCCCTTGTTCCCCTTTTCTATGATCACTCACACTTTGCTAAACTGAAACACTGGAGCCATCATCTGACTCCAATATTCTTACTTAATGCCTGTTAAATGTTGTGGAAGGAAGTTGCACAATTCTCAATGGGTCAATTAGAATTTAATCCATATCAAGTCAGTTGGACCTTTATATTAGCAAAGTAATCTTTTCACCTCTTATAATTGATTCTCTATCAACTGGCCATAGAGGCTGTACCAAACCTTCTCTTCTTGTTTCAGTCTTCCCTCAGCACCTCTTACTTCCATATTCTCAGAAGAAAACTTGAACACATATATTACTGAAAATGGGTATATTTGCCATTAACTCACTTATCCATTCTATAAAATGTCTCAATAATCCTTGAAAATTATTTCCCATTTCTTCCTTCAGTCTCTGATGAAGAGATGGTTCTTAAGTGCTTGAAAAAGTTAACTTCACCTGTTTTATCCTTGATCTATCCCCTCTTCTCTTCTCCAGTATATTATCCCACTTTAGTAATCCCCACTTTAATCTTTATATTCTCCCTAAATACTGACTCAATAATTATTGTCCACAAAAATTCCTGATTTTCCTTTAAGCCAATGGCATCACTCATGGGCTTACCTGCCTATTACAGCCAAATCACTAGGAAAAAAAAGTGCCTCTAAACTTCTCTCCTCTCAATCACTTTTTCAATCTCTTGCAATTTAGCTTCTGATATTATGACTCAACTGAATCTACTCTCTTAAAAATTACCAATGACCTTTTCATTACCAAATCCAGTTGCCTTTGTTCAATCATCATTCTTCTTGACCACTCAGGCAGAAGACAATATTAAACAACCTCTTCCTGGATTCTCTCTTCTCTTCATTCTCATTGCACCCCTCTTCTTTGACTCTCCTTTCCTTCTTAGCCTTCTTTATTGGGTTTGCATCTTTGTTCTATGTCCACTAACCATGAGGGAAACCCAAGGTTTTCTGTCTCATCTTCTGTTTCTACATTCTGCCTATTGGTGACCTCATTGCTCTTTTCCTTGTTGATCTCATCAGATCCCATGTGTTTGATTATTATCACTAAGTAGATAAATATCAATTTTCAATATCCAATTATAGTTTCTCTTCTAAGTTTCAGTCCAACATAATGGACCTACTACTGATAATTTTGAGCTAGGTATTCCATAAACATCAACGTGTCTAGAGCATACACTGAGGGACTGAAGGGCATGGAATATGATATTCCAGAGGGCAAAGGACCTGGAATTAAAACCAAGAATCACTTACCCAGCAAAACTGAGTATCGTGTTTTTCGGGGGAAAATATGGTCATTCAGTGGAATAGAGGACTTTTAAGCATTCTTGAGGAAAAAACCAGAGTTGAATAGAAAATTTGACATTCAGACACAAGAAGATGCTTTAGAAGGTAAACAGGGAAAAGAAATCAAAAGGAACTTATCAAAGTTGAACTACTTACATTCCTACATGGAAAAACAATAACTGTAACTGATGAAACTTTTCTCAGTATGAAAATAGTTGAAGAAGGGTATATGGACATATGAATTTAAAAAAAAAAGGGAAGTAGTACAGTGTGACCATTTGTTAAATCCTGTTTTTGTTTGCAAATGATATTGGATATGATTTGTATAGTCTCAGTAGTTGGTGTCAAGCAGAGCCAGAGTCTCACAGGTATATAACCTATCTGTCTTGTACATAGGTGTTATAGGTCCCAGTAGGTCCAGAAGACAACACTCTTGGAAATAAAACACCATACAGTAGTAATTCTTTATTGATGCATTGATTACCTTTGTGCTCCCCTCCATTAGGGATCTACAGCATGACCCCATGTATCAGATTTCCAGAGGACCTAATTATGTGCATGTGTGTATGTGTGTATGTATATTTCTGTGTGTATATGTGTGTTTGTATATATATATTTGTAAATGTCTGATGATACAACCAATTCCTCAAGTGTCATAGTAACCCTAAATACTGAATAAACAACAAACTGATTAAAATGTGACAAGATGCTTAAAAAGAATATTTTACCAGTCTTAAGGGGTCCTGCTTCCAATAACCCCATGACTTATTTTTAAAATTTATTTATTTTTAGATTACAAAATTCAGTTCCATAAGCTTCTTATATCATAAATTTATTCCATTATATTCATATACAGCAACTTATTCAGTCATTTCCCAATTGATGTGCATCCCCTCAATTTTCGGTTCTTTGACACCACAAAAAGAGCAGGTAGAAATAGTTTTGCACATATGGGTCCTTTTCCCATTTGTAAAAGTTTTTTGGAATACCACTCTAGAAGTGGCATTGCTGGGTCAAAGGGTGTGCACATTTTTGTAGCCCTTTGGACATAGTTCCAAATTGCTCTCTAAAATGATTGGATGAGTTTACAACTCCACCAACAATGCATTAGTGTTCCAGTTTTCCTTATCTTCTCCAGAATTTATAATTTTCCTGTTTTGTCAAGTTAGTAAATCTGAGATGTGATGTGGTACATCAGAGTTGTCTTGATTTGCATTTCTCTAATCAATAGTGATTGAGAGCATTTTTACATATCACTATATATATATATATATATATCTTTAATTTCATTCTCTGAAAACTTCCTGTTAAACTTCTTTGACCATTTATCAGTTGGGGAAAGACTTGTATTCTTTTTTTTTTGGGGGGGGAGGGCAGTTGGGGTTAAGTAACTTGTCCAAGGTCATTGTTTGTGTGTGCTAAGTGTCAGAGGCCGGATCCGAACTCAGGTCCTTCTAACCCCATGGCCTGCGCTCTATTCACTTCGAGACCTAGCTGCCCCGAAATGACTTGTATTCTTATAAATTTGACTTAGTTCCATATATATTTAAAAAATGAGAAATTATCCATTTTGCATTTCATAATGTTCTCTATGTCTTGTTCCATCCATGACTTCTGAAAGTCATAGCTGCTAATTTACTGGAAGGCATCAAGCTGATAATAAAAATGCCCCAAATCATCAAACCACTGGCCTTAATTCCCTCTCATTGGAGACTAGAAAAATACCAATAATGTATTTTCCCCATTCCCCATATTTGTTGAGTTTCCAACACTGTGCACTATCCTAGAGCATGCAGTATTAGGAGCTCAATAATTACTTGTTAATGAATTGTTTAAAATGGGAAGCAAGGAAGGCTTCCTCTCCCCTAGAAATTATGTCTTTTCCATTTATTAATTCCATTCATATTCTAAGTAGTATGGGAGGGGGGAAATGGATCATTTGCTGCTAAAATCACTAACCTTTTAGCCAAGGACTAAGATAACTCATTTCCCAAAAGATCAAATTAAAGTCATCCCTTTTGAAGAAACAATATAATAAAATTCTAGTATTGAGAATTTTGCAATTTCAAAGTTCATTGGAAGTTACTTTGAGATAATAAGTTTAAAATGCATTCCAAATTCTCATTTAGAGTTAGTTCTAAATATTTGAATATGGCTAAAATAATTATGTGTTTTATTTAGCTAGGCATATTTGTTATGAGTGTTTTCTATTTCCTCCTCAATAGAGGAGTGGGGAATAGACAAAAAATGCTTCTAATGAGAAAATAAAATAAATTTGTCATAAAATATTAATTGGCTATAATTTTTCTTTCCAATGATACCCTGAAAATTATTATTAATGTGTTGTTTTTATTGTTTGCTATGTTGTTATAAATTGAATAACTAGTAACTCTAATGTTTATATAAAGCCAAGAGATTGGGAGGTGGTGATTTAAAGGGAATGATGAGGAAATCTTAGGGGAAAAGAAGATATTTCAGTTTACTTATCAAATAATAGTAAACTGTTGTGGCAATTCAAAGATAATTAATTAACTAATGAAAATGATGTAATTTTAGTAATTTGTGAGGAAATAAGAGAAAATATCCTTTGTCTTAGAATCTTGAATAAAAATTAATGAGACAGCAATTAAATGATGATACTGGATGATAAACCCAACTAAGGAGTCATTAACTCTATAACTCTATATATCTCTTTTAAATAACATGGCGAATCACACCTTTTGGCATCTCCTTCTAACTTTATTATGGTAATTTCTTCCAGTGTTAAAAACGTGGAGTCTTCCTTCACTATCTAGTTGATCTAGTACTATTTCTAAGCTTTCAACAATGCTCTCATCCAGTCCATTTTACAAATTCCCATTATAAAACTTTAGTTCAGTTCTCCATCTCTTTTTACCAAGGGTATTATAATAACCTCCTAAGCAATCTTTCATTCCTCTCCAAACCCTCTTCCACATCACTCTTTAAGTAATCTTCATAAATTAAGTTCTTATAATTTCTCTATTCCAAAACATTTAGTAGAGCCCTCAAAATGTGAAAGTTGTTTTGAAGTTCTTGTAATCAGAGATGCACTGAACACAAGAAACAATATGAAGTGGAAAATATAAAATCCAGAAGCACATGATGCTAAGAACAAAAGCTGTATATAATGAGGTTTAGGGGACTCACAACAGATTCCTGGGTATTAATTAGAGGCCTACCTCAACAGTATTTCCTTCTCCCCCTCTCATATATAACTATTATGATTCCCTCATAAGTATTTATATTTTGAAAAATTTGTGCTAACTTAAATGAATTTCTTAATTGTGAAATTCAAGTATAACCAAGTGAAGAATTCTGGTTAATATTTAGATATTTTATGGCTTGGGATCTTCTCTTGGCTCTTTAAATCATACCTGAAAGTGAGAGCAATTATGACTATATATATGGCTGATCTTCCTCTCCATATGAAAAAAGAACAAGAAAATCGTAGATTTGAATTAAGGGAAATTTGAGAGAGGTTAGAGATATCTTTAATTATCAACAAGTTACACTTGAACTTGGGTATAAGACATGGTAAACTGAGGAAGCTAAAGTGTAGTCATGAAGAAATATTCATAATAGTCATGTTGTGGGGGGGAAAAGCATTGAAAAAAAACTTAAGAAAATAAAGTTTGATTCTTTTAAAGCATGCTTCAATCTATATTTGGATATCATCACTTGTTTCTCTGGGGTGGATAGTATTTTTCATCATAAGTTCTTCAGAGTTGTCTTGGATTTTTGTATTGCTGAGAACAGCTAAGTTATTCACAGCTGATCATCTTACAATATTGCTGATACTTTGTACATAGTACATTTCATTTTGCATCAGTCCATGTAAGTCTTTCAAGGTTTTTCTGAGAGCATCCTGCTCATCAATTTTTATAGTTCAATAATATTCCATCATAATCACATGACCATAACTTGTTTAACAATTCCACAATTGATGGACTTTCCCTCAAGTTTCTAATTATTTGCCCCCAGAAATTTGTTGCTATAAACATTTTTGACATATATATCCTTTTAAATTTTCTTTTTAATCTCTTCTGGGATAAGGATCCGGTAGTGGTATTGCCAAGTCAAAGGTTATTCACAGTTTTATATCCTCTTTGGACATCATTCCAAATTACTCTACAGAAATGCTGAACCACTTGATAACTCCGTCAACAATATATTACGGTCTCATTCTTCCCACATCCCTTACAATATTCATCTTTTACCTTTTCTATCGTATACATGTATATGTATGTGCCTATATACATATATATGTGTGTGTATGTAAGTGTGCATATGCATGTGTATGTATATGCATAGATATGTATCCGAAAAATGATCATATCTTTAGAGCACTTATCAGTGGGGGAATGAATGTTCTTACTTTTATAAATTTCATTCATTTCTCTATATGTTTGAGAAATGAGGCCTTTATCAGAGAAAATTGCTTAAATTTTTTTTTTCACAATTACTACCGCTAACTGTATTTTCTTCCCTCCTATCCCTTCATTGCTTCAAAAGCAGTAGATGGCTTTTTGGACTCCAAATGGGCAAAGATCAAGAAAGGAGCAGAAGCTTTGTTTACAACTGGAAGTTCTGTTGTTGGTTACTGTAACAGGTTGTTTTTTTTTGTTTGTTTGTTTTGTTTTGTTTTTGCTTTTTGGAGAGAAATTGGGGTTAAGTAACTTGCCCAAGGTCACATGGCTAGATTTTTTTTGTTGTTGTTGTTGTTGTTGTGTGTGTGTGTGTGTGTGTGTGTGTGTGTGTGTTAAGTGTCTGAGGCAGGATCCGAACTCAAGTCCTTCTGACTCCAGGGCCAGCGCTCTACTCACTGCGCCACCTTGACGCCCCCTGTAACAGGTTTTTAAAGCATCGGTTCTCTCACCACAGATCAAAAGTTATGAAAGTGAAACTTGACAATGATACAAAAAAAGAAAAGGAAAAAGAAAAAGGAAAGGGAGAAAGTGGGAAAGAGGAAAACAAAAGAAACAAGAAAGAAAATCTAAAGGATGAAAAGACTAAGACGGAGAGAGAAAAAAGGGAGATGATGAAAAGGAAGAGTTGAAAAAGGAGCAAACACCAGGAACACCCAAAAAGAAAGAAGCTAAGAAAAAATTCAAACTTGAATCACATGAAGATCAAGTGTTCCTGGATGGCAATGAGGTGTCTGTGTGGATCTATGACCCTTCCCACTTTAAAATGTTTGCCATGGGACTAATTCTTGTGATTGCAGTCATAACTGCAACCCACTTCCCTCTGTGGCCAGCGGAGATTCGAGTAGGGGTTTATTATCTCAGTTTAGGAGCAGGATGTTTTGTAACCAGCATTCTTCTGTTTGCTGTTGCTCCCCTCATACTTTTCTGTATCATTTGGCTCATTACTAGAAGAAGACACCATTTCTGGTTCCTATGGAATCTGACTGCCAATGTGACTTTCGTTGACTCCTTTGGGCCTCTCTACACACATGAATACAAAGAACCAAAAGCAGACTTAAAGAAAGATGAGAAATCTGAGGCCAAAAAACAAAAGAAATCTGGCAGTGAGAAAAAAATGAGCAGTGAGAAAAAGGAAGAGGATGATGGGAAAATGGGAACTCTAGGAAATCATGGAACAGAGGGCTCTGGTGGAGAGTGGCATTCAGACACAGACAGTGACAGGAGGGAAGATGATAGATTCTAACACAGCAGTGGAAATGGAAATGATTTTGAAATGATTACAAAAGAGGAAGTTGAACAACAAATAGATGGAGAGTGTGAAGAAGAGGAAGAAGAGAGAGACAAAAAAGAAAAAGAAACAACTAGACCTTCATCTGAAAAATCATTATCTGGTAGTGGTATTGCCAAGATATTTGGGAACTGATTGTGTCCAAGTGGTTGGATTTACTATGTTGGGTGGTCACCAAAACATAAGTATGGTGTTTGGGGGTAGTCATTAAATCAGTTTGCTGAGATCTATTTGATGTGCAGTAAATTCTATTCAGTTTTTTTTAGACTACTAACTTTTTGGGCACAATCTTAAGTCACTAATATACATATTTGACAATTTCATCCATTTAACATATATTCTGGCAGTAAGTAGATTTTGTTCCTTTTTGATAGGTGTTAAAGATGTGGTTTCCTCAGTGGAATTTAGAATAATGGCATTTTTGAGTGCTGTAAAGCTGCTTACTGTTAGATATGAAAGATGAAAGAAGAGATGAAAGTGAAAGACCAAAATTTCAGGTGATGCAGTTAGGTAGTTATTTATGAATTACTTTAGTATGAAATGAAAACATAACTCATGACTCTTGAAACATAAGATGTATTTGTTAACTTTCATAAAATTGTACCAGAATTTTTTTAGGATTCAGAGTTAACAATTATTTGCTTAAGATAGGTCAGTCAGTGATGATGCAACACGATTGTGTTTAGCTCCAAATTCTGTCCCTTTAACTACCAACTTAGAAAATTCAAACTCCTTTGTACATCTGGTTGAGAGAGGAATGATTTTCTCCAGGAGAGGAAAAGGAACACTGTAGAATGGAAAATGGTGGCTGTTCTTTCCTTTCCCATCCATTTCCCCCATCATAATATGAGAAAGCATTCTGTACATAATTCATGAATAAATCAAACCTTTTATTTTAATTGTTACTTCTTATTTAAACATTTTCTCATCACTTGAATTAGTACAAAGTTAAGATTATTTTAAAAATATGTTTTTAGAGAAATACATCTTGATACCCCAGAGAACATCTGTGTATGTATGTGTGTATATGAGTGTGACTGTGAATGTGGGTGTGGTGAGTATGTGTGGTGTATCACTCTCTCCACAGCAGCTGTAGTTGGGTGCCAACATTCCAATGTGTTTGAGCAGACTTACAGCAGCTGTTTTGCAAGCATTTGTATTCATTGATTTATCTTAAATTTCTACATTCAGAAACTAGGATACTGTGTTATCACATTAGGAGGCACTGCTGTGAAAGAGAATTTACTGCTTTAAAGTACCAATTAAAATAAAGAACACAAAAATGACCATATGACAGTCACAAAAAGACAGATTTCCATACCTAATTGGGTGTGTATTTTATTCCCTCTTTGAATCAATTTTGGTGAGAGTAAGGTTCATTTACTCTCCCTCACCTCTCCCTTCTTCCCCTCCTTTATAACAGATTTTTCTTGCCTCTTTTATGTATGATAATTCCATGTCTCCCTTTCTCTTTCTCTCTGTACATTCCTCTCTCATGACTTATTTTTATTTTTAGTGACCATCCCTTCATATTCAACTCATACCTGCACTCTCTGTCTATATATACTCCTCCTAGCTACCATAATAATAAGAAATGTCTTACACGTTACAAATATCATTTGCTCAAGTAGGAATGTAAGCATTTTAATTTTATTAAGTCCTGTATGATTCTCCTTTCATATTATCTTCTTATGCTTCTCCTAAGTATTGTATTTGAAAGTCAGATTTTCTATTCAGTTCTGATCTTTTCACCAAGAATGATTAAAACGCTCATTAAATGCCCATTTTCTCCTGAAGGATTAGACATGGTTTTTCTGGGTAGGTGATTCTTGGTTGTAATACTAGCTCCTTTGCCTTCTGGTGTATCATATTGGAAATTTTCTGATTCTTTAATGTAGAAGCTACTAAGTCTTGTGTTAGCCTGACAGTGGCTCCACCATAATTGAATTTGTTCTTTCTGACTGCTTACAATATTTTTTCCTCAACCTGGAAACTCTGGAATTTTACTATAATATTCCTAGAAGTTTTCATTTGCTGATCTCTTTTATGAGGTGATTGGTGGATTCTTTCTTTCTTTCTTTCTTGCTTTTTTTTTTTTTTGCTTTTTTTTTTTTTGGAGGGCAATTGGGGTTAAGTAATTTGCCCAAGGTCACACGGGCTAGGTTTGTTTGTTTGTGTGTGCCTTAAGTGTCTGAGGCCAGATCCGAGCTCAGGTCCTTCTGACTCCAGGGCCACAACAACATCCATTCACATTGCCAGCACTATTATCAATTCACCATCTGCCTGTGAAATCAACTCAGACCTACCAACAAGGTCAGAGAACTCAACACAAACAATCAGTATAGTCCCAGGACCTCTGAAAATGTCAGTAAGACCCTCCTCTAGGATTTCTGTAAAAATACAACAAGAATATACTCTGTCAGGGTTTCTAAACCAGCAATGAGGGCCCAGGGCTTCTGTAACAACAGCAATGTCCTCTATCAACAGATGAATCTGACAAAGTAACATCAAAACAGACAAAGTACCAGCACCTCAGTCATGCTTCCGCTCAGTTCTCCTCTCTCCTCATTTCTCAGTTCTTCTCAATTCTCAGTTCAGTACTCAATTATCAATTTTGTTCTCAATTCTTCTCTGTCTCCAGCAGTAGCAGCTCAGCTTCCATGCTTCTTTCTCCCATAGTTCCATCTCCCAGCAGTTCTGGCTGGCTCTCAGAAGCTCTCAGCAGCTCTATCTGGCTCTCAGAAGTTCTCAGCAGCTCTGGCTGGCTCTCAGAAGTTCTCAGCAGTTCTGAAAGGCTCTCAGAAGTTCTCAGTTTGGTTCTCACAAGTTCTGGCATTCTAGCTTGCACTTTTCCTTATATATGGTATTAGTTACCCCTGGTTCCACTCCTTCCTATTACAACAGCAACTTCCTCCACTGTGGGATTAACTAGTTCTGGATGTTAATACTTGACACAGTCATAAACTTGAAACAAGGTGCTAAGTAGCTGTTTGCTTGCCAATACAAGGGGCATGGAAGATCTTCAAATTACCATTACCATCACATTCCTTTACTAAGCTGTTGACTCATTTTGCATGATTTTCTTTCATCACTATCTTATAGTTTCCTTATTTGTAAACCTTAAATAACATACAGCAATTATCATTTCTTCCAGGCAAAAATGTCTTATTTTACATAAATGAGTTCTAAACCAAAAGCAACTGATACTGAATTAACAAGCTAGCTTGACTAATCAGGTGGCCAAATGGAAGTAACATATGACTTATCAGGAATGTCGGAGAAGTTCACACATTTTCCATTCATTTACTCAAAGTCTCAATGCCCCAAGGGCTGTGTATTCCTGGTGCTGCCCCCTCTTTCTCCCATGATTTATTGAAAGGAATTTGGCCATCTTTTCTGATAGGCTCTCTCATGCCCATTTTGACCTTTTCTTAGTATATGGTGTGAGATATTGACCAATATCTAGTTTCTGCCACACTGTTTTCTAGTTTTCCCAGCAGCTTTGTCAAATAAAGAATTTTGTCCTATAAGCTTGGATTTGGGGGTATATAAAACATTAAATTACTATGATGATTTATTAAAGTGCATTGCAAACCTCATATATTTCACTTATCCACCATTCTATTTCTTAGATAGTATTGGTGATTACTGTTTTATAATACAATTAGAGATCTGGTACATTAGACCACCTTGCTTTAAACTTTTTCATTGATTCCCTTGATATTCTTGACCTTTTGTTCTCCCAAATAAAATTTTGTAATTTTTTTAGCTCTATAAAATAGTGTCTGGGGGGGATTGTGGAGGGTGTTTGATTGGTATGGCATTGAATAGGTAAAATGTTTTAGCCAGAATTGTCATTCTTATCATATTGACTCATCCTACCCATGAGAAATTAATATTTTCCAATTGTTTAAATTTTACTTTAGTTGTGTGAGAAGTGTTTTGTAACTGTGTTCATATAGTTTCTGAGTTTGGATTACGAAGTAGACTGCCAAGTACTTTATATTGTCTACAGTTATTTTAAATGGGATTTCCATTTCTGTCTCCTGCTGCTGAACATTGTTAGTAACGTAAAAATTCTAATGATTTTCATGAGTTTATTGTACATTCTGCAACTTTGCTACAGTTTTTAACTATTTTAACTATTTAAACAAATATGACCCAATTGCATTCTAATCTGTTTCAGCCCTTACTTGGGATGGTTGTGAGCTTTATGCAGCCTGTGTATTTGACACCTCTGGCCTAAATATTTCATTCTTAAGGAGGCTCTTCATGGAGCTAAGACAATCAGTAATTAAGTACTTCTCTCATAGGAATAATAACAAAGCAACATATTGTTCAAAGAAAAAAATGTGTGGAACTTAAATTCATTTTTATTTTTTTAATAATTGCCATATTTCAATTATAAACACAATCCCACCAAATCTCAGTGATATAATGGAGTTGAATATTATTCCCTTTATAAAACGTCTATTTCACAATGTTAATTTCATATGAGTTGTGATTTTGTCACTATATATACAATGCCAAATATTATTACTTGCCTTTTTATTTTTCCTATTGTTTGCTATGAATTACTAGTTCTCTCAATTAATATTATTCTTTCTATATCATACCTGATATTCTTTATAATATCTGACTTGACATATAGATATATATGTATATAATTATGTAACTATAGATATGCCTAATCTTGTCTGCACACACACATAAATGTATTATGTGTATGTGTGTGTGTGTATGCATGCAATTTTCTCCCTTTTTTAATTTTAAAGTCGGAGGAATGATCTTAAAGTAACAGAGGATCTTAACTCTGAAAATTACTGGAACAGAGAGTATAATCAGACTGTACCTTGCCTTGTTGCAGGAGTTCTGGTCCTGATATCAAAAGATCCATGAAATTGGAAGGGAAAAAAATACATCTTAATTTTTACTAACTTCTAACTGAAATTTAGCATATCCTTTGATTACAAATACATTAAACAAACATTACTCTATGAAGGGGCACATTGGCTTCACCAGATTGCCAAAAGGGTCAGTGACAAACCAAAAATAAATAAATAAATAAATTAGAAACTCTACCTTAATATTATTTTTTCTTCAAAAAAGAGGAGCTATTATCCTTGACTGCATTTTGCTCCCCCCCAAAAAGTTACCGAAATATATTTACTGAGATCTTTGACAATCAATCATATAATTTATTATAAACTCAGGAAAAGTCTAAAAAGCTTGTTTGTGGTTCATCCTTCATTCTTGAAGAGGAACAATGACATCAGGAAAGTGATGTCATAACTTACAAGTGAACTGGATTTCAGTGAGGCAGGGCTGTGCAAAGTTACCAACCTCCTTCTCTCCTCCAGACACTGGGGTCCAGGGGCAAGATACAAATCTGGATAACTGTAGATGACCCCAGGATGCAGTGGGAGAATTTTTCTTTTTCAAGCTAAGGTCTCTTCCAGGTCTTAGTTTCTCTGAGACAACCCCTGTTTCATTATCAAGGCTAGGTAAGATATAAGGCAAAGATATAAGGCCTCTTTTACTTAGTCAATAAAAATCTATCTAGAAGGGGAAAACCGTAAGGGTTTCTGGTCAGAACAGAGAAAAATTGCTATTTACACTCACTCTGAGTCACCAGAGCCCAAACTGTGACCAAGTGAAGCTTAGACTTGGTATTGGTGACTAATTAATGAAAGCCAGAGTGATTTGAATTTAAACATGATCCTTAAAATAAGAAATCTAGTCTGTCAACTCCAAGATATTTTGTGAGGTTTCAGTGATCAAAATGTATAATCCTTTGGGCAAAGCACCCACAAGTAAGAGTATGATTCCCTATATGGACAGAGGAAGAGTAGGGAAGGGGCGAGGGAGAGGGAGGGAGGGAATGAGGGAAGGAAAGGAAGGAAGAAAGGAAGGAAGGGATTGAAACCGGCCTCAGAAAATGAGCACCCACACATAAATCATGACTAGCCGTGTAACCTTGAGCAAGTTACTTAACCCCAATTGCTTATTTAAAAAAAAAAAGAAAGGAAGGAAGGGAGGAAGGAAGGAAGGAAGAAGGAAGGAAAGAAGGAAGGAAGGAAAGAAGGAAGGAAGGAAGGAAGGAAGGAAGGAAGGAAGGAAGGAAGAAAGGAAGGAAGGAAGGAAGGAAGGAGGAAGGGGGGAAGGAAGGAAGGAAGAAGGAAGGAAAGAAGGAAGGGAGGAAGGAAGGAAGGAAGGAAGGAAGGAAAGAAGGAAGGAAGGAAAGGAGGAAAGGAGGGAAGGAGGGAAAGAAGGGAGGGAGGGAAGGAGACAGAAAGGAACATTGCCCAACTGGAACTGGAACATTGAATGCCATGGGAGAATACTTCAAGGAGTTAAAAAAAAAATGAACAGATAGGTCTCGTGACTAAAATTTTGATGGTTATTTTTGTCTAAGAAGTATGGGAAAGTAACAAAAAAAACTGAAATAAATGCAAGTAACTGAAAACACACACCAAAATGTCGCTCTTTTTTTAAGAAAAATATTAGCTATATATAACCTCAGTTTAATCCAAAGCTATTGATGAGCAGAAAAACTAAAAGCCCTTTTTAACTATGTTGCATGCAAGAGAAAGAAGAAAGAACAGAGAGGACAGTATCTTAGAGTAGATATAAAGAAATACTCATAGATGGAAAATAAAGGAAAACAGAGAAAACTTTTTAAAAATTTTTTCTTTCCTTTTTTCCTTTTTCTCTTACAAGGAAAATGACTTTAAAACTGGAAAACACACTGCAAATAGGGTTAGTAGCGAACTGAAACTGAAAATAAGTGGAGAAATGGTTAGAAAGTATCAAACAGTTTTAAATTAATTCACAACACTGTACCTGAACAAACTATCTACTAGTTTAGCAAAAGAATAGGTGGATGTAATTGCTGAACAATTATCAATAATTTATGGGAGGGCAGGGGGGAATAAGGAGACAAGGACAGATTCTTCAGCATTTCAAAAAGGTAAAATTTTAATGCCATTTTAAAAAAAATAGAAGCTGTTTTCTTGTAAAATTTGGCAAAAGTAATAGTTTTTAAATATTTAGAAAATGAAATTTTGATCAAGAAGAGGCAAGTTTGCTTCAATAAAAACAAGTTATGTCACATTATACTAATTTCCTTTTTTTTTTTCTGCAAATACATTAGACTGGTAGGTTAAGGGGAGTCTTTAGACACAGTGTTTCTGAATTCTTTTCCAAAAAAATTTAAGTCTCTATGCTATTTTTGTGAGTAAGATTGAAAGATCTTTTCAAATAATAGCATAGTTAGAAATATTTTTAGGAATTGTACAAATTCCATTGATTTGGAATTGAATACAAATCCCAGGAATTATTATTAATGGACCAAAATTAACTTCTAATATTATTTTTATTGGAGTTTCCCAGGTATCTTTTTTTTGTGACACAGTTGGGGTTAAGTGACTTGCCCACTCACAGCTAGTGTCAAGTCACTAGGGTCAGAGGTCAGATTTGAACTCAGTTCCTCTGACTTCAGGGCCCATGCTCTCTCCATTGCACCACTTAGCTTCCCCACCCCCAGGTATCTTGTTCTACTCCTTTGCTGTTTAACATAATATCATATATTTATAACCAGAAGCAAATTTATTTAGAAAGACTCATTAGCACACATTTTATCAGGTTACAAAAAGATCTTGACAAGCTGAACAATAGGCTAACTCTAATTAGATTACATTTATTTATAGAGAGAAGTATAAAATCCTACACATTTATTAAAAAAAAAGATTATGAAAAAACAGATAGGAAGAGACATGGCTAGATAGTATTTCATGTAACTGAAAAACCACCAAAATACAGTATTTTTCATTAACAACTCAGGTTTCAAAACTTATGTATTTGGTTAAGACTCTTCATTGGTAAAAAGAATTACTTTGAAATTATGTTCCTATGTGAGGTGCAAAGTACATGACTTTTGCAGAGGTTAGGATCTTCTTGGTTCCAGCTTTGAGAAAAGACACAGAATGTTCTATATTGTCAGGGAAAAGACTTTGGGAAGCAAATCTTGGGAGTTGGCTCCTTGAAATATCCCTGATTTCTAGCTTACCTGCCTACCTGCTTTGGGCAATTTCCCCTTGAGTGAGATTGGGGTATCCCCCTCTTAGTTCAGATGAGATATTTCTCTCCAAGTGGAAGAGTTGATTTACTTTATATATTGTCCCGTTTTCTCATTTCTATAGCCTCTCATATTTGTTTCCTTTTCGCTTGAATAAATGGCTTTATTAAATTTATTCACTATTGTTAATTTTTCTTATTTAATCATTTATGTATTTATTTTAGTAAAACTAACATTTGATATAGAGTTAAAGCCTTCAAACTTGACCTCATATACTTTTCCCCTTTTAGGAACAAGAAATAAGAAAGCAGCTTGAACCTAAAAAATCATTTCTCCTAGTTTAACAGTATTTGGGGAACAGACCTATAAGTCTGATCTGGTCCCCCCACCCACAAAGAGGAGAAGAAAGCCAGCCAGCCTCAAGGTACCAATCTCCTACTCCCCTCCAGGCAAGAATAAAAGCCTCCTCTGTAGAAGGTGGCAAGATTCCTTAAAAATTTATTCATGCTCTCCCATAAACCACATTTAGACAATCCATTGACCATGTGCATAATCTACATGATGAAGACATTACCTACATTTTTTTATGGTCAGTGTATACTTTCAGGTACTTCTTCCCTCTGCTTTAAACTCATTTCTTTAGTTTCATAACTTAAGAGTGTTATCCAGAGTTGCATTAAATAATGTATGTATGATTTGAAGAGAATTTCACACACACACACACACACACACACACACACACACACACACACGGAGAGATTGTCATCATCAATAAGTCTTATTAAATCCTAACCTTATGTTCTATCCCAAATTTGGGAGGGATAATAAATATGTGACATTATTAAGAATCCATTGGTACTAAAATAAACAATTGAAACTGAGTCAGAATAATTAAAGTCTTAAAAGACTCTACTGGAAAAGAGTCTGAAATTATGAAGTGGAACTGGAGATTAAAGTTGTAACAAAAATATAATTATGTTGTGGTCCTTTACAGTTTTTAATGTGTCATGGAGATAATCAAACATTTTAGAAGTATTATTATCCAGGGCAGATATAAGAAAGTTCCATCATAACAGAAAATTAGGGAAAATATCTGGCTAGAGATTACTTGGCAATTAGATAAAATAAAAGCTGTCATTTCTGATCAGAAATTATTTCCCCAAATCTCACATCATAATTTTTCCAAACTTTAATTACATTCTCTTTAGAGGAGCTTACTAGTCATTCTCTATCAAGATGAAATTTTGCTGAATATTCAGCTTTATAATATCTTGCTAACATGAATTTGAATGTGGAATTTGGTTTTTCAGTTTCAGGTCTGTTCTACATAGTTGATGAAGAAGGTACAGATTGTGTTTTGATAGCTACCTATTTCTAATTTCTACTCTTGTGTTACCATGGTTCTGAAACTAGCAAGTCAGATTTAGAATTCATAAGGGAGAACAAATGCAAAGCTTTAAGCAGAAGACTTCATAATGAAAAGCAAATATGTGTCTGGCAATTGAAAACTCAGCTCCTCTGGTCATCAAACAAGTACTAGAGCAAAGACTGTTCAGGTGCTGCCTCTCACAGGAAGTTGACAATGATTCCTTGGGAAAAGGAGTAGGGATAGAGAACTGGTCCCAAAAGAAGGAAGGAATAATAGTTAAACAAAAAAGTCTTTAAATTTTTCCCCCAGCATTTTCATGAGAAATTTAATTATTTGGAAATAATTGAAAAATAGAATTCATGAAAACTGAATTTTTTGACCTATGTTCTAATTGTGGATTTCAAAAGAAAAAGTCATTGTGAAAGAAAAAATCAAAACAAAATCAAAACATTACTTCTTTAAAAAAAATAATTTGTGAATGATAAAATGACAAAAATTAGGTCAAATGAAATTTCTACCCCATAAATCTTGCGTGCTACTCTTCAAAGCACTGATTGGAAATCAATCAAATAGAAACACAAAATTCAGTCATTAAGGAAGAGGAAAACACAAAATTCAGTCATTAAGGAAGAGGAAAACACAAAATTCAGTCATTAAGGAAGAGGAAAAAATAATCGTTGATAAAGAAATCAGTGAATATAGACAATATTTCTGATATAAAGAAGCAAAGTAGTTTTATGTTAATGTCATAGAGATGAAAGTGTATTTGACACTATTACAAGGAAATAAACAACAGTAACTTATTCAAAAGAGATTTTAACATAGGTTTAGCATTTGTTTGGTGCTCATGTCTAGAGAGACATAACAGAAAATCCTAACAAAGATTTCTTCAAGAACCAATTTTTGAAGTTAAACACTGTATAAGAAAAAAAGAAGAAAGTGGGAAATGGGGAGAGTTAACAGTTCTCATACACCCATGCATAAAAATATATTTAAAACAATTTTTGGTGGAGGGTGGGGAGGAAAAGACAATGAAATATTTTCCTAGAAATTGATATGAAGAGAATTATTTGAAGTATTTAAGGTTTTTTTCTTTATTAAAAACAAAATGCTAACTTCTTTATTTTTAGCAGAGAAGATGGGGACTTCCTAATCAATAGTGCAGAACCAGTTTGAAAATATGAAACCAAATTACACAATAATATAGAAGTAGAAGGACATACTGTAGGTGTATCTCCTATAAAATTTAAACCTAATAGAGAATTATTAGGAAGATCTTGGGAAGATAAAATCTGTGAAGAACACCATGGAAAATTAAAGAAAATATCTAAATAGAAACTATTTGGCCACTAGATAAAATAAAAATAGTCATATGTAAAAATTATACTGAAGGTCTGAATAAAAAATGGACATGTATTACTAGAAGAAAATAGAAAAAGATAAGTTCCAATACATGGCTAAAGGTAGAATTCTTACTGAAAAGATTGATGTGATCATAAAAGATACAGTTCATTGTGATTTTTTTTTCCATTTTGTAGAAATAAGAAAAAATTTACTTGAAAAAATTCAATATAGCCTTAGAGTGTGAAAAATATTTGTGGCAAATTTCACTGCTGTGTGTGTGTGTGTGTGTGTGTGTGTGTGTGTGTGTGTGTGCCAGCTAAGTGGTATAGTACATAGAGGAACATCCATAGAATCAAGAGGACTTCAGTTCAAATTAGACCTCATATACCTACTAGTCATGTGGCACTGGACAAGTCATTAACTCTGTCTCATTTCCTCATCTGCAAAAATGATCTAGAGAATGAAATTGCAAACCACTCCAAGTATCTTTAAGCCAAGAAAATGCCAAATGGGTTCATGAAGTGTCAGAAATGATTGAAACAACTCAACAACAAATGTGTATATATATATATAATATATATATATATCTGCATTTCTTCCCTCCCTCCTTCCTTCCTTCTTTGTTTTATCTCTCTATCATCTCTCCCCATGTATGTGTGTGCATATATATATATATATATATGTATATACATGTGTATGTATATATATGGCTATATGTATTTATATATAGATATATTAGATATATATGCCCACAATATGTCTACAACTACCTACCTATCTATCTATCTATCTAGTCATTCCTCACTAGATAATTGGTTAAGGGAGGAAAATGGTTTGGAACTCAAAATAGAGCAAACATTTTTTTAATTCCTTTTTTCTTTTTTCTTTTAAATGTGACATAGAGCTTGAATTTGGGAGTCTACCTTGACATGCAATTTGGAAGATATTGAGAGCAACTGACCTTGTTTACTGATAGAGCCCTGTATTTAAGGGATTTACCAAATCTCATGCCTTTAAAAAAATATTCTCTCAATATCACATTTTCTTTCATTTCTATATTACATTTTCTGTGTAAAATCTAAATTTACTAAAAAAAATATGAGGGGACCCTCAATAATTACTATTTCTGCTTACTTCTTTTAAGTTCACCAAGTACTTGTTTAGACTTTTTCATTATTGATAATCACTATAATTATGGTATATTTACAAATATGACATTTCTATTAAGGAAGTAGATTAGCAACTTTCAAAATTTCTAACTAGAATATAGCTTAGAAATTGATGCTAAAAATATTATTGGAAGGACAGTATGCTAGAGACACAGCAAGTGCTAATAATTTACTTATGTTTTGTCTTAGAACTAATATGGAGAGCAATTACAGCATATACTCAGCACAGCAATATAAAACTGGCAGAGGAATAAATTAAACTATTGAATTCATAGAATTTGGCCAAAGAAAGGCCTTTACAAGTCATCAATTCCAATACCTTGATTTTAGAGCTGAAGGACCTGAATGAAACAGGTAAAATGTCTTGTCCAGTAGTACACAGTGAATTGTCATGAAGCTATGATTAGAATTCAGATACCTGGGTCCCTAAATCCAGTTCTCTTTTCCCTAAACTTTACTTTCTTCTTCCTAGTGGGGAATTTTTATTCATTTTTTTAATAGAGTCACATTTAGAGATGTGTTATTTTTAGGAAAACTTCACACAGATCATCTTAAGATGCTGTCTTCAGAAGCCAACAGGGCACAGAGGACAAATCAGGAGGAAAAATTCATGAGGCCACCAATTAAATATGAAGCCTTATTATTCCAGTCTTGTAAATGAGCAAGATAACTTGCTTTGAGGATCATAAAAAGAAATCAGCTATTATTTTGTTAACTTTGAATTTGTATTCATCAGTATGTGGTAAAAGGGAGATATGGTGAAACCCCTGTTTATATAAAAACAATTATAGTCCAATCACCTCCAATAATTATCCTAGAGAAAATATGCAATGAAACTCTCTTTACCTCTTAAACATCTCTTCCTTGAATAAAGACCTTTTAGAAAATGTGAGTGAATAACTTGTGTGCTTGAGATTGTTGTCATAGTCTAATGTCTTGAAATATTGTTTAGAGCTTGTACAGAGGCAAATAGGTGGCAAAGTGAATAGAGCACTGGGCCTTGGGTCAGGAAGATCCGAGTTCAAATCTGATTTCAGATACCTACTAGCTATGTGACCTTGGACAAGTCATTTAATTTCTATTTGCCTCAGTTCCCTCAATTTTAAAATAGGAAAAATAATGGCAACTACCTTCCTTGGCTATTGTGAGGATTAAATAAGATAATGTTGTTAAAATGTTTAAGACAGTACCTGGTACATAGTAGGTGCTTATTTCCTTTCTTGCAATATTAATTAATTTTCACTAAGAATAAATGTCCTCTATTGGATGAAGGAAATAATTCATGAGAAAAAATTGTACTAGATAATTTAACTCAAAACAAATGTGATTGCTTCTTCTCTAAGTATCATATAGAATTAGCATATATTTTATCCTTATTTTTAGAACCAACTTGATTAATAAAGAATAAGGTCATTAGTCAAGAAAATTATTCATGGATTTCCTACCTGTAGGACACAATTAGGGACAATATCTAAATCATTTGAGTGGGAAAAGTTTCCTTTTTTAACTATGCATGTTACCTTATAGTGTCTTCATCTCCTTCTTCCCCCTTGTGCTTCTTGACCTAAAGCCCTGAATCTTTTTTATTCCCCTCAAAATGTATTTTCTCCCATTTCATTCTCTCACTCTAAGCTCTTTACTTTCCAAAGTGATAGTTAGTATGTCTAAGAAGCTAATCTCTTGACGTGTTTAGTGAGTTCTTGTGACATATGTTAGCAAATTTGCATTTTGATGGCCACTTTATAAAGAAACATCATATCCATCCAAATGATTGATTCTGATATTGTGCATTCCCAGAGCAGGGAAGAACCAGTATGAACAATGTAAAAATATGTGACAGGCTAAACCTTTCAATAGCTCTTTAATTATAGCATACATGCATGTGTGCATACATAATACATATAGACATATGTATAGGAATATATGTATTTGTATAGATATATATGTACATGCACATATATAATTGTATACACGACCATATTGCTCAGTCTACCTAATTCATTAGTGTTTGTCTCAATGCACAGAAGAAAAAGTCTGAGAGTCAGAAAACATTTATTAAGTGCTCACTACATGAAGGAACTGTTTTGTGTATTGCTGAGGAAAGTCAGATTTTAAAGTTTCCAACAAAAGAAAATGTTTCATGACCTTTTAAACTTAAAACTATGTGAAATTTACTTAGAAGTGTTCTACATAGAGTTTACTGTAATCAAGATATTTACAGGTAGAGAACATTGTCTTATGAAATTATACAGGCCATTGGGAACATGGAGGTACTTGGAAAAATACATTAAAATAATTGTAAGGCAGGTACAAAAGACACCTCTAGAAAGTATACAGAAAATATTTTAATTGATTAAAGATAGTCAAGGGATTTAAATACAGAAGAATGTTATGTAGTGTAGAATATTCTACAATGATTTTTTCGAAGGGGAAGGGGAGAGAAGCCTTATCCTTTCACTTCTGATCTTCAATTTTGGCTAGAGTGAGCCAAATTATTTGCATTATTGCTTTTGACCAATGTGCATCAGTTGTTAAGCAAACAGGGTTAAGTGACTTGCCCAGTGTACACAGGGAGTTAGTGTCTGAAACCAGATTTGAATTCAAGAAGACAAGTCTTTCTGATTCTAGGCCTGGAGTTCTATCCACTGTGGCACCTATCAGCCAAATTAGATAATACACTTTCATAATATAGACTTTAAAAAGTGAAAAGATTAAGATTAAAAAGTAAAAAGATTAAGAAATCCAGAAAAAATATATCTATATATGTCTTGAATTTTAATGTTAGGTAGTCTGTAGGGCAGGGAGAAAGAGCAAATTTGAATACCTTTTACCTCTTAACCTGTGTTTACCTATGGATTTTGAATTAGAAGAAATGTTAGAAATTTTCTAGTCAAACTTCCCCACTTTACAGATGAAAAAGCTGAGCATTAGGGGAAAAAAAGTGATTTACCTGTCACATCAGTGTTAAGTAGTAAAGCAAGGATTCAATGCCAAAATTTTTGCTTTTTAATCCAGTTCTTTTCATGGTGTCACATGAGTTTTACGTTATTTTACTTTTCTGTGATGCATTTGAAGGTCAATAATAATTTGGATTTCATTTTTACCCACAAATTGAAATGTAGATAAATCCACATCAGCTTTGTCAGAAAGTTCTGTGGAAATTCCTTGATGGAATATTATATAGAATTCATAGAAGTTATGCCAAAGTGATAGACTGCTGCTGATCATCTTATATCTGTATTTTGTGCTAGGCAGCATAATATGCTTGTGTATGAGGGATGCTGAAAATGTGGTATTGATAAAATAATTAATTTGACAGAGTTTAAGTGCTACCATACAAATAATATATGCATAACTTATGGAATGCTACATAATAGAAGACATGTTTATTACTGTGTGAATTCAGGTCTTTACCAGCAATTGTAGTAGATTGAATATTCCATTAGTGGAATTATATTGCAAATAAGTTGCATACTAATACCATATTAGGCAAAAAACTATTCTTTCCTCCTTTCATTAATTCATAGAAATGTCTCTGAATCATGTAGTAAAAGAAAGCATATTTGTCCAGATATCCCATAGATTAACCTTCTGGTTTGGGGGCTAAAAAATCAACAATACATATTAAGGAAAATTCTCCCTTTTAAACCATACTATATGAGAATTACATGTGGGTTTTGTCAAAAGTAGCCTGAGTTGTTCTGAAACTACGAAATAGCAAAACACTAAATAACTAAAGAAATTAGTAGCAAGAAACAAGAGGACATAAGCTCAAGCCATACATTTCTTCCAGAAATGCTAAGCCCCCATATGAATGCTGAAGACAGAAATTGCCTGAAGGAATGAGCAAACAAACAAACAAAAAGGATACCACCATGAATAGCTATTACAGTGAGAGGAATGCTGTGTGAGCAGCTCCCCTGAGGACTGCTGCTGTGAATAATTTTAAGCATCTAAATGGATAGTATAATGAACTATCTATTGAGCAAAAATCTAAAGCATAACATTCAAAAAACTAAAGCATAACGTTCACAAAAACATAACAACTTATTACTAAGGTGGCCACATTGTCTTAAACAAAGCATATTTTTCAGTATATCTTTTAGTCATCTTTAAGGGGTAGGAGAAAATAAAAACACCATCCACTCCTAGAGCACAGTAAATTACAATCTTCTCAGTCAAAACAGAGTATCCAAATAAAGTCCTCTTTCACCTTGACTAGAGGCTGGCTTCCAATCATCTGTAAGTCAACCATCCTTAAGGAATAACAGAAAGTACAAATATAATCCACTCCCTAGGTCACAGTAAGTTATGAATCTCATCAGTCAATGAGGAGTATCCAAAGTAAAATCCTCTTTCATCTAGACTCAAGGTTGACTTCCATACCCCACAGCTCCTCCTCCATGGACTGACTGCTCCCAGCTCTTGCCTGGAGTTACACATAGGTAGCTCTCCATTCCTGTTCCATATCTCATTTCACATGGACTGATCCACTCCAAATTCTTCACAATTTCTGTTTCTCGGAAAGCAAAGCTTAACAGGGCCACAAGAATATTTACACACCTTACCAGTGTTATCATATAACTTCATTTTCTGTCTGACAAACCAATACAGAACAACAGACAGGACTTCTATCTGAGAAAATGACACAAATCAAAAGACAGAGCACCAACATCACAAACATTCTCTCTTTTAGTTCTGTCTGCTCCCAGCTCTACTTTTGCTCATATCTGTTGCTTCCTATTCCACACTTTTTGCAAGCTCCTTCCACCTTGGTCCCCCATGTGATTACATTTGACCTATTAAGGGGTAGAGGAGATATTCAAATTTCCTTAGGCCAACTAAGGGACAGGGAGGATTTTCAAATGCACTTGGGCCTATTAAGGACAATACAATTTATATTCTTTCCAATGACTCTTTTTTAAAAAATAAGTATATTTTTAGTTTACAATATTCATTTCGACAAAATTTTGAATTACACATTTTCTCCCCATCTTTCCATTACCCACAACCCCAAAAAGGCAATCCCACTGAATACGCCCCCCCCCCCCAATCTGCTCTCTCCTATATCCTCCCATCCCCCCTATGACTTTCCGGTAGGGCAAGATGATCTCTAAAATCCAGTGCCTGTATATCTTATTTATCAATTGCAGGTAAATAATAATAATGGTAATAAACTTTTTTTTTGCTTTTTGGAGGGCAATTGGGGTTAAATAACTTGCCCAAGGTAACACAGCTAGGTGGTTTTGTTGTTGTTGTTGTTGTTTGTGTGTTAAGTGTCTGAGGCCAGATCCGAGCTCACATCCTTCTGACTCCAGAGCCAGGGCTCTACTCACTGTGCCACCTAGCCACCCTGGTAACAAACTTTTTAAAAAACATTTGATTTTAAAATTTTGAATTCCAGATTCTTTCCCTTCTTTCCTTATCACCCACCCTTACTGGGAAGATAATCAATTCAATATAGGTTGTACATGTGTAGTTATACAAAACATTTCCATAGTGGATATATTGTGAAAGAATATTTCCCTCCATCCTATCCCACCCCCGACTTGTTCTATTATCTACTTTGACCCTAACACTTCTGACTATACTCCCCCCAATCTGCCTTCCCTTCACTTATATCCTTATCCCCCACTTATACCCTTATCCCCCACTTTCCTGTAGGGTAAGATATACAATACAGTGTGTATGTTATTTCCTTCTTAAGCCAAATTAAATGAGAGTAACCCATTCCCTTTTGCCTTCCTGTTCTTCCCCTTCATTATAACAGTTTGCCCTTGCCTCTTTTATATGAGATAATTTATAATATTCTGTCTCTCCCTATCTCCTCTCATTATATTCTTCACTCACCTTTTAATTTTATTTTTTAAATATCATCCCTTCCTATTAAATTGATCTTGTGCCTTCTATATAAAGCTGTACACATATGTACATACACTCACATATGTATTCATATGCACATATACCCTCCTATGTTGACATACATGTGTATGTATACATATGTATATACACATGTGTGTATGTATATATGTGTGTGTGTGTGTGTGTGTATATATTCCCTTCAACTATCCTCATAGTGAGAAAAGTTTTAAAAGTTACAATTATCATTTTTCCATGTAAGAATATAAATAGTTCAACTTTAATAAACTCCTTATGATTTCTTTTTCCTGTTTATCTCCTCATGCTTCCCTTGCTTCTTCTTTTGAATGTCAAATTTTCTATTCAACTCTGGTTTTTTCATTAAGAATGCTTGAAAGTTCTCTATCTCATTGAATGACCATATTTTCCCCTGAAAATATATACTCAGCTTTGCTGGGTAGGTGACTCTTAGTTTTAATCCTAGATCCTTTGACCTCTGCAATATCATATTTCATCCCTTTGATCCCTTAATGTATAAGCTACTAGATCATGTGTTATCCTGATTGTGTTTCCACAATATTAAAATTGTTTCTTCTTGGCTGCTTGTAATATTTTCTCCTTGACATGGGAACTCTGGGACCTGGCTATAATATTCCTAGGAGTTTTCTTTTGGGGATCTTTTTTAAAGAGATTATTGGTGGATTCTTTCAACCTCTATTTTCCCCCGTGGTTCTAAAATATCGGCAATTTTCCTCAAGAATTCTTGAAGGATAATTTCTAGGTTCTTTTTTTGTTCATGGCTTTCAGGTAATCCAATAATTTTTAAATTATCTCTCCTGGAGCTATTTTCCAGGTCAGTGGTTTTTCCAGTGAGATATTTCACATTGCCTTCTATTTTTTTTTCATTTTTTGGATCTGTTTAATAGTATCTTGATTTCTCATAAAGTCATTAGCTTCCATTTGCTCCAATCTAATTCTGAAAGAATTATTCTCTTCAGTGAGCTTTTGAAATTCTTTTTCCATCTGGCAAATTCAGCTTTTTAATGCATTCTTCTCCTCATTGGCTTTTTGGGCCTCTTTTGCCATTTTAGTTAGTCCATTTTTTAAGGTATTATTTTCTTCAGTCAGGTTGTTTACTCTCTTTTCATGATTTTCTTACGTCATTCTCATTTCTCATCCCAGTTTTTTCTCCACTTATTTTACTTGATTTTCAAAATCCTTCTCGAGCTCCTCTGTGGTCTGTAACCAATTCATATTTTTCTTGAAAGCTTTTGGTGCAAAAGTTCTCACTTTGTTGTCTTCCTCCCATTGCATGCTTTGATCCATTTTGTCCACAAAAAGGAATTTAAGGTTTGATTGCTGTGCTTCCTTTGCTTCCTTTATTTGATCATGTTGCCACTCAATTACTTGACTTTTGAGTTATTTGCCACAGTAGAACATTGCTCCCAGAGAGGACCACTTTGTCCCAAATTTCTGGGGTTTTCACAGCTGCTGGAGCTATTAGTTGGGTGCCCTCTCTGCAACCCCCACGTGCTCTAGCACCTGGTCACATACCCCAGGACCTCCACCAAAGACAGCAATCCAGATCAAAATAGGTTAAAGTAAGAGCAATTACCTTCTGAATGGTTGCTTA
Organism: Gymnobelideus leadbeateri; assembly: GCA_011680675.1. Lineage (NCBI taxonomy): Eukaryota > Metazoa > Chordata > Mammalia > Diprotodontia > Petauridae > Gymnobelideus > Gymnobelideus leadbeateri. The sequence continues at coordinate 46,759 of WOXC01003347.1, forward strand.
GACCCCTATGATCTGCAGGCCAGGAGCTGTGAAGCAGCCACATGATGGTGGCTGCAGGGCTGCCCCACCTCCACCACTTCTTGCTCCAGGGGCCAGGGGCTGGACCATGCTCTTTAGTTTGCCACAGTTCCAACAGAGTTCCACACTGAACTTTTACTTTACCTTCCGCATTTATGGGTTGATAATTCTGGATTCTGTCGCAGCTACTGGTGATCCACTCTCCAGAAGTCCACTCCAGCTATTCATGGTCAGGGCTGCTCTGAGGCTAAAACCATGGGCTCAGTTTGATACGCATCTAATATATCTTCTCTCCCACACTTTCTTTCAGAGTCTCCAAATGCTGAGCTAGTTCTGGCAATCAATCTCAATCCATGTGAGCATCCCTGGAAAGTATACTACCAAGGGAAGTGAACTTATCCACAACATTCAAAATCTCTCTATTTGCTATAACCAGTGGTTTCACATATGTGGTCCTGGCTGGTGAAAAGCTCTGATTTCTTTATGTTAATTGTTAGCTCTAAATTAGCAAGAGCAGCAGAAAATCAATCTATACTTTGTTGCATCTCAACCTCAGAGACTCCATTGAATACACAATCATCTACAAACAAAAAGTCACATACTCACTCCCTCTCCACTTTTCTTAGGTATAGCATTTTCAAGTTAAATAATTTATCATCTCAGCAGTAGCTCACCTTGATACCATCTTTATCTTTATGCTCATTGAAACTGTCTGACAACATCACCAAAAACATCATGTCAAAAAATCATGGGAGTAAGCAAACAGCCCTGTTTCACTCCATTGGTGATTTGAAAAGCTCAAGAGCATTGGCCGTTATCCAGAACATGAATAAACATTCTATCATGAAACTGATGGATAATACCAATAAACTTCTCTGGGCAATCAAACTTTGCATTATATTCCACAAGCCCTCATGATTGACAGTATCGAACAGCTAAGTCAGATCTACAAATATTTTGCATAGACCTCTGTTCTGCTCCAAAATTTATCCTGGAGTGGTTGGACAACAAACACCATATCAATCATTACTCAATCCTATGTGAAGCCATATCAGGTTTTCAGGTAAATGACCATTTTCCAGTATTAAGGAGGACTGTGGCAAGAATCTTTTTTACAATGACTAAAAGAGAGACTTCCTGTAACTGTCACCTATTTCCCTTTCCTTTAAAGAGATAGACAATAAACGTTTCTTCCTGCAAAGTCTGGAAGATTTCAGTCAGTTTTTGTATGAGCAGTGTACCCACTGCCTTGCAAATCTCAGCTGGAACATAATAAGCACCAAGTACTGACAAAAGAGAGGCGTGTAATAACATTCAAAACCTCTTCTTTGCTTTGAAGATAAGTAAGAGAGCACCTGACGTCAATCTGAGGTAAATCGTCAATGACTTCAGCACTGGTTGACAATAGTCTGTTGAGAATGCTATGGAAGTGTTCAATCCTTTCTCCAAGATTGTCTTTATCAGTAATCAAGGTGGTTCCCTCAGTGCTGAGTGGTTGAGCTACAGCATAGGTCTTTGACCCATAAATACCCTTCAGGGCATCACAAAAATCATATTGTCTCAGTGTAAAACTGAATTTCATCTGCCATCTTACTGAGCCAAGTATCTTACATCTCTCTAAGCTTTGCTTACACTTTATTTTTGATGGAGTTAAATGCTGCTTTCTTAGAGACAGATGAGCTATCCTCTTGGTGATACCCATAGAGTTCTTATTTTTCATTTAAAAGCTTCTGAACTTTCTAATCATTTTTATCAAACCAATCTTGATGTTTGTGAGTGTTCTGGTCCAGATGAGTAAATATGATACTGTACAACAAATCTCTGAAAGCTGCCCACTCCTTTTCTGTTTGTCCATTGCCAGATATTTGTTGACTCAGATTTCCTTCCAAATTAACAACAGACTATTAACACTCAAAGAAGCTCTCTAATCTGTTGACAATAAGTCTTCTGGTAGTCATTTTGCCTTGGGACCACTGCTTTTGTTTGTTTATTCATACATTACTTTGTTTTCTCATGAAGTCATTAGCTTGTTTTATTTATTCATCCATCGTTCTGCTTCACCTAACCCTGGCCTGCTTATGGTGACAGGAAGGGATCAATTCTGTAGCTGAAATATGAAAAAAGTGCAAAAATTTGTGTGAAGGGCCAATAGACCTGAAAGAAAAACAGTTCATGTTCCAAGAACACTCAGCAGGTATCACATCCAAATAGTACGCCTGAGTGAAACAGGGCTACCAAATGAAGCCAGTTCACCAAAATAGGAATTGGATACATATTTTTTTCTTGAGTGGGGAAAGTAATAGGGAGCAATGTGAAGCTGGTGTTGGTTTCAGAAGAAAAAATTATCCAGTCAAAAAGCCTGTATGCCTCCAAAAGGAGAGACAGAATCATGAACATGTGATTGCCACTTGGAGAAAAGTGTAATGCTACCATCATATGTACACTCCTCTCATGATGTATTTTGTTTTGGGGTATCATTTTAGCTTTCTCCAGCATCCCTCCCATTCATATCCAAGAGGAGCAAAACATGTAACAAATAATATTTTAAGACAAAGAGAAAAAGAAGAAAAAAATTAATACAACTGATCAATACAAAGTCAGAAAACATGTCAGACATTCCTTCTGATGTATTTTTTGTATATGTTATTTATATTTACAATGGTGTAGTCAAATGAAAAAATATAGAAAGAATGTATTAGAAGGGAGAACACAAAAAATGTGTGTTTTGGATGAAACATGCAAAACAGAAAGATGTATACAGAGTTAAAATTAGGTAGCTACAGCAAAATATATTGTGTCAGATTATTTTTTTTAATGTGGTACTAGGAGAATCAATAATTAACTCAGGCAAAGCAATAGTAAATATAGATTTAAGCTAAAGAGATAAACAGGAAAACCATACTTTGTTAAAAGGTAGCTTAGAGAATTAATATTATCAATACTAATGCACCAAAAATGCCTAACAAATAAATTCTTAAATAAAAGTAGTCATGCAACTAGAGAAAAAAAGAATAAACTAGAAAACATCCCAAATTAAACACCAAAAAAGAAACTCTTAAAATTAAAATTTGAGAAAAATGAATTAAAATAGTTTTTTTCTTTAAAAAAGGAGAGAAATGACAAATTCATCTGATTACAAAAATAAAGAAAAAACAAATCACGGGTATAAAAATTAAAAAGGTAAATTCAAAGCAAATCAATAAAAATCATTAGAAACTATCTTACTCAATTATGTGTTAATTCAATTGACTATCTAAATGAGACAGATGAATGTTTTAAAAATATAAAATATCCAGATTAATGGGGCTAAAATGAAAACTTAACTTAGTCTCAAGAGGAGAAAAGTTGAACAAGTCATAAATGGGCTCCCAAAGGGAAAGAAAAAAGGAACTGTATGATTTACAACCAAATTTTATCAAACTTTTAAAGAATAATTAATTTCAATATTATGTAAACTACTTGAATATATGAAAAATGCCTTTTTAAACTCTTTTTATGGTAAAATTTTGATATTAATACCTAAACCAAGAAAAGTTTAAAAAGAAAAATTATAAGACAATGTATTTAGTGAATATTTATGAAAGAAAGATTTAAATAATACATCATTAAGATAATCCATTATGACCAGGTTGCATTTATCCTGAGGATAAAGGATTTTTTCAGTGTCAGGAAAGCTATTAATGTAATAGACTACATTAATAAAAAGAATAATCAAAATCAGATACATTGAGATGAAGAAAATATTTTGGACAAAATACAGTACTCAGTTCTGCTAACAACAGAAGAAAGCATAGTAATAAATGGATCTTTCATTAATATGATACATAATATATATCCCCAAACAAGCCTCTCTAATAATATCAGGGGTAAAGCAAGGATGTCTCTCACTGTCTCTGCTACTTAATATATTGTTAGCAATAGAAATGATGCAAGAAAAAGGAGTTCAGGGAATAGACATAACAGAGACAAAATAAAATTATTTCCTTTTGAACCTAACTTGATGGTTTATTCAGAGAACTTTAGAGAGCTAATTAGAAAATTAAATAAAAAATAACAATTTCAACTATGTTTAGATTTGCAAAATAAACCTATATTTATCCTCCCCATTTTTATTACTAATAAATTCTAGGAAGTAGAAACAGAAAGTGAAATTTCCTCTAAAGTAAAATATAAAATACTTTGCATTTATGTTGCAAGATATGCCCATTAATGATATCAACACTACTAAATACTCTTTACACAAATAAAGATATATCTAAAAAATTCCAAAAATATTAATTGCTCTAGAGTAAGTTGAGCCAATTTAATAAGTAACATTTTAAATTTATTTATTCTTTTGCTATCCTTACAGGATAGCAAAAGGATATTTTAAATAGCTAGAAAAAATAAAAATAAAGTTAATCTGGTAGCACACAAAGACAAGAATCTCAAAATAAATAATAAACAAAAGTTTAGCATTGCAGTAAGTGAAATAATGGTACAAGCTTCCAAGTCCATCCATTTTATATAGTGAAAACATTTTATCCATTTTATATGTGAAAACAATATATGAAATATAAGCCATTATGTAAGATTAGGCAATGTGATTTCTTATTGGAGGAAAGATTCAGAGCTTTCCAAGTTGGGAAGGGAGAAGGGAGTTTCAAGACTTTCCCAGATGTGAAACAAGATGTAGCTGAACTCCCACAATTGGGAGGGGGAGAGCAGAAAATCAAACTTAAGTCTCAAAATTGAGTCAGTTTTACAAGATGGAATCAGTTTGGTTCACACAATTCCCACAGTAGCACCAGATCTCAAAGCATACTATGAAGCAGTAATCATCGAAACAGACTAATTAAACAGAAAGCTGGCCAGTGAATGGATTAGATTTAATACACACACACACACACACACACACACACACACACACACACACAAAGTATTTATAGGAAAAACTTGAGACACAGGGAGGAAAAAACAGACAACAAAAAAATATAAGAGTCGGGACTTCAATACATTCCTCTCAGACTCAGGAAACTATTCTATAACTGAAAAGAAGAAGAAGGAGGAGGAGGAGGACAACAACAACAACAACAAAAACAGCAACAGAAGCAGCAGCAGGAACAGCAGCAGCAGCAACAACAAATTGTTGTTTATGACCTGAATAGAATTTTTTTTAAATGCTTCTGTACCAATTATTTAATGAGAATTGAAAGATTTGAAATATTTCTTAGCTGTGCATAACTGTACAAAAATTAACCACATGCATACACCTTCAGAAACAAATGAAGAAATGTAGAAATATTAAATATATTTAATTGACAACAATGAAAAATAATAGTTTTAATAAATTTTTATTTTAATAAATAATTAATACTAAATAATATAATCTTAAGTTTAATTGGATCCAAGAATATGTCATGAGTAATATATAATTTCATCGACTAAAAATTAAAATGAATAAAATGAGACAAATACTTTGGACATGTAGCTGTATCAACAATACAATATTCACAATGCCTATGGTAACAATAAATATGCTGATATGGTTATTAATCGCATAATATACCAATCTCTCTACACGGCAAATAAAGCTAGAACATTTATTCAAATACCAGAAAACTGAGTCCCCAAACCAGAAAGTCAAAGTCACAGCAGTAGTTATGAAGTTGGCACAGGTAGTTAATGTAGGAAGCACCCACATTCTCAAGCCTCCAAAACAGAAAAGGCTACTGCAGGCAAAGGTCCTCCTCTCCCCACTTTCATCGACTGCTCAGCATCAGCATCCACAAAGGGTGTTCCCAGCAGCTCCAGCCCTGACAGTTCCTCTCCCTGGCAGCCCTCAGGAGGAGTCCTTAGCAAAAATTCTGGCTGGCTCAAAAAAGGGTTCAAGGCTCCACCACTGCTTCAGGCTTCTGCTGCTGCTGCTGCTGCTGCTACCTCCAATCACCACATGCACTCTCACTTGGCTTCCACCCCACCCTTTCCTACTAAGTCAGCAAGTTCAAGGGGCATGGAAGAGCTTTAAATCCCATAACCATAACAGTAGCGAAAATATTTCTGAGGAAAATTTAATATCTGAGCACTTTCATGACCAAGAGTGAAAAAGACAAGTCATTGAGCTCTCTGTTGACATGCAACTCAAAAAAAAAAAAAAAAAAAAAAACAATGAAAAAATCTTGAAAGTTAGAATAAATAGCAGAATTTATAGCTTGCCTTACAAGAATAATTATCAAAATATGAAAAAAGATAAAACCATGGTTCTGAGTCTCTTCATCGAAGGAAATAAGCATTTATAAGTGCCTACTATGTGTCAAGCATTGTGCTAAGCACTTTAAAATATTATCTTATTTTAAATATTCTATAATAGAAGCAAAAGAGGGAACAATTGAATGAGAATATAAATTAAGTTGGGGTAATTTGGAGGAAAAGAAACAAAAACAAGAACATATGAAAAGCACATGATCTCTGTATAAGCAAAATTTATGATCTCAGATTGAAGATTTACAGAGACAACTAACTCCAGGATTCAGAAGCCTCCCAGAAGAACACAAAAAGAAAAAAATCCTAAATACAAGAGAAAACAAAGGAAATCTTCCTGTAATTTTTGTGTATAGAAAATAAATCATTGATAGAAATAACCCACATAGCACTGCTAAGGAAAACAAAATAGTCACCAACACTTAGAGATCCAACTTGAAGATATATAATGGTTAAATTTAATAATAAATCCGAAGACAGCCAATTTTTCAAGTAGCCAGGACAAAATTACAAGATAATCAATACAATATAATACATATTACACAATACAATATCACAACACAATACAATAAACATTTATTAAGCGCTTACTATGTGCAGCAACTAAGCTAAGTGCTGTGGATAAAATAAGAAAGAGAAAATAGAGCCATTGCCTTCAAAGAGCTTATTTTTAATGGGGGAAGGTAACACACTAAAAGAACCTGAAAAGGGGAAGAGAGAGAAGGTACCCATTCAACTGGGATGGAGAGGGAAGAAAGCAATGATGGTGGAGTTGAAGCCAAAGAGTACCCTAGGTGGGAAAAAGAAGTCTGGGTATCTAAGTCCTCTTTCAGTGAAGCTTTTAGAGGTGATTTTTCCCCTCCCCTTTAGTCCTTCAGTCAGAATGGTAAAAGCAATTGAGGAAGAAGCAACTGAAGAGTTATGAGTTATGAGATGAAACAATCTCAACATTTATGGGTTTAATGGAGATGAATTTTTCCTGTCAGATTCCAAGTATAGCTAATGATAGAAAAACCTCCAAATATAAAGGAAACTATTTTGTAGCCAGAAGAAATAGCAAAAAAAAAATGGGATAATGCATTTGAAAGTATCTTTTGGGGAAAAATGCAATGTATTCTGTCAAAAACTGTATGTAGACCAACATATAAAGCACAATAAGATCCATTTCAGATGACACAGGTGTAAAAGGACATATCACGAACAAATTAGAAGATAAAGAAATACCCTTCACAGTTATATAGGAAGAGAGTTATTACCAAATTACACAATGGAGTTAAAAGAGAAAATTGCAATTACATAAATTTGTAATTGTTTTTTCACAAACCAATTACAACAGTTAATTGGAATTTTTCAGGAATTCTCTCATATACAGGACTGAAATCCAACATATATAGGAAATTCTTACAAACGTAGAAGGTAATGAGAGCCATTGGCCAGTAAATCAAAGGTCAAAGTTAATTCTCAAAAGAGGAAATACAGGCTATAAACATTGATCTAAAAATGCTCTAATTCACTAATAAGAAGACAAAGTAAAACTACAACTACCCTATGATTCTAAGAGATTGTTGAAGACATTAAGATAATAAAATTTCACCTGTTGAAGTGGCAGTAGGAGGAAAGTGCCATTAATATATTGTGAAGCAGAGTTAGCCTAAACATTCTAAAAAGGAATTTAGAAATCTATACCAAAAGCAATGTATGAACTGTTCAAACCCCTTGACACCATTATACAAGTGATACCATTATACTACTACCCTCCAAAGAAAAGACCAATAAAAGAAACGACATATTTGTATTTATAACTGTACTTTTACTTTTAATGAAGTAAGTTAAAATGAAGAACTAAGAAAAAGAGATGGCCATCAGTTGGGAAAAACTGAACAAATTTGAGTATATGGATGTAATGTTATTGTCACTACTAGAAATGATGAAAAGCAACAATTTCAGAAAACCTGAAATGATCTAGACTGAAGAGATAGATAGAACAAAAAAACACATTTCAAAGGAAAATATTTTTTAATACTTTAGAACTCTAATAAATGAAATGGCCAAGTCTAAGAGACCAAAAGTAAAGCATGTTCCTCACCTGCTGGACGAGAACTGATAACTTGTAGGATATAAATACACACAAACACGCCCACACACTTTGAAATACAATTAAAAATGAATTTGTTTTGTTTTACTCTATTTCTTTGTTTTAAGAAGGTTCTCTCTCTCTTTTTTTTTTTTTTAGGGGAGAAGGGAGAATTGTTAGAGGGAGTGGGAAGTACTAATAAAGATACAAAAATGAAAAAGAAAGTAGAGCATCACTGAAGTATTTAAAATACAGAGAAAGGAGGAAAGTTTAGAAAGGGATACAAATGGCTAGGTTATGTTCACTTAATCAAAACAAGACATACATCAAAAGAAATTTGTGGCTGCATAAACGTTTCTTTTTGTTGTTGTTTCTAATACTTTTCATTAGTGAATATAGATACATGTTCAGGAGGAGTAAAAAGGGAAGGTTGGACAGCTAGAGAACTACTGTTCTGACCCTCTTGTCTGACCCTTATCCTTTCCTCCCTTCAGACATTGCACTTTCATTCGTCCATAACCTTGGCTCTGTAACTCAGAAGAATGTGTTTCTTTAACCAGAAGTGGAAGAGCTAAGGTACTAAAGGTATACAAAGCATCTGCTCTCAGAAGAAATCACACTAGACCTTGCCAAGAAAGTACTGACAGAAGTTGCAAATGTGCTTGTTCCTAATCCTGCTCCAGATTTATTTCTTTTTTTCTGCATTTGGGAAATTATAATAATGAATCAATAAAATTACTTTTCAATCTAACTGAGGAGCCAACAAGCTGGTAATGCTCCCAGAAGTATGAAAATCTATTTCTCTCCCTGAATACATCACCACTTATTTGCCTCCTCTTCTCAGAGCCATTTAAACCCAAAAATCACACACATAAATCAGAATCACATGGTCTTAGAAAAATGATTTCCTTTAAAATTAGCTGAAAATAATAAATAAGGATTAGTAAGGCAAATTCAATACTCCCTTGGAAACAAAAAATGAGAATGAGATGGTATGGGAAAGAGACAGAACATTCCAAGTATAGACTCTCACAGATTCTATTAGTAAAGATCATTGGATATAACACTACATCCCTCTGTCTGCCTCACTTTCCGTTTTAATTTCCATTCCTTATATTGCAGTTATTGTTTCCTCTTTCATTATATTTCCCCAAAAACCTCCTTTATTCCTAACTTTTGTTTTTCTGTCAAAGAGACCACGATCATCCTAGTCACTCACGCTCAAAACCTCGTCATTCTCATCCTCACTTTTACTCACCATCCATATTCAATAAATGCTTATGTACTGTCATTTCTACTTTCAAAAATCTCTCAAATAAGACCCTTCTCTTTCTGACATTGACAACACTGTGGTGCAGATCTTCATTAATCCATTCCTGGACTATCAAAATGGCTAGCATGTTGGTCCTTCTTGCCTCTAGCATCTCCCTATTCCAATCTATCAGTTGTTAAACAGTTGTTATTAAACTGATTTCCCTAAAATTCAGATCTGACCTTATCATCCCTGCCCAACTGATAAGCTGCATTAGCTTCCTATTAACTTCAAGATCAAATATAAAATTCTCTGGTTTCCAAAAGTCCTTCCTACCTACCATACATGAGCTACAAACAAACAAAGAAGCCCAGATGGATTTCAAATAAATTATACCCAGTTGTTCCAAAACAATACATTCTAGCATGCCATAAGCTGCTAGCAAAAATAGCAAAAGAATGTATGCTATTAAATGTATACTATAATTAAAATATCATCTTGACACCTAAACAAGGGAGAGATAAAACAAAAAAGAGCTATAGATAAACATCCCTAAGGCCTATCTATGCTAAAACATTCAACAAAACATTAGCAAAGAGACTACCGAAACAGACTAAAAATATTGCACAATATGCTGATTGAATTCATACCATGCATACAGAATTGCTTATAATAGCAAGAAAATTATAAACATAAATTAACAAAATGACCAAAAAAATTGATTAAATTAGTAGATACACAAAAGTATTTTTTTTTACAAAATATCATACACGTTGCTTTTAAAATATGAATCACCAAAAACTTAGAAATAAAGGCACCTTTTCTTTCTTGGAAAATAATAAATATCTAGAATGAAAATCCAGCATTGCATGCAATTGAACTATGCTTTTCAATAGGATAAGGGATAAAATGAGAATGACAAGTATGAGCATTTTTTTATTAGCGTGTACAAATTCTACAATATATATTTCAGTAAGACAAAAAAATCGAGTGAAAGAGAATAGCTAACAAGGAAATAAAATCATTTTTATAGTTTTTATGGTGTTTTGTAGAGATTTGATGAAAACTAATTAAAATAAACAAATTTACTAAATCAACAATATTCAAACCAAAAAAATTACAAAGCTTTGTGTATGTTATCATCAAAGCCCAGCAGAAAATGGCAGAGAAATTCCATTTAAAATAAATACAGAATGTATAAATATTTGTCAGTGTACCTACCAAAACACATATAAGAATCATGTGGACAAAACTACAAAAAAATATTCATATAAATGGAAACCTAAATAACTAAAGCTATATCACTTAGTTATATAATTCAAAGAGTAATAAAAGGAGCAATACTACATTTATGAGTTTAACTTATGCAGTGCCATAACATTTTGTTATGTTATTTTGTAGAGTTAGAAAAATAGTAATAACATTTGTTTGAAGGAACTCAAACCAAAGATGTTTTAAAAGTGGGGATGAAATAGAATCAGTAATACAAAATATTAAACTATACTAGCCACCAAAATTATTTAGTACTGGTTAAGAAAAAAGAGAAGCTGTTCAGCAGAATTATGTACATAAGATTCCAAACCAAATGAACATAATAGCATAATGTTCAACAAACACAAAGAGAATAGCTATTGTCATAAAAACTAAACCTTTAGCAAAAAAAAAGGGTTTTGAAAAAAGTCTGATAGAAATTAGGTGTAATATATGTATATAATATATATATATATATATATGATATTTATATAAAAAATCACACATAATTATAAAAAGAAAAAAATGCACCTTCAGACCAAGGAAAATTTATATGCCAAACCTGGAACATAGAAGATCATTGGGGGAAAAAAGTAGGCAACTTTGATTACATAAAATGCTATGAGGCAACATTGTATAATGGACATGGAGCCAACCTCAGAACCAGGAAAACTATTTCAAGTCCTGCTTCTGAAACATTATCTCTCTGTGACCTGGAATAAATCTGCTCTAAGCAAGTCTATATCATTAAAAGTTAAAGAAGATCTTGAATTGATAAAGAGTTTTTCTTCACCTAGTAGCTCCATATATTAATAAAATCACAGGTCTAGTCTTTATTCTTAATATAATAGAATATCTTTTGCACAAAATAGAATCTATGCACTTAAACTTAGAGGAGAATGAGTTAATTGGTAAAAAACAAAAACAAAAATGAAACACTTGAAGAAAGTTTCTCTGATATATGTCTGATATCCAAAATACAACAGAATTTTTTCAAAGTTTATATATACGAATGACTTATTTCAGTCTAGATAAATCACTTAAAGTTATGAACAGATAATTCTCCAAAAAAGAAAATCAAGCTCATAAAAATGAAAATATTCCAAATCATTAATAATAAAAATGCAAATCCTCATCAGATTGGCAATAATGCAAAAAAAAGAAAAGAAAAGAAAAGAAATTGGAAATTATTAGAGGAGTTGTGGGAAAACAAAAACATTTGAGTTCTGTTGGTAGTAAAGTAGCAGAATACCTTGCAGGAGCAACAGAAGTTATTGTGTTCCAGAAAAATCAAACTACCTCTACCTTGACCATCATTTCCCTTCAGCCCATGATGAAGATAGCTTAGGATTCTGAATCCAAGAGAAAAGCAATACTTTCAATTCACTGCCTCCAGTTATCATCTTCGTAAGCAATCCCTATGGAGATGCAGCCTGTCCACTGCTCTTGCAGATACCACAGCCACTTCTTTTGAAAATGAAAAATGAAAATTATTAGCACCAAAGGTCTTGGCACTTCCAAATGTTTAAGAATGAAAAGAAAAAAGAATGATTTTTATTAGTCATTACCATCTGCTTTCCTGCACACCCTAAGGACCATAGGGTCTTTCCATATGGCTTGTATCTGGAACTTTACATATGGCTTATCTCCCCACTAAAATATGAGCTCTTTGAGAGCAGGAAATCTTCTATGTTTCTCTTTGTATGCCTGGTACTTTGAACTTAGTAACTGCTTAATAAAAACATTATTCATTCATGTGAATTAGTTCAATCATTCTAGAAAATAATTTTAACTTATATGTACACTTATAAGTGACTAAATTGGTCACTACCTTTGAACCACTGATACTATGACTAAGTATGTACTCCAAAAAGATAAAATAAATTTGGAATTTATCCACACATACAAATATATTGATAACATATTTTTCTTATAGCAAAGTACTAGAAACTAAAGAAGAAAAAGGGGGAAAAATCAAACTGTAAGCAATGAAAAGCCATGAAGATTTGAATGAACTGATGCTGAAAGAAGGGAGCACATCCAGAACAGTGTATACAATAACTATATTGTTGCAAAGAAAAACAAATGTGAACAGCTTAAGAACTCTGATCAGTGAAACAACCAAGCACAACAGAGTAGCATTGGTGAAGCATGTTTCCTACATTCTAATAGGCAAGGGATGGACAGGTGATGGAGAGGTACCAAAAGAGAAATCGATTTTCTGATGTGGCCCTGGTATGGATTTGTTTTGATTCACTATGTTTATTAGTGGAAGCAGGATTTCTTTATTTTAAAAATAAATAACAGAATTATAAATTATTTTAACATCTTTTTATTTTTGAATTTTGAGTTTCAAGTTTTCTTCTTTCCTCTCATTCCTCCACCCACCCACTGAGAAGCCAAGAACATTTTTATTAATGATACATGTGAAATCATTCAAAATATATTCCCATATCAATCATATCATACAAAAGACCAAAAAGTAAATATATATATATATATGTACACACACACACACACACACACACACACACACACACACACACATATATATATATATATATATATATATATTTTTTTTTTTTTCACTCAGAGTTCAATTCTCTTTCTGAGTTGGAAGGCATTTTTTCATCATGAGTGCTTTGGAATTGTCTTGGATCATGGCATTGATCAGAGTAGTCAAGTCTTTCACAGATGATCATCACCATCATCATTGTTGTTCTTATTAGTCCTTTGTTCCTGAAGAAGACCCATGACATCTTGAGGGTGATGTCTTGACTTATGAGTGAACTAGGTTTCAGTGAGGCATAGCTGAGCAAAGTCATCAGCCTCACTCTCTCCTCCAGAATCATCAGAGTTCCAGTGGCAAGATAAGAGTCAAGATGACTGACAATGGACCAAACCTATTCTATTATTCTTATTAGGGGTAACTAGGCAACTTAACCTACTATAAATACTCTGTTTTTTTTTCATCATTTTCAATATTTCTGTTACTAGACAAATGACCTCCCGATTCTGCTCAGTTTACTTTGCATCAGTTCATATATATCTTGTCATGTTTTGTTTTTTAATAAAACCACCCATCTTGTCCTTTCCTATAGCACAATAGTACTCCAACACAGTCATATATCACAACTTTTTAGCCATTCCCCCATTGATAAGCATCCCCCCCGCCAATATCCAATTGTTTGCTACCACAAAAAGAACTGATAAAATATTTTTGTATATATAGTTGCTTTTCCTTGGTTCTCTTTGGTATATAGGACTAAGAGTGGTATTACTAGGTCAAAAGGTATGCACAGTGGTATAGCCCACTGGGCATAATATTAAATTATTCTCTAGAATGATAGAACCAATTCACAAATCCACCAAGAATGTATTAGTGTATCTATTTTCCTCATCTATTCCAGCAATTGTCATTTCTGATAGATGTGAAGTGGTACCTCAGCAATGTTTTGATTTGCATTTCTCTCATTGTAGTGATTTAGAAATTAATGACTCATTCTTTTAAGTTTGTCTCAGTTCCCTATGTGTTTGAAAACTGTGACCTTTATTAGAGAAGCATGTTATTTAATTTTTGTAATATTATCTGTGGTCCATTTGATATTGTCTATGTTATATATGATCTTCATTGTCTATAGTACATTTTAGGAAAATAGAATGTCCCTAATTCTCTCTTAATTGGGTCTATTTTTGGTTTTGCTATGTCTGAGATCATGATTGAGACCCCTGCCTTTTTAACTTTAGCTGAAACATAATTTATTCTGTTTTAGTCCTTTATTTTAAGTCTTTGTGTCTTTTCTATTTTAAGTGTGTCTCTTCTATTGTTGCATTCTGGTTTCTGATCAGTTCTGTTATCTGCTTCTGTTCTGTGGGTGAACTCATCCCATTAACATCCACAGATATGATTACTCACTGTATATATCCCTCCATCCTCTTTTCTTCTGTTAAGCCTTCTCTCACTTTTTATCCTGTCCCTTTGCCAAAGTTCATTTTGTACCTCTTATCCCTTTACTAGAAGATAAAGTTTTCCCTATTAGATAATTTTTCCCTATTGGATAAAGTTAATTTCTATACCCCTCTGTGTGTGTGTGTGTTCTTCCTGTGAGTCAATTATGATGAAAGTGAGATTCAAGAATTGCTGGCTACCACTTCCCATTTCCTCTCCACAACAAGAGCTTCCCCTAGCATTCCTCTTTTATGTGAGACAATTTTCCCTCTTCTACCTTTCACTTCTCCCTTCTCTGACACATTCCTCCTTCTTACCCCTTCATTTATTTTGAGATCATGCCAATATAATCAGCTCAGACTCCTGTTCTCTATGTAGATTATTTTAATTGTTCTAATAATCATAAAATTCTTATGAGTGAATGTATCATCTTCCCATATGGGAATGTAAACAGTTTATTTTACTGAGTTATTATAATTTCTCTGTGATATTTATATTTCGGTTGATTCTTGTATTTGAAAGCCAAATTTTCTATTGATCTCTGGTCTTTCCATCAGGAATGTATCAAAGTTCTCTATTTCATTAAATATTCACTTCCCCCCTGAAGGATTACACTCACTTTTGCTGGGTACATTATTTTTAGTTGTAATCCTAGCTCCTTTGTCTTCCAGAACATCATGGTAAGAACACTCCACTCCTTCAACTTGAAAGCTCCTAAAACTTGTGTGACTCTGATTATAGCTCCATGATATTTGAATTGATTCTCTCTGGCTCCTGTGATATTTTCTCCTTTACCTAGGAGTTCTACAATGTGGCTGTGATATCCATGGGAGTTTTCATTTTGGGATCTCTTTCAAAAGGAGTTCAGTATGGGTGGCTAGGTGGTGCAGTGAATAGAGCACCGGCCCTGGAATCAGGAGTACCTGAGTTCAAATGTGGGTTCAGACACTTAACACAAAAACTACCCCTGTGACCTGGGGCAAGTCACTTAACTGAAATTACTCTACTTTCTCCCCTCCAAAAGAGCAAAAAAAAAAAAAAATGTAAAAAAAAAAAAGTTCAGTGGATTCTTTTCATTTCTATTTTCCCTTGTGGATCTAAGATGCTGGAGCACTTTTTCTTCATAATTTCTTGAAATATTGAAATATTTCTCAATTTTTTTAAATCATGGATTTGGGGCAGTTCCATAATTCTTAATTTTTTTTCTCTTTCATATATTTTCCATATCAGTTTTTTTATTAAATATTTCATTTTCTTCTGTCTTTTCCTTCTCAATATCTTGTGAGTTCATTAGCTTCTATCTGTCCAATTTTAATTTTTAAGTAATTATTTTCTTCAGTGAGCTTTCATGCCTTTTTTCCATTTAATCAATTATACTTTTGAAAAAGTTCTTTGCTAGTCAATTTTTATGCTTCTTTTGCCATTTGGACAATTATTTTTTTCTTTGTTTTTTGGTTCTTTTTGGGGGGGGTTGGGTTTTTTTTTTCCAAATGCTTTGTTAAATTCTGGTTTCCATCATTCATTTCTGCCAGATTTTGAGTTACATTTTCCCCCATTTTTCCCCTACCCACCACCCCAGAAGAGGATACCCCCTCATCCAATCTGCTCTCTCCTATATTTTCTCCCATATCCCCCTAGACTTTTCCATTAGGGCAAGGTGAATCTTTGTGCCCCAATGCCTGCACATCTTATCTCTCAATTACATGCAAAATAGTACTAATAGTAGTATA
>WOXC01003348.1:0-148328 GCA_011680675.1 Gymnobelideus leadbeateri
TCTTCTTTCCCTCTGCCTCTCAGTTTCTGTATCTCCCTCCTCTCTGTCTCTGCCTGCCTCTCTCTTTCTCCCTCCCTCCCTCCCTCTCTCTGTCCTTAACCTCTCTCTCACCCTCACTCTCTCTCTGCCTCGGTCTGTCTCTCTCCCTCAGTGTGTCTCTCCGAGTCTATCTCAATGTCTCTCTCTCCCTCTTCTTTTCCTCTTCCTCTCTGTTTCTGTATCTCCCTCCTCTCTGTCTCTGCCTGCCTCTCTCTTTTTCCTTCTCTCTATATATATATATATATATATATATATATATATATATATGTCCTCACTCAACAACGTAAACCATGCCAGCATCCTCCCTTTGTATATATCTCTGTCTCTCTCCCTACCTCTCTCTCTTTTTGTCTGCCTCTCTCTGTCCCTCTCCTTTTCTATCTCTCTCTCTTACTCTTCCTCTCTCTCTCTCACCTCCTCCCTCCCTCCCTGTGTCTCCTTTCTCTCTCTCTCTCTCTCTCTCTCTCTCTCTCTCTCTCTCTCTCTCTCTCTCTCATTCCCCCTCTCTCTTTTTCTTCGTCTATCAATCTCTCTCTCTCACCCTCTGTCTTTTTCTACCTCTCACTCAGTCTACCTCTCTCTCTCTCTCTCTCTCCCTCTGTCTCTGCTGGCTGCTCTCTCTTTCTCCCACTCTCCCTCTCTGTCGATCCCTCTCTCTCTCCCTCCCTCCTTCTCTGTCTCTCTCTATGTCTCTGTCTCTGTGTCTCTTTCTCCCTCCCTCCGTCTCTTTGTCTCTGCCTCTCTCTGTCTCTGCCCCTTTCTCTCTCTCTGCTTACCTCTCTATCTCCTCTCTCTAGCCCTTCCTTTCTGTCTCTCTCTCTGACTCTGTGTCTCTCTGCCTCTCCATCCCTGAAACTCTCCCTCACTCTCTGTCTCTTTCTCTACCTCTATCTCTCCCTTTCTCCCCCTCCCTCCCTCTCTTTCTGTCTCTGCCTGCCTCTTTCTCTGTCCCTCCCTCCCTCTCTCTATCTGTCTCTGTCTCTGCCTCTCTCTCTCCCTTTATTTCTCTCTCCCCCTCTCTCTCTCTCTCTCTCTCTCTCTCTCTCTCTCTCTCTCTCTCTCTCTCCCCTCCCTGTCACTCTCTCTCTCACCCTCCCTCTCTCTGTATCTGCCTCTCTCCCTCCCTCTCTCTCTGCCTCTATCTCTCCCTTTGTCTTTATCTCTGCCTCTCTCAATGTCTCTATCTCTCCCTCCGTACCTCCCTCTGTCTGTCTCTACCTGCCTCTCTTTCTCTCTCCCTCCTTCCCTCTCTGTCTCTCTCTCCCTCTCTCCATCTCTTTGTCTCTGACCCTTTCTCTCTCTCTCTCTGCCTATCTCCTCTCTCTCCCCTTCTCTCCCTCTCTGTCTCAATCTCCCTCCCTCCTTCCTTCCCTGTCTCTGTCTCTCTGCCTCTCTGCCTCTGTCTCTCTCCCTACCTCTGTCTCTTTCTCTGCCTCTCTCTCAATGTCTCTCTCTCTCTCCTCCTCCTCCATACCTCTCTCTGTCTCTGCCTGCTTCTCTCTCAGTCCCTCCCTCCCTCTCTATGTCTCTTTCTGTTTCTGACTCTCTGTCTGTCTCTCTCTCCATCCCTCCCTCCCTCTCTCTATGTCTGTCTCTGCCACTTTCTCTCCCTCCCTCCATCTCTCTCTCCCTCCCTTTCTCTCTCCCTTACTCTCTCTCTCTCTGTCTGTCTCTCTCTCTGTGCCTCTCTCTCTCTCTCTCTCTCTCTCTCTCTCTCTCTCTCTCTCTCTCTGTCTCTGACTCTCTCTCTTTCTCTTTTCCTCTTTCTTTCTCTCTCCCTCCCTCCCTTTCTCTGTCTCTCTGTCCATCCCTTTCTATCTTTTTATCTCTCTGTCTCTACCTCATTTCTCTCTCTCCCTCACTCCCTCCTTCTCTGTCTCTTCCTTTGTCTGTCTGTCTCTATCCCTCATTGTTTCTATTTCTCTATGTCTTTGTCTCTCTCTCTCTCTCCACCCTCCCTCAGGCACTCTCTCTTTCTCCCTCCCTCACACCGTCTTTGTCTCAGCCTGCCTCTTTCTCCCTCTCCCCCTCCCTCCCACCTCCCTCCCTGTCTCCCTTTCCCTCCCTCCCTCTCTCTCTCTCTCTCTCTCTCTCTCTCTCTCTCCTCTCTCTTTCTCTGTCTGTCTCTCCCCCCTCTCTCTGTCACTCTCTCTTTCTCCCTCCCTCACACCGTCTTTGTCTCAGCCTGCCTCTTTCTCCCTCTCCCCCTCCCTCCCACCTCCCTCCCTCTCTCCCTCTCTCTCTCTCTCTCTCTCTCTCTCTCTCTCTCTCGTCTCTCTCTTTCTCTGTCTCTGTCTGTCTCTCCCCCCTCTCTCTGTCACTCTCTCTTTCTCCCTACCTCCCACCCTCTCTGTCTCTGCCTGCCTCTCTCTTTGAAGTTCCCTTTTTCTCTCTCTGTCTCTCTCTCTCTCTCTCAATGTTCTCTCTCTCCCTCCCTCTCTATCTCTGTCTGTTTCTGTCTCTGACACTCTCTCTCCCTTCCTCCGTCTCTCTTTCTCTCTCCCTCCCTTTCTATCTCTGTCTCTCCCTCTCTCAGTGTCTTTTCCCTGTCTCTGTCTCTCTCTGTCTCTCTCTCTGTCTCTTTCCTTCCTTCCCTTTCCTTCCCTTTTCTTCTCTCTCTGCATCTGTCTGTCTCTCTCCCTCCCTCTGTCTCTCTCCCAATGTCTCTCTCGCCCTCCCACTCTTTGTCTCTGTGTCTCCCTTCCTTTCTGTCTCTTTCTCTGCCTTTGTCTTTTTGCCTCTCTCGGTCTCTCTCTGCCTCTCTCTTCCTCCGTCCCTCCCTGGTTTTCTCTGCCTCTCTCTCTCTCTCTCTCTCTCTCTCTCTCTCTCTCTCTCTCTCTCTCTCTCTCACTGTTTCTCCCCCTCTGTCTCTGCCTGCCTCTCTCTTTCTCTCTCTCTCTCTCTCTGTCACTCTGCCTCTTCCTCTCTCTCCCTATCTCTCTTTCTCTCTGTGTCTCCCTTTCTCTGTCCCTCCTCTTTTCTAACACTCTCTTTCTCTACCTCTCTCTGACCCTCCCTCCCTCCCTCTTTCTCTACCTCTCTCTCAATGTCTCTCTCTCTCTCTCTCCATTTTTTTCTCTCTCTGTCTCTCCCTCTCCCACCCTGTCTCTGCCTCTGTTTCTGTCAGTCTCCGTCTCTCTCTGTCTCTGTCTCTGTTTCTCTCTCTCTCTGTCTCCCTCCCTCCCTCCCTCTCTATGTCTCTGCCTCTGTCTCTCTCTGTCCCTCTCTGTCTCTGTCTTTCGATCTCTGTCTCTCCCCATACCTCTCCCCCCCTCCCTCCATTCATCACTCTCTCTTCCTGATCTGATCTCACTCCAACCAAATGCATCTGTCTCTGCATATCTGATAACCATTAATCTCCACATCTCTGTCACCTTCTGCACCTATCTCATAAAATGTCACAATAAAATAATATCCAGCGCTTGCACTCACTCTCTGATATCCCCCACCACTCCCTACAACAAATATCACGCATATATATATATATATATATATATATATATATATATATATATATATATATATATAAATACATCTATCTTTAATATGCAATCATAAATAAATAATTTCATATTTTGATGAACAATATGTCTTTCATTTCCATCCCCCCATATAACAATAACACTGTCTCTGCCATATATCAATCCCTCATAACTATTTTCCTATCTAAAACAGCATATATATATATCTGCCCCTCCCTCCCTCTCTCTCTCTTTCTGTCTGCCTCTCTGTCTCTCTCCATCCCTCCCTCCCTGTCTCTATGTCTCCGTTTGTCTCTGTCTCTGCCTCTCTCTGTCCCTTCCTCTCTCTCTCTTCCCCTCCCTCCCTCTCCGTCTCTCTCTCTCTGTCTTTTCCTCTCTCTCCCTCCCTCCCTGTCTGCCCCCTCCACTCTCTCTCCCCCTTTCTGTCTTTGTCTTGCTCCCACTGGCTCTTTCTGTGCCTCTCTCTCAGTCTCTCTCTCTCTCTCTCTCCCTCCCTCTCTATGTCTCTATCTCTCTTTGTCTCTATCTCTCTCTCCCCTCTCCCTCTGTCACTCTCTCTTTCTCCCTCCCTCCCACCCCCTCTTTCTCTACTTTCAGCTTTCTCCCGCCCTCCCTCTCTCTGCCTTTCTCCCTCCCTCTCTCTCTCTCCATCCCTCTCTGTCTCTTTCTCTGCCTTTGTCTGTCTGTCTGTCTGTCTCCCCTCTGTCTCTTCCTGCTTCCCTCTTTGTCCATCCCTCCCTCTCTGTGTCGGTCTCTCTCTGTCTCTGCCTATCTTTCCCTTTTTTCCTCTCTCTTTCCCTCACTCCCTCTGTCACTCTTTCTCTGTCTCTGCCTCTCTCTCTCTCTCTCTCTCGTTTTGTCTCTCTCTGACTCTCCCCTCCTCTTTGTCACTCTCTTTTTCCCCCCTTCCCTCACTCTCTACTTCATCCTACCTCTCTCATTTTCCCTACCTTCCTCTCTCTGTCTCTGCCTGTCTCTCTCTGTCTCTGCCTCTCTCTCTCTCTCTCTCTCTCTCTCTCTCTCTCTCTCTCTCTCTCCCTCTCTCTCTTTCTCTCCCTCCCTCCCTCTATCTTTCTCTAGATCTCTCTGTCTCTCTATGTCTCTCTCTCCCCCTCCCTCTGTTTCTTTGTCTCTGCCTTTCTTTCCCTCTGCCTACCTCTCTCTTTCTATCTACTCTCTCTCCACCTATCTCCCTATCAGTTTCTTTCTCTCCCTACCTCCCTCTCTGTCTTTCTCTGGTTTGTCTGTCTGCCTTTCTCTCTTCCTCTGCCTCTCTTTCTCTCACTCTCTGTGTCTGCCTGCTTCTTTCTTTCTCTTTTTACCCCCTCTCTCTTTGTCTCTGCCTCTGTGTCAGATCCTTTCTAACTCTCTCTCTCTCTCTCTCTCTCTCTCTCTCTCTCTCTCTCTCTCTCTCTCTCTCTCTCTCTGCCTACCTCTCTATCTCCTCTCTCTCTCCCCCTCCCTCCCTCTCTGCCTCTATCTCCTTCCCTCCTTCCCTCGCTGTCTCTGTATTTCTCTCTTCCTCTGTCTCTTTCCCTCCCTCTGTCTCTTTCTCTGCCTCTCTCTCAATCTCTGTCTCTGTCCCCTCCTTCACTCTTTCTCTGTCTCTGCCTGCTTATCTCACTCTCTGTCCCTCCCTATCTGCTTCTATCCCTTCCACTCTCTCTCCCTTCCTCCCTTTCTCTCTCCCTACTTCCCTCTCTCTCTCTGTCTCTGTCTCTCCCTCTCTCACTTCTCTCTGTCACTCTTTCTTTCTCCCTCCATTGCACTCCCTCTGTCTCTATCTCTCTCTCCATCCCTATCTCTTTGCCTCTGTCTGCATCTCTCTCAATGTCTCTCTCTCCTTCCATCTCTTTGTGATATAACTCTGTTTCAATATATCCTTTCTGATCTCTAGCACTTATATATAACTTAATAAATCCCACCCTCCATCTATATATATATATATATATATATATATATATATATATATATATATATATATATATATATATATTCCCACCCCCGTCTTTGTCTCTGTCTCTTCCCCCTCCCTCTGTAACTCTCTCTCCCTCCCTTCCACCCTCTTTATCTCTGCCTGCCTCTTTCTCCCTCCCTCCCTCTTTCTGTCTCTGTCTCTCTTTGCTTCTGCTGTCTCTCTCCCTGCCTCTTTTTCTCTATCCCTCCTTCTCTCTCTTTTACTCTGCCTTTGTCTGTCTGCTTCTCTTTCTGTCTCAGTCTCCCTCCGTCCCTTCATCTCTCTCTGCCTCTCTCTCTCTCTCCCTCCCACGCTTCCTCTGTCTCTGCCTGCCTCTCTCTCTCACTCTCTCTTTCTCTTTTTCTGCCTGCCTCCCTCCCTCCTTCTCTGTCTCTATCTCCCTCCCTCTGTCTCTTTTTCTTTGCCTCTCTCTTTCTCAGCCCCCCCTCTGCCTCACCCTCCCTCTCTCTCTTTGTCTGTGCCTCTCTCTGTCTCTGCCCCTTTCTCTCTCTCCCTGTCTCTATCTTCTCTCTCTCCCTCTCCATCCCTCTCTGTCTCTATATCTCTCCCTCCTTCCCTCTCTTTCTCTGTCTCTCTCTGTCTCTGTCCCTCCCTTTCTCCGTGTCTCTCTCTTTCTGCATCTGTCTTTCTCTGTGTGTCTCTCTCTCCCTCCCCCCCTCTCTCTGTCTGTGTATCTCTCTCTGCCTCTCTCGCCCTCTCTGCTGTGTCTTTCTCTAGTTCCCTCTGTCTCTCTCTCCCCCCTCCGTCACTATCTTTCTCCCAACCTCCTACCTTCTCTGTCTGCCTGCCTCCCTCTTTGACCCTCCCTCACTCCCTCTGTCTCTGTCTCTTTCCCTGCCTCTCTCTCAATGTCTCTCCCTCACTCTCTCTGTCTCTCTTTCCATTCGTCCCTCCCTCTCTCTGTCTCTGTTTCTGCCTCTCCCTCTATCCCTCCCACCCAGTCTTTGCCTCTCTGTCTGTCTCTCCCTCCCTCCATGTCTCTCCCTCTCTGTCTCTTTCTCTCAATCTCTCTGTCTCTCTCTCTTCCTCCCTCCTTCTTCTCTCTTTCTCTGCCTCTCACTCTCTCCCTCCCTCTCTCTCTGCCTGTCTGTCTCCCTCCCTCTGTGTCTCTCTCAATGTCCCTCTCTCTTTCCCTCTGCCTCTGCCTCTGTCTCTCTCTGCCTCTCTGTAACTGTCTTTCTCTCCCTCCCTCTCTGTCTCTTTATCTACCTCTCACTCAATGTCACTCTCTCCCCCTCCCTCCCTCTCTCCCTGTGTCTGCCTGCCCCTCTTTCTCTGTCCCTCCCCCTCCTCTCTCTTGCTGTCTCTGCCTCTCCTTCTTAGCCTCTCTCTCTCTCTCTCCTCCTCTCTCTCTCTCTCTCTCTCTCTCTCTCCCTCTCTCTCTCCCCCTCCCTCCCTCTCTGTCTCTATCTCTCTCCCCCCTTCCCTCTCTGTCTCTATCTGCCTCTCCCTCTGTCCCTCCCTTTCTTTCTCTATCTCTCGCTTTCTTTGTGTCTGTCTTTCTGCCTCTCTCCCTCTCTGCTGTGTCTTTCTCATTCCCTCTTTCTCTCTATCTGTCTCTGTCTCTCTCTGTCACTCTCTCTCCCCCCCTCCCTCTGTCAGTCTCTCTTTCTCCCTACCTCCCACCCTCTCTGCCTGCCTGCCTCTCTCTTTGACCCTCCCTTCCTCTCTCTGCCTCTCTCTCTCTCTCTCTCCCTTCCTCTCTCTGTCTCTGCTTCCCTCTCTGTCTCTTTCTCTGCCTTTGTCTGTCTGCCTCTCTCTGTGTCTCTCTCTCTCTCCCTTCCTCTCTCTGCCTCTGTCTCTCTCTCTCCCTTCCTCTCTCTGTCTCTGCTTCCCTCTCTGTCTCTTTCTCTGCCTTTGTCTGTCTGCCTCTCTCTCTCTTCCTCCGTCCCTCCCTCTCTTACTCTGCCTCTCTCTCAATGTCTCTCTCTCCCTCTGTCTCTGCCTGCCTTTCTCTCTGTCTTTCTCCCTCCCTCTCTCTCACTGTCTCTGCCTCTCTCTCCCTCCCTCACTCTCTGTCTCTGTCTTTCAACATCCCTCCCTCTTCTCTTCCCCCCCCCCCATCCCTCCCTCCATTTCTTTGTCTCGGCCTCTCTCTATCTGCCACTTTAAAACTCTTTCTCTCTCAGCCTACCTCTATCTCCTCTCTGTCCCCACCCTCCCTCTCTCTCTCCCCCCTCCCTCTCTCACACTCTCTTACCCCTCCCTCCCACCCTCTCTTGCTCTGCCTGCCTCTCTTTTTCTCCCTCCCTCTGTCTGTCTCTCAGCCTCCCTCTCTCCTGTCACTCTCTCCCTCCCTCTCTCTTTGTCTCTCCTCTCTCTCTCCCCCCCTCTCTGTCTCCTCTCTCTCCTCCCTCCCTCTCTGTCTCAATCTCCCTCCCTCCCTCCGTCTCTCTCTCTCTCTCACTCTGCCTCTCTGTCTCTGTCTCTCTCTCCCTCCCTCTCTGTCTCTCTACCTCTCTCTCTCTCTGCTTCTCTCCCTCTTTTTCTATCTTGGCCTGCCCCCCCCCCCCCGTCCATCCCTCCCTCTTTCTCTTTCTGTCTCTACCTCTCTCTCTCTCTCTGTCTGTCTCTCCATCTCTCCCTCTATCTGTCTCTCTCCCTCTTTCCATCGCTTTGTCTCTGCCTTTGTCTCTCTGTGACTACCTCTCTCTCTATCTCCTCTCTTTCTCACTCTCTGTCCCTCACTCCCTCTCTCTGTCTCTGTCTTTCCATCCTTCCCTCCCTCTCCCTGTCTCTTTCTCTTCCACTCTCTCTCCCTTCTTCCCTTTCTCTCTCTCTGTCTCTCTCACTGTCTCCCTCTCTGTTTCTGTCTTTCTCTCTCTGTCAGTCTCTGACTCTCTTTCGCATATCTCTGTACCTCTTTCTTTCTCCCTCCATCCCACCCTCTCTGTCTCTCCCTCTCTCTCTTTGCCTCTGTCTGTCTCTCTCCCTACTTGTCTCTCTCTGCATCTCTCTCAGTGTCTCTCCCTCCCTACCTCTTTGTGTCTGCCTGTTTCTGTCTCTCCTTCCTCTCTGTCTCTGCCTGCCTCTCTCTCTCTCTCTCTCTCTCTCTCTCTCTCTCTCTTTATCCCTCCCTCTCTCTTCCTTTCTCCCTCCCCCTCCATCTCTATCTCTCTCCGTCCATCCCATTCTATCTTTATATCTCTGTCTCTACCTCAATGTCTCTCTCACTCCCTCCCTGTTTCTGTCTCTCTCTCCCTTCCTGTCTGTCTCTTCCTGTGTCTCTCTCTCTCAATCTCTCCCTCCCTCTCTGTTTCTATCTCTCTCTGTCTTTGTCTCTGTCTCATCTCTCTCTCTCTCCCCCTCCCTGTCACTCTCTCTTTCTCCCTCCCTACCACCCTCTTTGTTTCTGCCTGCCTCTTTCTTCCTCCCTCTTTCTGTCTCTGCCTCTCTCTGTCCCTCCCTCTCTGCCTCTGTCTGTCTCTCTCCCTGCCTCTTTCTCTCTATCCTTCCCTCTCTCTGTCTCTGTCTCACCCTCCCTCTCTGTCTGTTACTCTGTCTCTGCCTGCCTCTATCCCTATCTCTTTCACTCTGTCTCCATCCCTCCCTCCTTCTCTGTCTCTCTCCCTCCCTCTGTCTCTTTTTCTTTGCCTCTCTCTCTCAGCCCCTTTCTCTCTCTCTCTCATTCTCCTTCCATCCCTGTCTTTCTCTCTATCTCTTTGTCTCTGCCCCTCTCTCCCTCTCTGTCTCTATCTCCTTTCTTTCCCCCTCCCTCCCTCTCTGTCTCTATCTTCCCCCTCCTTCCCTCTCTGTCTCTCCCTTTCTCTCTTCCTGCATCTGTCATTCTCTTTATCTCTCCCTCCCTCTCTCTGTCTATCCGTCTCTGTCTCTCTCTCTCTGCTGTCTCTCTCTCTTGTTCCCTCCTTCTCTCTCTATCTCTCTCTGTCTCTCTCTGTATCGCTCTGTCTCTCCTTCTCCCTCCCTCTCTCAGTCTCTCTTTTTCTCTCCCTCTCTCTCTCTGCCTCTGTCTGTCTCTCTCTGTCCCTCTGCCTCTCTCAATCTCTCTCCCTCTCTCCCTCCCTCCATCTGCCTGCCTCTCTCTTTCTCCCTCCCTTCCTCTGTCCCTCCCTCCTTCTCTCTGTCTCTCACTATGTCTGCCTCTCTCTCTGTCTCTCTCCATCCCTCCCTCCTTCTCTCTGTTTCTCCGTCTGTCTGCCTCTCTCTCTGTCTCTCTCCATCCCTCCCTCTCTCTCTGTCCCTCTTCTCTCTCTCTCCCTCCCTCCCTCCCTCTCTCTTTCTCTCCCTCACTCCCTGTGTCTGCCTCTCTCTCTCTCTCCCTCTATCTCTTTCTATGCCTCTCTCAGTCTCTCTCTCCCTCCCTCTCTGTCTCTATCCCTCTCTGTCTCTGTCTCTCTGTCCCCCTCCCTCTGTCCTCTAAGAAAACTAGCTGTTTTGGTCTTCGTATTCCCTTTACTACAGATACTCCTTTTGCCCATGGATGCTTCCTTCTGTATCCTTCTCATCCTCAATCCCTGATTCCCCCTAGCTCTGGCTCACTATATTCTGAGACTAAACCCAAGTCGACGTCCTTTTCTGTCTCTGGCACCAAGAGAGTCATAGATCTGCAGGGGTCCTTAGACGCCATCAAGACCAGCCCCAAATACTTACTGAGGAGAGAACTGAGGCTGGCAGTTGTTATGTGACTTTTCCAGAGGAACTTACCTTGTCAGCAGCTGAAGCAGGACTGAAATTCCAATAGTCAGCTCCAAGTAGAATGACACCTACAAGGCTTGCCCTACATTTGCAAGGGATCCTTTCCCTTTACATCACTCCATGGTCTGTGGTCTCCTTGCTCTGCTGCTCGCTATTGTCCATAATGGGCTCTCCCCTCACTCCTTGCTTATTATTAAAGTGCTCTCTTTCTCTTTTTCCTTGCTTTATTTGGTCACTGTGTCCCTATTTCCCTACCTCTGTCTCTAGTTCTCTGTGCCTCTGTCTCTGCCTCTCTCTGATTTTATCACTGTATTTCTCTCTTTTTCTGTCTCTGCTTCTCTCTTTTACTCTTAATCCAGCCCACTCTCTAGTTCATTCTTCCTGTCTCTCTTGCTACAATATCCTCAAAAACCTTTTTTTTCCTTTCTATCATCTGCCCTGTGGCCTTTTTTTTCTGTTCATCACTAATTAGAACATAGATTGAAAGTAGGATGGAAGTATAGGCACCATTGGGCCATTCCATTTAATTATAACAAAAGAAATAGAGGCTTACCCACTCCAAGTGAATTGCCAATTTCAAATGATTACAAACAAGATGAAGTAAGATTTGAACTCATGTCCCGAAGATGGCAAAGATTAGTCCATTAAACGACATATCTCTGTGGCATGCACAGACTTCCCACCTGCCTTCCCAGTTGTCTTTCTCTGTATCTGAATCCTCTTTGATGCCCCATCCCCTCTCATTCTAATTCTCTTATCACAACCCAAGTCCACAAGGGATTTCTTTCTTCTCTCTGGCATCCAGAAGATCTAAGAGCTTAAACATCATGAGACACCATCACATCCAGCCCCATGATTTTACTAAAGAAAAAACTGAGGCTGACACTGCTTAAGTGACTTTTCCAAAGTAACAAAGCCAGAGGCTGTGGTGGAACCTCAAACCAAAATAGTCAGTGTGCTCTAACCACTGCAACACCTGTATGGCTTCTTCCACACTTGCCAGGTGTTCCTTTCCTTTGTATCACTCCCTCATCTTGGCCTGTTCTCTCTCTTCCACATGTTCCTCCATAATGCTCAGACAGAGGCTGGCCTAAAGTTCTCTTCCCTCCCTCTGTTCCTCACTACTTTATGGTTGTGTGTGTGTGTGTGTGTGTGTGTGTGTGTGTGTGTGTGTGTGTGTGTGTGTGTGTTGCTTTTTCTGTCTCTGGTTTTCTTTTTCCATATCACTGCTGCTCTATAATTTTCTATATATTTCTCTGACTCTCTCTGTCTCAATCATTTTCTCTCTATCTCTGTCTCTGTCAATCCCTCCATTTCTCCTATCTGCTCCTCAGAAGCTTTTTTTCTTTCTTCCAAGTCTTAATCATTCCTAATTGGTCCATTCCTTTGCGTCCTGTCAAGAAGATGATCTAGGGTTTAGAACTGGAAGGAAA
Organism: Gymnobelideus leadbeateri; assembly: GCA_011680675.1. Taxonomy (NCBI): domain Eukaryota; kingdom Metazoa; phylum Chordata; class Mammalia; order Diprotodontia; family Petauridae; genus Gymnobelideus; species Gymnobelideus leadbeateri. Next base: position 11,589 of record WOXC01003348.1, read on the forward strand.
GCTTGTGGTCATTGAGTCCTCTTCCATTATACTATAACAGAGGACAGATGTTTAGACCCTCTCTCTGAATTGCCCAGTAAAAGTTATTAAAAATGTAAAGCAGGACTGGAGTTCAAGTCATGAGATCTAGCTGTTTTACTTTATATATTCCCCCTAATCAACACACTTCCATTTCTTGTGGCCTCCTAGCTCAAGGGCTCACTGTCTCCAAAATGGTTTCTTCCTTCATTCCTTGGTTTACCTTTAAAGTCTTCTTTTTCTTTTTGTTTTCTTCTACCTGCACATATCTCTGCTTCTCTTTCTCTGATATTAACACTTTATTTGTCTGTCTCACTCTCTCTTTCTCTGTCATTCTGTCTCTCTATCTTTATCTCTGTCTCTATCCCTCTCTGTCTCTCTGTCTCCTTCTCTCTCTCCCCTCTCTTTCTCTGTCTCTCTCTCTTTGCATCTCCATCTTCACATCTCTCTCTCTTTCTCTCTCTCTGCTTCCCTCTGTCCTCAAAAGTTTTTCCTTCCCTGCTCTCTTTCCCACCCAATGCTAAGTGATCTTTTCTTTTAATCTCCATTATAAATAAGATCATAGAATTAGAACTGGGAGGAAACTTGTGGGTCATTATTCGAACTCCATTATATTATGTCTGAACAAAGAGAGGTTTAGATACTGTAAGTAAATTGCCCAGGGTCAAACATTTACTGAGAATATGAATAAGAATTTGAACTCAGCTCATCCTACCTTCCTAGAACAGTCCAACCAGAAGCCTTGCTGTCTACAGGAGCCTTTCCCTTCTCTCTGTGCTGCTCAGAAAGTTTTACTTTCTTTCCACTCAGACCCCAAAATAAACTTCTCTGTTCATGTTCTCTCTGTGACTGATATTATCAGACATTTTAAGTTGGAATGAACAATAAGGGTTAATGAGTCCAACTCCATCATTCTAAAGAAGAAGAAAGCAGATTAGACAATTTCAGTTTCTGGCCCAGCATCACCCAGCTAGTAAGCATGTTGTGAGGCAGAATTAGAACTCGGGGTCTCATGACTGTCTAGGACAGTGTTCTATCCCCTAGGAGACCTGGCTTTGTCACTTCACACATTTCCCCCAACCCTCACAGTCAATGGCCCCTACCCTCACTCTTCCTCCCTGCTAGCTTCCCTCTAACTCTAAATCTCTCACACAAATTCCCAGGGGGCTATCATTTTTCTCTTGTTCTCATACAATGAGTTAAAGAGCTACAATGACCTTAAAGGCCAACAGGTCCAGCTCCATCTTTTTACAAAAGAGGTAACTGAGACCGAGTGAAGTCACTTGACTTGCCCAGGGTAACATGACTTGTCAGTGTGTGAGTCAGAATGAGAACTCAAATAGTCTGGACTCCAAGGACAGTGAAGCATCCCTTGTGAAACCTGAGTAGGGAGAGTATTATAGTCAAGGTGAAAAGCCAGTGAGAATGCTCATAGTTGGGAGATGGCACCATATTCAGGGTACAGCAAGGAGGACAGTGTCACTGCATGCCAGACTAAGTAGGGGGGCTGGAGTAGTATGAGGTGTAACAAAGCTAGAAATTCAGGAAAGGAAAGTTGGGAAGACATCTGACCTCCAGAGAGAAAGTTCTATATTGGATGCCAGAGGCAATAGGGAGCCACTGAAGTTTATTGGGGGTGGGGGGTCACATGATTGGACCTGAGCTTGAGGAAAAGCATCTGTTGGCCCAATGAAGGATGGATTTGAATGGGGTGACTGAGGCAGGCAAAGCCATTCTTGGCACAGTCCAGGTGCCAGGGAACTAGGGCCTGTACCAAGGTGGTGGCAGGGGGAGAGGACAGAAGGGGACATAGACAAGAGACTTTAAGAAAGCCAAATTCCCTCCCTCTCTTCTGACTCAGATCACTCCAGACTGATTCCTGCAGACCACAGAACTACCCCTCTCTCCACACCTCATTCACTGCTTCACTTTCCTTCCTTCACTGCTGTTTCCTCAATCTGGCACCTGTCTCCTTCCAAATCGTGTCTCACACCAGCTTCAGGAGGAATTTCCTTTAATCTGCTGGATGTCTCCTCTGCAAATTGAGCTCATTCTCCTTACACATCTCAAATTCACTGCAGAACTGCATTCTTCCCTGGTCAGAACTGAAACTTCACGCTTTATAGACAATATCTCTTTCCACCAAGCAAAACCCTTCCAATTTGGTTCCTTACTTAAGAACTTACAAAGGCATAGTCTATTTTACTTTCTTTTAGGTGACTTTGCCTCTTCTTTGTGTCAGCAATTAGATTCCACTAAATGATTCACAGGAGAGCAGAGGGGAAAGAACACTACTCTCCTAAAATGAATCTGCTTTTTCCCTTATTCCATTTTGCTGTCTGATTAAACAAGCCTCTTTCTTTCCAAGCTGGATTGTACCAGGTTTTCCTTAAACGCCCGATAATGCTTCAAATCTTTAAACTACAAAATTGCTGTCATTTCTTCTTCACTTTGGGAATCAGTGTAAACAAAACTTGCAAACTAGCTTCAATTCTATCAATTGCTAAAAATCCACTCAGAGAAATCACCTTCCATACATTAAAATAATAAATCCTTCAGTCTCTGGGGAAGGGAGAAAATGTTATAGGGGATAGAGTGACTTCTGTATGCAAACTCCACCAAGTCTCCATTTTTGGCAGTTCTAAGGAGATCTATCCCCCAAAAAACAAGAAGATATTGCAGCACATATGAGAATATTCACAGTGCAGTCTCATCAAATTTGGAAAAACACATTAAACAGATTATACTTCACTCTCACATTTGTTCTCTAATTAGCTTGGAATTCCACAAATTTCCACAAAAGGAAAAATAATCTCCTCTCTTTCCCCCTCCCTTTGTCTCTCTCACTCCTCCCAGTCTCCCGCCCTATATTCCAAAATTAGGAAATATAGGGATATAATAGTTTGGAAGGTTTCAGTGGAAAGCTCCCACTCTTTTCACCCCTTTTCCTCTGCCTGATCAGACTTCAGGGAAAAGGTCACCTTGATTTACAAGGACACAGAATACAGGCGATGCTGACAACCTAAACCCTATATTTCAAAGAACAACCAAACAGAAACAAAACACTGCTCACTCCTTCCTAAAGAATCAGGACACAAGGTCTTTGGCCATGGATCCAAGCTCCCTTTTCAAAGGTTTAAGAGGAATTTGGAAAGGGAAATACTGAGGCAAGAGATGACCTAGGAATATAGTGGCTTTGTTGGTTCCTCTTTTGGTCCAATCTTCCCAAAGGATGAATTGGTGCATCTTCACCACATAAGGGCTATGCTACTGGAGACTTTACAGATAGCAAGATTCTCCATATGATACTTGAAAAGACATAGGTCAGGATCCAGTGGGAGCAGGCACTCTCACTGTGAGAACATCTATCCACAGGCCTCATGCAGGTCTTCACAGGGGCTTCCCTTCAGGACAGGTTTGGGCTTATACATTCACTCACACAATCACTGGCCATTTCCATTCATGCACACTTGCAGGCCAACCAAAGTCTTTTTCTTCTGTTCATTGCTCGGGGAAAGAAGTATTTTCCTCCATGTCCAGGAGCAGAAATTTCCATCTGAAATCTTGGTCCCAGCTCTCATGCTGACCAGAAAAGTGAGGTGTCCTTCTTGTTGTGCCCTGAGCTTCCAACATCCAGACCTCTAATTCTACTTTCCCTAAGGGAAATCTTGAGAAATGGGTACAACTACCAAGATGGAGAGTCCATGCTACATAACTAAGAAAGTGCCCTAGCACAGAAATGTCCTTCCTGTAAAGCCATAACCAACAAAAAACTGAATCATCACCCTTTCAATGTGTTTCACTCTGGTCTCTTTGAACCAAAGAAATTTGGATAAAGTGACTCTTAGCACCTAATGGGTAGGAGTATGGGAGCACCATGGGAGGCTGTTAATGTAGGTAAAAACATACCTTGTGCGCGCTCCAGCAGTTCCAGGTGCCCCATCCCTCCCCCAGATCAGAGTGAATCACACTAATATCCTTCTAACCTCAAATTCCTGGATCACTCTCTCAACCTCTTGGAAGAAGCACACCAGTTAGCCAGAAGCCACGGCCCTAGGCCAAAGACAGGAAGCTAAACTAAAAGCAATGCTACCTGTTGATGATGTTTCTCTTTCTTTTTGAAGAGCATCAATGACATCAAGATGGTGAGGTAAAATAGTGGAGGAAGGATGGTCTCTTAACTTGTGCATGAACTGGATCTAAGTGAGGCAGCTGCACAAAGCTGTCAGCCCTACTCTCTCTTCCAGGGACATCCAGTTCCCATGGCAGGACAAAGTCAGGAGCACCAGCAATGGCCCAGGATGTAGGGGATGACCTTGGCATCTCTGATGTCTGATCAGGCTCTCAGCTCTCCACAGCACCTTCACTGTTCTAGTCTGCCCATTCTACCAGGGGAATGGTAGCTTCACAAGCTCAGGGTAAACATTCCCCAACTCACTAACAGGTTTGAGGCCTGCCAGTTACCCTCCATCTCCTTTAGCCTACTACCACTAACTGCTAAGGAAGGCTCCTCTCCAAGAAGAGAAGCAACTACAGCTTCCTGAGCAACAAATTTGTGTTTTATAACCTTTCAGGCACTCAGAGTACAAAGCCAGTAAGCAGTAGCCTACAGGCATTTCACAAGAGAGGGAGAGAGAGAGGACAAAGGGATTGAGCCAATGGAGAAGAGGGGTAATGTCTGGAAGGAAAACCAAAGGATTTATTGTCTGTGCCCTAGGCTTGGCCATCTCACCATCTTCTCGACTCTGTCACATGCCACCTCTGACACTGCCCCCACTTTGTGCCACTTCCTCATCATCTCATACCTCCAGTACTGAAAGAGCCTTTGTCCTATTCTCCCTGCCTCCATCCTCACCCTTCTACACTGCATCCTCTACTTGGCTGTCCCAATCATCTCCCTAAAGCTCCCATCCAGCCAGGGCCCTCCACTACTCAATGACCTGCAGAGTCTCCAGGATGAAATCTAAAATCCTCTGCTTGGCATTCCAAGCCCTTCCTAACTTGCCACCTTTCCAGTCTTCTTTCACCTTGCACTCCCCCATCCACATACTCTGTGATCCACTGACACTGGAGTCCTTCTTGGTCCCACAACAACACACTCCATCTTCTGGCTCTGACCATTGTCACTGGCTGGCCCCCAGGTCTCCAGTGGTCTCCATTCTCATCAAGGCTCCCCTGGCTTCCATCAAGTCCCAGCTGAAATCCCACCTTTTACACAAGTTGCTCCCAAATTTCCCCCAATTCTAATGCCTTCCCGTTCCAAGTGCACCATGAATACATCTGCTTTGTACATCCCTCTCAGCCCGTTGTCTCTGCCATTGGATGGGGAGCTCCTTGAGAGCACACACTACCTTTGACCCTTCTTTAAATCTCCAGTGTTTAGTATGATGCTTGACACACAGGAGATGGGTAATGAATGTTTGCTGAATGGCTAACTGATTGAAATAATACATTATTCAGGGGCAGGAGATAAGGAGAAGGGAATAAATAATATTAAAACTGACACAAAAGTCATTTTGGACAAACACACATGGTCTCTTATCCAAGGACAGCAACAACTTGTGACAACATTGGACAAGACTCTGACCCTGTCCTTGCAGAGGGGTAGGGGAGTTTCTAATAGGAGGCCACAGGGGCCTTGAGGGATTTCTCCATTTTTAGGCCATCAAGATGTGGCAAAATGATGGTGGTTCCTATTCTGACACACACATGACACCAGGTGCCTAGGCCCTTCTTTCCCTCTGGCCCTCACAGCACTCTACAGCTAGAGGACAATGGGAGAACATCAAGCCCAGGCCAGCATTTGATAGAACACATAACTGAGGCTCAGACCAGTGAAGTGACAGGCTTGGGATAAAACAGCTTTTCAAGTGCTGAGTTCAGATGTAAACTCAAGTACTTCTCATGCCAACCAGAGGACTCTCTCCAAGGACCCTGAGCTGCCTCCCAGGCACCTCCCAGGTCTAAAATTCTGACTTCCCTTTCTAGCTCTCTCTCCCTTGGTCAAACATGCCCCTGCCTCTCCCCATCCTTACAATCACCCTGTGCCCAAGTCCAAGGGGACTTTCTTCCTTGGTCTCCCTTTCTCCCTTTGGCCCTGGCTCTTTCTCTCCCTCTCTCTCTGTCTCTCTCCCTATTTCTCACTATCACTGCCTCTAGAAACCAACCCCTCTGACTCAATATTCCCATATCCCAGTTTCTCCTTGCCCTTTCACTCAACCTTGCCCCTCTGCTCAGCAGACCCTTCCTTTTGTCTCTCTCTTCTCCTCAGAATCCTTTTCTTTGTTCTCACTCACATTCAATAAGTGGTCTCAGCCTTTTCTGATTATAACCTATATTTTAGTAGACTCAGAGTTGTAAAGAACTCTAGGGGTCATTGAGTCCAAGCCTCTCATTTGGGGGCAGAAGAAAAAAGGCTTAGACATTTCAAGTGACTGGCCCAGGGTCACACATCTAGTGTGTGAGGAAGTGTTTGGACTCAGATTGGTTTTGACTCCCAAGAACAGGTCTTTATTAACATGGAGACTGAGGTGTATCCCTCCACAAATGGCCCCCAAAGGCCGTTGCCTGTGGTTGCCTCCCTCTATACCTCTCTCTTCCTCAATAAGCACTTCTCTCTGAATCCATCACTCTCTTCTCACTACAATCTCAAGTGGGTTTTCCATTTCTCTCCCCCTCATTCATAAGCTCACAGAGCTGGAGGGACCCTAGTGGCCACCAAGTCCAGAGTCATCATTTTACAGAGGAGGAAACTGAGGCTGAGAATGGCAGCAGGAATTGCCCGGGAATCATGGAGTTAGTCACCAACATCACGTTTCTAACCCAAATATCTTGACTCCAGGGTCAGTTCTCTTTCCATCCTGCTCTCCTCCCCACTCCCTACTCTCCTTGTGTTCCTTTACCTTTGAATCTCTCCCTCACCCACGGTTTCCTGCCTCTACTGTTCACCCTCTCCATCATGCTTGCCCTCTTTCTCTCTGTATCTTTGGCTCCTGGCTCTGTCTCTCCCTTTCAATCCCTCTCCTTCTCCTTCTATCATCACCTCCCCAAAACCTTTCCTCCTTATTCTAATTCCCACCCGTCAACAAGTGGTCATTTCTCTGTCCCATATTATGATCATGATCATAGTTTTGGAGCTTATAGGAATCCGGAGGTCCATTGAGCCGAACTCCATTATCATAACACAGTATGATTAAGTGACTTCTCCAAAATCCCAAAGCTTTGTCAGCAGTCAATATGGGATTTAAGCTCAAATAGTCAATTCCAAATATAGTGTTCTATCCACTAGGAAACCTGCCTTCCTTACCCTACTGTTGACATGTATTCCTTCCCTTTGCATCTCTTCCTCACTGGTGGACTCTTATTTCTTCTTCAGTTTCCTCCATAATCGGCTCTTCTATCATACCTTGATCATTATCATGTGGTTTTCTCTATCCTGTTTCTCTTAAGCTGTCTCTCTGGGTTTCTCTTAATATCTATTATTTTCTCTTCATCTCCTTATCATTCTCTTCATATCTCTCTGTCTCTGTCTCTCACTCTCTTGCTGTTGCTAGCTCTATCTCCTTCTCTCTATCTCTTCCTCAAAAGCCTTTTCTCCTTACTCTAATTCCAGTTCATAAATAGGTGGTCTTTTCTTTCTTCCCTTTCATGATTATATTCATGCATTTAGTGATGGAATTAACGCAAGGACTTACTGAGTCCAATTCTGTCATATTATAACAGAGGAGAGAAGTTTAGCCATGCAAATATTCAACTCTCAGCAGAGTGCTCTAAACCCTAGGACAAGCCTGCTTCTTCTACACCTGCCAAGTGCCTCTGCCCTTGCCCTCTGCCCTCTCTCTCACCTGGGCTCTCTTCTCTCTCCTCCTCATTTTCCTGCATCATAGTTTCTTTTATCACTCTTAATATCTTGTGTTTCTGACTGTATGTGTGTATGTGCACGTGTGTGTGTGTGTGTGTGTTTATCTGTGTGTTTGTTTCTGTCTCTCATACTGTGTATGTCTCTGATTTTCTTTGTCTATATTAGTGCCACTCTCTAACTTTCTTTCCCTATATCTCTTTGACTCTTTCTATCTGTCTTATTCTATCATTTTACTCTCTGCTTCTATTGTTCCCAATCCCTGCCTTTTCCCTCCTTCTCTATTTCCTCCTCAAAAGCTTTTTTTCCTTTCTTCTAATTCTCCCTCAGTAATAACTGTTTGGTTCTTTTGCTCCCCATCATCAGTATGATCAAAGATTTAGACATGGAAAGAACCCTAAGGGCCATTAACCTCTACACTATTAATAGAGAACAGAGGTTTACACCGTCTACCTGAATTGGCCAGGGTTGAACACTTCCTAAAAATGTAAAGGAGGATTTGAACTCAGGTCATTGAACTATTCAGAAGTCTGTTAGGAGAGCTTGCTCTTTTTCTTTATATATTTCCCCTGATCCACAAAATTACATTTCTTGCAGACAGTTGTTTCTATCTTCTCTTCCTCAATGCCTGGTTCCCTCTAATTCCATCTGTCTCTATTCCAAACTTAATTACAGGTAGACATCCTTTTTTCCCTCTGAAATCTGGAGGGTGCTGGAGCTGGAAGATCATTAGATACCACTAAGTCCAGCCCCACAAGTTAACTGAGATGAATACTGAGGCTGACAGTGGTTAAGGGACTTCTACTATGTGAGACACACTGTCAGCACCAGATATGAAATTGAAATTCAGTCAACTCCAAGTAAGCTGCACTAACCACTACAACACCTTGCTGCTTTTCCCTACATTTCTCAAAGTTCCTGTCCCTTTACAGCTATTTCTCTCCTTGCCAAATTGCTCACTGTCCTCTAAAATGTCTCTTCCCTAATTCCTTTGCCCTTTATCAAGAAGTTTTCTTTCTTTTTTCTGGTTTCCCTCTGTGCCTCTGTCTTTCCCTGTCTATGTGTCTGGTTCTCTGCTTCTGTGACTTGACCTTTTTCTGATTCATTCTTTCCCCCACTTACCTCCATATACATATACATACATAGATACATGTATATCTATATATCTATCTATATATATCTATATATATATATTTGTTAACCAACCTACCAACCTCTTCTTTTTCACTCTCCCTTTCCCCCTTTCTCTCTCCTACTTATGGGCTTTCTCCCCTTACTCTCATTTCAACCTAATTATAACTGGCTTTCTCTTATATTCTCTGTCACCAATATTGTCACAGACTTAGAGAAGGAAGGAATCTTAGGGGCCATTGAGTCCAACTCCATTTCATTATAACAGAATAAATAGAGGCTTAAACACTCCAAGTGAGGATCCAAGTTTCAAATGCTTATAAAGAATGGAAAGTAAAATTTCCATTCAGGTACCAAAGACTTCAAAGAACAGACCACTAAGGGATGTAGCTCCATGACACACCCCTTCCCAGGTGGCCCTTCTCTGCAGCTGCCCCTCCTACATGCCCTCTGCCCTCTGATTCTTTCTCCTCCTACTCCAAGTCCAGAAGAGCTTTCTTTATTTTCTGGGCCACCATTAACATCACTGAGTTTTAGAATCATCAGACATCATCAAGTCTAACCCCATGATTTACTAGACAAAAAACTGAGGCTGATGGTGTTTAAGAGGAACAGAGCTTGTCAACGGCTCTGGTGGGATTTAACTCACAGAGCCAATTCCAAGCAAGGTGCTCTGTCCACTGGGAGACATACTTGGCCTCTTCTTCACATGCCAAGGGTCTCTTCCCTGTGCATCTCTCCCTCACCTGTGGTCTGTTCTCTTTAGTCATTTCCCTCCATAATGGCCTTTTCCCTCACTCTACTGCTTAGTGTCAGGTGGTTCTCACTCTCTGTCTCTCCATCTCTATGTCTCCTTTCTCTCACCATACCTAACTCTGGGTTTCTCTCAATATCTCACTGCCACTCTCTCTGTCCTTATCCCTCTATCTCTCTCCTGTCTCTGTCTCCCTCTTTCTTTTTCTCTTTCTCATTCTTTCTCTCCCTGCTTCTTCTTTACCTTCTGTCTCCTCCTCAGAAGCTTTTACTCCTTCTTGTCAGTCACACCATGAATAAATGGTGTTTTCCTTTGCCCCTATTATCACTGTGATCATAGACTGAGAACTGGAAGGAGCCTGAGGGGCCACTGAGTCCAGACTCATTTAATTATAATGGAAGAAATAGAGGCTTAAGCACTCTAAGTGAACTACTGAGTTTCAAATGTTATAAAGAATATGAAGGATTGAAACTCAGATGCCCAAGATGAGACCACTGAGGGGCGTAGCTGGGGACATACATATTCTTCCCACTGCCCTTCACAGTGGCCTTCTCTGTATCTCTCCCCTCCTAATGCCCTCCTCTACCTTTCTTCTCCTACTCCAATTCTATAAGGCCTGTCTTTTCTTTCTGTCACCCCCATATGATCACTGAGCTTAAGGATCATTAGATGCCATCAAGTTCAGTCTTCTGATTTTACTAAATGGAAAACTAAGGCTCACAGTGTTTAAGTGCTTTCTCCAGAGTAAGCTAGATGTGGTATTTGAACTCTAATACCCAATTCCAGGTACAGCACTCTATCCATGAGGAAAACAAGCTGTTTTGTCCGATGCTTGTTAGGTGTTTCTTCCCTCTGCATCTCTCCCTGGCCTTTGGTCGCTCATCTCTTTTTCCTCTCTTCCTCCATAATTGTGTCATCACCCTCTTTTACATGATTTCCTTGCTCTCTGTCTCTTTCTTTTTCTATGTCTCTTTCTCTTTCTGTGCCTTTATCTGAATTTCTCCTAATATCTCACTGCCACTCTCTATTCTTGTCTCTCTGTTTTCCTCCCTTCCAGTTGCCCATTTTTGTTTCCTCTCTGCCTCCCCTCCATTACCCCATCTCTGCCTCCTTCTCTCTGTCTCTTGCTCAGAAGCTTTTCTTCTTTGCTATAACTCCTAGTCAGTATTATCAGATCTTTCCTTTTTCTCCTGATAATCAATATGATCATAGCTTTCAAATGCAGCCTAGGGGCCATTTTGGGCCAGAGGCATAGACAGTAACCGAATTTGCAGGGGCAAAACATCTAATAGAATGTGAATTAGGACTTGAATTCAGCTCATTCTCTCTTCCAAGAAGAGGTGGCTAGGAGATCTGGCTGTTGGGGTCTACATACTTACCCCACTGCACACACTCTGATTTCCTGTGGACTTTTTTTTCTTGCTCTTTCTCATCCTCAATGACAGATTCCCCCTACAGCTATCTCTGTCTATTCCAAGCTTAATGCCAACTGCACATTATTTCTCTCTCTGGAATACCACGGATCATAGAGCTGGTTTTTCATCTGGCACCATCATAACCCACCTAATACATTTATGAGGAGAAAACAGGCTGATAGTGGTTAGATGCCTTCTCCAAAGTAACAAGACCTGTCAGCAGTCAATGTGGGATTTAAACTCATATAGTGATTTACAAGTATAATGCTCTAACCATGATGACTCCTAGCTGGTTCCTCCTATAACTGAGAGGTGGCCCTTCCTTGCCTGTGGTCTTCATTCTTTATTCATTCTTTATTCTTCAGAGAAGGAAACCCTGGGAGAGATTAAATACCTTACCTCCATAACCTACCTGAAGCAGGATTTGAACTCAGATACTAAAGACTTCAAACTTTAGTCCTCTTCTTTTCTTACCAGGCTGCCTTCTGGGCTTCTCCATCAGGCCCCAGGAGCCTCCTCTTCCTGGAAGATCTCTTCTGACCTGGAATTCACTCCTCAAAAGAACAGTCAGACCCTGGGGCATTTCCCTCAGAATGGATGGCCCCTCCCAGAACCTCCCATGCCACCAAGCTCTACATTTCCTACAGGACACACTCAGGACATGTTCATCTTGGCCTCCCCAGAGCCATATGCACACTGTTCAGCTTCCTTTACTATGCTGGCTTCCTCTACTGGAAGGTACTTCCTTATGCTTGCATTCCCAGGGCACAGCATACTGCCCGGTACTTATAACAAGCTCAGTAAATGCTTTTGAATAACTGAAAAATCCATAATCTGCTCTACTATCATACCTTGATCATTATCATGTGGTTTTCTCTCCCCTGTTTCTCTTTTGGTATCTCTCTGGGTTTCTTTTAATATCTAATTATTAGTATCTCAATCTTAAGATCTATTATCTTCTATTTCTATTATTATCTATTATTTTCTCTTTCTCTATATATACGTCTATATTTTTTTTAACTTTCCATTCGTTATAAGCATTTGAAACTTGGCTCCTCACTTGGAGTGTTTAAGCCTCTCTGTATTCTCTCTATCTCTCCCCTCCTAATGCCCTCCTCTACCTTTCTTCTCCTACCCCAATTCCACAAGGGCTGTCTTTTGTCTCTCACCCCCATAAGATCACTGAGCTTAAGCATCATTAGATGCCGTCAAGTTCAGTCTTATGATTTTACTAAATGGAAAACTGAGGCTCACAGTGGTTAAGTGCCTTCTAAGGCTAAGTCCATCTACTATTTCACTTGCCTTTCTCCTAACTCCAAAGGATTGGGCTTCTGCCTATGCTCCCTATAGTCTGGCCTCTTGTACACTTCCTTGCCAATTACCAAGAGGCCTTTTCTTGCTTAGTCTGTATCTTTATTTCTCTCCATGTCACTATTCCAGCTCTCTCTCTCTCTCTCTCTCTCTCTCTCTCTCAACTCTAACCACCTACATTTCTGTCATGTCCCACAGGACCTGTTCTCCCTTCTTTTCCACTTTCTCTTTCCCTTCTCTAGAAAAATCCCTTCCTGCTGACTCTCTGCCTTCCTAAAAACCCATTGTCTTACTCTTTTTTGCTTTTTTTCCTTTTGGAGGATAATTGGGGTTAAGTGACTTGCCCAAGGTCACAAGGCTAGTTTTGTGTTAAGTGTCTGAGGCTGAGTTGCCTTACTCTTAATCCCAACAAACGATATATGGACTTTTCCCTGACTCCATATCCCATAGTGTCAGACATTAGAAGCTGGAAGACATCTTTTTAGGCTATAGATTCCATCCCCAGCATAGCAAAACATAGGAAAAGAGAGGCTTGGACAATTTAAGTGGCCTGCCCAGAACTCCAGTATCTCTGCCAAGAAAACCCCAAACAGGGTGACAGAGAGTCAGAAACTACTAAAATGACTGAACAACAAAACCAGCATCAAAGAGCTAACAAGAGTATGTGCAAGGCAGGATTGGGCCTCAGGTAATGATGCCTTCTGTGAAACATACTTCTACCCAGCCCCCTTTCCTAGAGTCCCTTCTCTGAGTCCCTGACCTCACTGATAGATGATTTCTTCCAACTCTCTCTGCCTATTTTAATCCCAAGGGGGCATGCCTTTCTCTTGCTGGTACCCATAGGATCATAGAGCTGGACTGTCATTAGATACCATCTACTGAGGAGAAAACCTAGGCTGATACTGGTTAAGGGACTTCATTAGAGTCAGGGTGCCAGCAGAGAAAGTAAAATTTAAATTCAAACTATAAACACAAAGCATGAGGCTGTAGCCTCTATGATTCTCTTGCCATCTCTCTCTCTGGTCCTCTTTTTCTGTCTCGGTTTCTCTGATTTTATCTCTGTCTCTGCCTTTCTGCTTCTCTCTCTCCCCCTCTTCCTTGTCCTCTCTCTTTCATTCTGCCTCTCCCTCTCTCTTTCCCTCACTCCCTTCATCTCCCTCTTCCTCTTTCTCCATCCTCCTCACAAGCTTTTCTTCCCTTGCTCCTATTCTCAGCCCCTAAAAAGGGGTCTTTTCTTTTTCTGTCTACATTTTGTTTCTCTCTTTTTCTTTGCCTAACCCACTTTCTTTTTCACTCTCCCATTTCCCATTCTCTCCCTCATTAATCAGTGGACCTTTCTTCTTCTCTTTCCCATCAGTATTATCACAGATTTGGAACTGGAAGGAACCCTAGGGGCCACTGAGTCCCACTTTATTATACTATAACAGAAGACAGTGGCTGGGATGCACCAACTGAATTGCCTGGGATCAAACGTCCATTAAAACTGTGAACCCAGGACTTCTATGGACAGTCCACTGAGAGACCTAGCTGTGCAATAGGTACATTCCTCCTACTCCCCTGGTCAGTGTTCCCTCTCGGCAAAGCTCTCTTCCTGCATACCTTATTTACACTTCCCCTGCCTCAATCCCCAGGCCAATCTTTTCTCTTTCTGGCAAACATAGGATCATGGAGTTAGTTGGAGCGTCATTCAACACCATAAAGGCCAGCCTGATAATTAGGCTACCAGTAATTAACTGACTTCTCCAGAGTGACAGAATTTGTCAGCAGCTGATGAGGGACTCAAATCCGCATACAGTGCTTTAATCACCATGACTCCCCTATGGCTTCTTCTACACCTGCCAGGTGGCCCTGCCCTTGGCATCTCTCCCTCACCTTGGTCTCTTATCTCTTCCTCATTTTCCTCCTTGATGGTCTCTTTCATCTCTCTCTTGACGTTTTATGATTCTCTGTGTGTGTTTGTGTGTGTACCTAACACTGTCTCTGTCTCTCCTGCTATCTCTGTATTCTTTTTCTACATTACTGCCGCTCTCTAGTTTTATCTCTATAGATCTCTCTGACTCTCTATGTCTGTCTCATTCCGTCACTTTCTCTCTCTGGTTCTATATCTTTCTCAACCCTTTCCTTCTCCTTCTCCTTCACTCTGTCTCCTCAGAAGCTTTTTTCCTTCTCCTAATTCCCACTCAACCATAACAGGTTGATTCTTTTGCTTTCTATCATCAACATTATCAAAGATTTAGAGCAGGGAGGAAGCCTCAGGGCCACTAAGTCCTTCTCCCTTATACTATAATAGAGAGTGGAGGTTTAGACACTCTAGCTGAATTGCACAGGGTTAAACACTTATTAAAAATGTGAAATAGTATATGAACTCAGCTCATCTGGACTCCTCAAAAGAGTCTATGAGCAGACTTTGCTCTTTTACTCTATATATTTCCTCAGCCCACAAACATCCATTTCTAGTGGATGATTCTGTCTGTCTGTCTTCTTCTAATCCTTGGTGCCTGATTTCCTCTAACTCAATCTTTCTATTCCAAGCTTAATTACAAGTAAAGATCCTTTTCTCTCTCTATCATCCAGAGGATCAGAGAGTTGGAATGTCTTTAGACACGATCAAATCCAACCCAGTAATCATATAATGAGGAGAAAATTAATACTGACAGTAGTTAAGTGACCTCTCTAGAAGAACAGAGCCTTTCAGCATCTGTGGGAGAATATAAACTCAAAGAGTCAATACCAAATATAATGCTCTAAGGCCTAGTGTACCTAGCGGTTTTGCACCACATTTCCCAAGGTCCTATACTTTATATCTTTTCATCTCCTTCCTCAGTTGTTCACTGAGCTACAGTTTTCCTACATTCCTTGGCCCATTATCAAGGTGTTCCTTCTCTCTATGTTTCTCTCTTCCAATGTCTCTCTTGTTATCTGTCTCAATTCTTTGTATCTGTCTCTGCTGCCTTCCCTTCTCTCTCTCTCTCTCTCTCTCTCTCTCTCTCTCTCTCTCTCTCTCTCTCTCTCTCTCTCTCTCTCTCTCTCTCCCCCATCTCATTTTCTCTCTCCTTCTATCTCCTCTTCAAAAGCGTTTTCTCCTCACTTTAATTCCAACCCAATAATAACTGATATTTTCTTTTTCCCTTTTTATGATTAAAATTATACCTTTATATCTGGAATTCAACCTAAGGGCAATTGAGTAACAATATGTTATACTATAAAAGAATGGAGAATCTTAGACACTCTAACTAAATAGCAGAGTGTCAAATATTTATTCCAACTGTTAACTAGAATTTGAACTCAGGACACTGGAACCTCCAAGAATAGTCCTCTAGAAGAACTAGGTATTTTGGTCTCCATAGTCCCCTCACTGCAGACACTTCTATTCCCTATGACTGCTTCCTTCTGTATCCTCTTCCTCAAAGCCTGATTCCCTCTAACAATTTTTGGCTCTATTCAAACGTAATAGAAAGTAAACATAGTTTTTATCATTCTCTCTCTCTGGCATACAGAGGGTCAGAGAGCTAGAGGGTCATTAGACACCATCAAATCCAGCCCCATAAATATACAAGGAGGAGAAAACTCAGGCTGACCATGGTTAAGGGAGTTCTCCAGAGGAACACAGCTTGATAACAGCTGAGGTGAGACATAAATGGAACAAGTCACCTCTATGAAGAGTGCTCTAAGCACTAGGGAACCAAGCTGCTTTGGTCTACACTTGCCAGTAGCCCCGTCGCTGGGCACCTCTCCCTCACCTGGGGTCTCCTTTCTCTGTCTGACATTTCCCTTCATTATGTTTCCTTTCCTCACTTCTTCACATGCAGGGCTCTTTCCCTTTCTTTCTGTGTCTCTGTCTCTCTTTATATATCTATCTCTGGGTATCTCTTCATATCTCACTGACACTCTATATATTTACCTATTGATCTCTGTCCCTTCTCTCAGCCTTGATCTATTTCTCTTTCTTACTCTGGCTCTCTCTGTCTCCTCCTCAAAGCTTTTGTATCTTCTCTTTAATTTCCACTGAGAAATCAGTGGAGGGTTTTTCTTTGTCCACAATCATAACTGCAACCATAGGTTTAGAACTGAAAGGAGCTCTAGGGGCCATTGAGCACAACTGGTTTATGATAACAGAGGACAGACATTTACTAAGAGTGTTTACTAGCAGATTTACTCTGCACCTTCAGACTCCCAAAGAGGCTCCTCTAGGATATTGAGCCATTTTATTCTACATTTTCTGCTCAATCCATACACGTCCATTTCCTGTGGACACTTGCTTCTGTCTCCTGTTCATCCTCAATGACTGATTCCCCCCAACTCTGTCTCCCTCTACTCCAACACTCATCCCAAGTGGACATCCTTTTCTCCCTCTGGCAACCTGAGGATCATGGAGCTGGAGGGTCATTAGATCAAGTTCAGCCCCATGAATTAATGAGATGAAAACTGAGGCTGGCAGTGCTTAAAGGGCTTCTGCAGAGAAAAACAGCCTGCCAGCACCTGATGTGGAACTGAAACTCAAAGAGTCTACTACAAGGGTACTGCTCTCACCACTGGTGCACCCTACTGATCTGGCCCACATCACCCAGGGGTCCTATCCCTTTCTATCATTTCATCTCCTTACTTAACATCTGCCTGTCCTGCAAAATATTGTCTTCCTACATTTCTTTTGTCCTTTTAAAGGGGCTCAGTTTTGCTTTTTTCTGTTTGGCTCTGTCTCTCTGTCCCTGTGCCTCTGTCTCTCATCTCTGAATTTTGTTTTCTGGTTCTGTCTATTGGCCTCTTTCTGATATTTATTATTCATATCCTCTCTCCTCTCTCCCTCTCTCTCTCTCTCTCTCTCTCTCTCTCTCTCTCTCTCTCTCTGCCCTTGACTCTTACCTATTCTCCTTCCTCAAAAGATTTTTCCTTGGTCTCTTTCCCACCAAAGTATCTTTTTTTTTGTCTCTCTATCATTAATATAGTGATCTTTTAGAACTGGGAGGAACCCTACAGGCCAGAGAGTTCAATGTGGCTATAATATCTCAAAAGAAACAGCACTGAAATCAATCCCTAAGTGAATTGCCCAGGGTCAAACATTTACTGACATTATGAATTAGCATTTGAACTCAGCTCATCCTTACTTCCTAGAACAGTCCAACCAGAAGCCTTGCTGTCTACAGGAGCCTTTCCCTTCTCTCTGTGCTGCTCAGAAAGTTTTACTTTCTTTCCACTCAGACCCCAAAGTAAACTTCTCTGTTCATTTTCTCTCTGTGACTGATATTATCAGACATTTTAAGTTGGAATGAACAATAAGGGTTAATGAGTCCAACTCCATCATTCTAAAGAAGAAGAAAGCAGATTAGACAATTTCAGTTTCTGGCCCAGCATCACCCAGCTAGTAAGCATGTTGTGAGGCAGAATTAGAACTCGGGGCCTCATGACTGTCTAGGACAGTGTTCTATCCCCTAGGAGACCTGGCTTTGTCACTTCACACATTTCCCCCAACCCTCACAGTCAATGGCCCCTACCCTCACTCTTCCTCCCTGCTAGCTTCCCTCTAACTCTAAATCTCTCACACAGATTCCCAGGGGGCTATCATTTTTCTCTTGCTCTCATAGAATGAGTTAAAGAGCTACAATGACCTTAAAGGCCAACAGGTCCAGCTCCATCTTTTACAAAATAGGAAACTGAGACCGAGTGAAGTCAATTGACTTGCCCAGGGTAACATGACTTGTCAGTGTGTGAGTCAGAATGAGAACTCAAATAGTCTGGACTCCAAGGACAGTGAAGCATCCCTTGTGAAACCTAAGTAGGGAGAGGATTATAATCAAGGTGAATAGGCAGTGAGAATGCTCATAGTTGGGAGATGGCACCATATTCAGGGTACAGCAAGGAGGACAATGTCCCTGCATGACAGACTAAGTAGGGGGGCTGGAGTAGTATAAGGTGTGTTAAGGCTAGAAATTCAGGAAAGGAAAGTTGGGAAGACATCTGACCTCCAGAGAGAAAGTTTTATATTGGATGCCAGAGGCAGTAGGGAGCCACTGAAGTTTATTGGGGATCTGGGTCACATGATTGGACCTGAGCTTTAAGAAAAGCATCTGTTGGCCCAATGAAGGATGGATTGGAGTGGGGAGACTGAGGCAGGCAAAGTCACTCTTGGCACAGTCCAGGTGCCAGGGAACTAGGGCCTGTACCAAGGTAGAGGCAGTGGCAGAGGACAGAAGGGGGCATAGACAAGAGACTTTAAGAAGGCTAAATTCCCTCCCTCTCTTCTGACTTAGATCACTCCATACTGATTCCTGCAGACCACAGAACTACCCCTCTCTCCACACCTCATTCACTGCTTCACTTTCCTTCCTTCACTGCTACTTCCTCAATCTGGTACCTCTCTCCTTCCAAATCCTGTCTCACACCAGCTTCAGGAGGAATTTCCTTTAATGTGCTGGATGTCTCCTCTGCAAATTGAGCTCATTCTCCTTAAACAGCTCAAATTCACTGCAGAACTGCATTCTTCCCTGCTCAGAACTGAAACTTCATGGATTATAGACAATATCTCTTTCCACCAAGCAAAAGCCTTCCAATTTGGTTCCTTACTTAAGAACTTACAAAGGCATAGTCTATTTTAATTTCTTTTAGGTGACTTTGCCTCTTCTTTGTGTCAGCAATTAGATCCCACTAAATGATTCACAGGAGACCAGAGGGGAAAGAACACTACTCTCCTAAAATGAATCTGCTTTTTCCCTTATTCCATTTTGCTTTCAGATGAAGCAAGCCTCTTTCTTTCCAAGCTGGATTGCACCAGGTTTTCTTTAAGCACCAGCAAATGCTTCAAAATTTCAAATGGCACAAAGGACCGCCTTTTTTCTTCTTCACTTTGGAAAACAATGTAAACAAAACTTGCAAACTAGCTTCAATTCTATCAATTGCTAAAAATCTACTCAGAGAAATAACCTTCCCTACATTAATGCAATAAATCCTTCAGTCTCCAGGGAAGGGAGAGAATGTTATAGGGGATAGAGTGACTTCTGTATGCAAATTCCACCAAGTCTCCATTTCTGGCAGTTCTAAGGAGCTCTGTCCTCCCCAAAACAAGAAGATATTGCAGCACATATGAGAATATTCACAGTGCAGTCTCATCAAATTTGGAAAAACACATTAAACAGATTATACTTCACTCTCACATTTGTTCTCTAATTGGCTTGGAATTCCACAAATTTCCACAAAAGGGAAAATAATCCACTTTCTCTCCCCCTCCCTCCCTCTCTCTCTCTCTCACTCACTCCTCCCAGTCTCCAACCCTATATTCCAAAATTAGGAAATATAGAGATATAAAAGTTTGGAAGGTTTCAATGGAAAGCTCTCACTCGTTTCACCCCTTTTCCTCTGCCTGATCAGACCTCAGGGAAAAGGTCACCTTGATTTACAAGGACACAGAATACAGACAATGCTGACACCCTAAACCCTATATTACATAGGACAACCAAGCAGAAACAAAACACTGCTCACTCCTTCCTAAGGAATCAGGAGACAAGGTCTTTGGCCATGGATCCAAGCTCCCTTTTCAAGGGCTTAAAAGGAATTGGGAAAGGGAAATACTGAGGCAAGAGATGACCTAGGAATATAGTGGCTTTGTTGGTTCCTCATTTGGTCCACTCTTCCCACAGGCTGAACTGGTTCTTCTTCACCCCATAAGGGCTATGCTACTGGAAACTTTACAGACAGCAGGATTCTCCATATGATACTTGAAAAGACATAGGTCAGGATCCAGTGGGGGCAGGTAGTCTCACTGTGAGGACATCTATCCACAGGCCTCATGCAGGTCTTCAGGGCTCATGCAGGGCTTCCCCCATGACAGGTTTGGGCTTGTACATTCACTCACACAATCACTGGCCATCTGCATTCACACACACTGGCAGCCCAACCTAAGTCTTCTTCTTCTGTTCATTGCTCGGGGGAAAGAAGTGTTTTCCTGGATATCCAGGAGCTGGAAGTTCCATCTGAAGTCTTGGTCTCAGCTCTCATGCTGACCAGAAAAGCGAGGAGTCCTTCCTGTTGTGCCCTGAGCTTCCAACATCCAGACCTCGAATTCTACTTTCCCTAAGGGAAATCTTTAGAAATGGGTACAAATACCAAGATGGAGAGTCCATGCTATAGAACTAAGACAGTGCCCTAGCACAGAAATGTCCTTCCTGTAAAGCCATAACCAACAAACAACTGAATCATCACCCTTTCAATGTGTTTCACTCTGGTCTCCTTTGAACCAAAGAAATTTGGATAAAGTGACTCTTAGCACCTAATGGGTAGGAGTATGGGAGCACCATGGGAGGCTGTTAATGTAGGTAAAAACATACCTTGTGCGCGCTTCAGCAGTTCCAGGTGCCCCATCCCTCCCCCAGATTAGAGTGAATCACACTAATATCCTTCTAACCTCCAATTCCTGGATCACTCTCTCAACCTCTTGGAAGCAGCACACCAGTTAGCCAGAAGCCACGGCCCTAGGCCAAAGACAGGAAGCTAAACTAAAAGCAATGCTACCTGTTGATGTTTCTCTTTCTTTCTGAAGAGCATCAATGACATCAAGATGGTGAGGTAAAATAGTGGAGGAAGGATAGTCTCTTAACTTGTGCATGAACTGGATCTAAGTGAGGCAGCTGCACAAAGCTGTCAGCCCTACTCTCTCTTCCAGGGACATCCAGTTCCCATGGCAGGACAAAGTCAGGACCACCAGCAATGGCCCAGGATATAAGGGATGACCTTGGCATCTCTGATGTCTGATCAGGCTCTCAGCTCTCCACAGCACCTTCACTGTTCTAGTCTGCCCATTCTACCAGGGGAATGGTAGCTTCACAAGCTCAGGGTAAACATGCCCCAACTTACTAACAGGTTTGAGGCCTGCCAGTTACCCTCCATCTCCTTTAGCCTACTACCACTAGCTGCTAAGGAAGGCTCCTCTCCAAGAAGAGAAGCAACTACAGCTTCCTGAGCAACAACTTTGTGTTTTATAACCTTTCAGGCACTCAGAGTACAAAGCCAGTAAGCAGCAGCCTACAGGCATTTCACAAGAGAGGGAGAGAGAGAGGACAAAGGGGATGAGCCAGTGGAGAAAAGGGGTAATGTCTGGAAGGAACACCAAAGGATTTATTGGCTGTGGCCAAGGCTTGGCCATCTCACCATCTTCACATCTCTGTCACATGCCACCTCTGACACTGCCCCCACTTTGTGCCACTTCCTCATCATCTCATACCTCCACTACTGAAAGAGCCTTTGTGCTGTTCTCCCTGCCTCCATCCTCACCCTTCTACACTGCATCCTCCACTTGGCTGTCCCTATCATCTCCCTAAAGCTCTCATCCAGCCAGGGGCCACCACTACTCAATGACCTGCAGAGTCTCCAGGATGAAATCTAAAATCCTCTGCTTGGCATTCCAAGCCCTTCCTAACTTGCCACCTTTCCAGTCTTCTTTCACCTTGCACTCCCCCATCCACATACTCTGTGATCCACTGACACTGGCGTCCTTCTTGGTCCCACAACAACACACTCCATCTTCTGGCTCTGACCATTGTCACTGGCTGGCCCCCAGGTCTCCAGTGGTCTCCATTCTCATCAAGGCTCCCCTGGCTTCCATCAAGTCCCAGCTGAAATCCCACCTTTTACACAAGTTGCTCCCAAATTTCCCCCAATTCTAATGCCTTCCCGTTCCAAGTGCACCATGAATACATCTGCTTTGTACATCCCTCTCAGCCCGTTGTCTCTTCCATTGGATGGGGAGCTCCTTGAGAGCACACACTACCTTTGACCCTTCTTTAAATCTCCAGTGTTTAGTATGATGCTTGACACACAGGAGATGGGTAATGAATGTTTGCTGAATGGCTAACTGATTGAAATAATACATTATTCAGGGGCAGGAGATAAGGAGAAGGGAATAAATAATATTAAAACTGACACAAAAGTCATTTTGGACAAACACACATGGTCTCTTATCCAAGGACAGCAACAACTTGTGACAACATTGGACAAGACTCTGACCCTGTCCTTGCAGAGGGGTAGGGGAGTTTCTAATAGGAGGCCACAGGGGCCTTGAGGGATTTCTCCATTTTTAGGCCATCAAGATGTGGCAAAATGATGGTGGTTCCTATTCTGACACACACACATGACACCAGGTGCCTAGGCCCTTCTTTCCCTCTGGCCCTCACAGCACTCTACAGCTAGAGGACAATGGGAGAACATCAAGCCCAGGTCAGCATTTGATAGAAGAGATAACTGAGGCTCAGACCAGTGAAGTGACAGGCTTGGGATAAAACAGCTTTTCAAGTGCTGAGTTCAGATGTAAACTCAAGTACTTCTCATGCCAACCAGAGGACTCTCTCCAAGGACCCTGAGCTGCCTCCCAGGCACCAACCAGGTCTAAAATTCTGACTTCCCTTTCTAGCTCTCTCTCCCTTGGGCAAACTTGCCCCTGCCTCTCCCCATCCTCTACAATCACCCTGTGCCAAAGTCCAAGGGGACTTTCTTCCTTGGTCTCCCTTTCTCCCTTTGGCCCTGGCTCTTTCTCTCCCTCTCTCTCTGTCTCTCTCCCTATTTCTCACTATCCCTCTGCCTCTAGAAACCAACCCTCTGACTCAATATTCCCACATCCCAGTTTCTCCTTGCCCCTTCACTCAACCTTGCCCCTCTGCTCAGCAGACCCTTCCTTTTGTCTCTCTCTTCTCCTCAGAATCCTTTTCTTTGTTCTCACTCACATTCAATAAGTGGTCTCAGCCTTTTCTGATTATAACCTATATTTTAGTAGACTCAGAGTTGTAAAGAACTCTAGGGGTCATTGAGTCCAAGCCTCTCATTTGGGGGCAGAAGAAAAAAGGCTTAGACATTTCAAGTGACTGGCCCAGGGTCACACATCTAGTGTGTGAGGAAGTGTTTGGACTCAGATTGGTTTTGACTCCCAAGAACAGGTCTTTATTAACATGGAGACTGAGGTGTATCCCTCCACAAATGGCCCCCAAAGGCCGTTGCCTGTGGTCGCCTCCCTCTATACCTCTCTCTTCCTCAATAAGCACTTCTCTCTGAATCCATCACTCTCTTCTCACTACAATCTCAAGTGGGTTTTCCATTTCTCTCCCCCTCATTCATAAGCTCACAGAGCTGGAGGGACCCTAGTGGCCACCAAGTCCAGAGTCATCATTTTACAGAGGAGGAAACTGAGGCTGAGAATGGCAGCAGGAATTGCCCGGGAATCATGGAGTTAGTCACCAACATCACGTTTCTAACCCAAATATCTTGACTCCAGGGTCAGTTCTCTTTCCATCCTGCTCTCCTCCCCACTCCCTACTCTCCTTGTGTTCCTTTACCTTTGAATCTCTCCCTCACCCACGGTTTCCTGCCTCTACTGTTCACCCTCTCCATCATGCTTGCCCTCTTTCTCTCTGTATCTTTGGCTCCTGGCTCTGTCTCTCCCTTTCAATCCCTCTCCTTCTCCTTCTATCATCACCTCCCCAAAACCTTTCCTCCTTATTCTAATTCCCACCCGTCAACAAGTGGTCATTTCTCTGTCCCATATTATGATCATGATCATAGTTTTGGAGCTTATAGGAATCCGGAGGTCCATTGAGCCGAACTCCATTATCATAACACAGTATGATTAAGTGACTTCTCCAAAATCCCAAAGCTTTGTCAGCAGTCAATATGGGATTTAAGCTCAAATAGTCAATTCCAAATATAGTGTTCTATCCACTAGGAAACCTGCCTTCCTTACCCTACTGTTGACATGTATTCCTTCCCTTTGCATCTCTTCCTCACTGGTGGACTCTTATTTCTTCTTCAATTTCCTCCATAATCGGCTCTTCTATCATACCTTGATCATTATCATGTGGTTTTCTCTATCCTGTTTCTCTTAAGCTGTCTCTCTGGGTTTCTCTTAATATCTATTATTTTCTCTTCATCTCCTTATCATTCTCTTCATATCTCTCTGTCTCTGTCTCTCACTCTCTTGCTGTTGCTAGCTCTATCTCCTTCTCTCTATCTCTTCCTCAAAAGCCTTTTCTCCTTACTCTAATTCCAGTTCATAAATAGGTGGTCTTTTCTTTCTTCCCTTTCATGATTATATTCATGCATTTAGTGATAGAATTAACACAAGGGGTTACTGAGTCCAATTCTGTCATATTATAACAGAAGAGAGAAGTTTAGCCATGCAAATACTCAACTCTCAGCAGAGTGCTCTAAACCCTAGGACAAGCTGGCTACTGCTACACCTGCCAAGTGCCTCTGCCCTTGGCCTCTGCCCTCTCTCTCACCTGGGCTCTCTTCTCTCTCCTCCTCATTTTCCTCCATCATAGTTTCTTTTATCACTCTTAATATCTTGTGTTTCTGACTTCATGTGTGAATGTGCTCGTGTGTGTGTGTGTGTGTGTGTGTGTGTGTGTGTGTGTGTGTGTGTGTGTGTATATCTGTGTGTTTGTTTCTGTCTCTCTTGCCTTATCTGTCTCTGGTTTTCTTTGTCCATATCAGTGCCACTCTCTAACTTTCTCTATATCTCTTTGACTCTTTCTATCTGTCTCATTCCATCATTTTCCTCTCTGCTTCTATTGTTCCCAATGCCTGCCTTTTCCCTCCTTCTCTATTTCCTCCTCAAAAGCTTTTTTCCTTTCTTCTAATTCTCCCTCAGTAATAACTGTTTGGTTCTTTTGCTCCCCGTCATCAGTATGATCACAAATTTAGAGATGGAAAGAACCCTAGGAGCCATTAACCTCTATACTATTATACTATAACAGAGAATAGAGGTTTACACCGTCTACCTGAATTGGCCAGGGTTGAACACTTCCTAAAAAATGTAAAGGAGGATTTGAACTCAGGTCATTGAACTATTCAGAAGTCTGTTAGGAGAGCTTGCTCTTTTTCTTCATATATTTCCCCTGATCCACAAAATTACATTTCTTGCGGACAGTTGTTTCTATCTTCTCTTCCTCAATGCCTGGTTCCCTCTAATTCCATCTGTTTCTATTCCAAACTTAATTACAGGTAGACATCCTTTTTCCCTCTGAAATCTGGAGGGTGCTGGAGCTGGAAGATCATTAGATACCACTAAGTCCAGCCCCATAAGTTAAGTGAGATGAATACTGAGGCTGACAGTGGTTAAGGGACTTCTACTATGTGAGCCACATTGTCAGTACCAGATATGAAATTGAAATTCAGTCAACTCCAAGTAAGCTGCACTAACCAACACCTTGCTACTTTGCCCTACATTTCTCAAGGGTCCTGTCCCTTTTCAGCTATTTCTCTCCTTGCCAAATTGCTCACTGTCCTCTAAAATGTCTCTTCCCTAATTCCTTTGCCCTTCATCAAGAAGTTTTCCTTCTTTTTTCTGGTTTCCCTCTGTGCCTCTGTCTCTTTCACTGTCTATGTATCTGGTTCTCTGCTTCTGTGTCTTGACCTTTTTCTGATTCATTCTTTCCCCCACCTCTCTCCATATACATATACATACCTAGATACATATATATCTGTATCTATATCTATATCTATCTATCTATATATATATATATATATATTTGTTAACCAACCTACCAACCTCTTCTTTTTCACTCTCCCTTTCTCCCTTTCTCTCTCCTACTTATAAGCTTTCTCCCCTTACTCTCATTTCAACCCAATTATAACTGGCTTTCTCTTATACTCTCTGTCACCAATATTGTCACAGACTTAGAGAAGGAAGGAATCTTAGGGGCCATTGAGTCCAATTCCATTTCATTATAACAGAATAAATAGAGGCTTAAACACTCCAAGTGAGGAGCCGAGTTTCAAATGCTTATAAAGAATGGAAAGTAAAATTTCCATTCAGGTGCCAAAGACTTCAAAGAACAGACCACTAAGGGATGTAGCTCCATGACACACCCCTTCCCAGGTGGCCCTTCTCTGCAGCTGCCCCTCCTACATGCCCTCTGCCCTCTGATTCTTTCTCCTCCTACTCCAAGTCCAGAAGAGCTTTCTTTATTCTCTGGGCCACCATTAACATCACTGAGTTTTAGAATCATCAGACATCATCAAGTCTAACCCCATGATTTACTAGACAAAAAAGTGAGGCTGACGGTGTTTAAGAGGAACAGAGCTTGTCAACGGCTCTGGTGGGATTTAACTCACAGAGCCAATTCCAAGCAAGGTGCTCTGTCCACTGGGAGACATACTTGGCCTCTTCTTCACATGCCAAGGGTCTCTTCCCTGTGCATCTCTCCCTCACCTGTGGTCTGTTCTCTTTAGTCATTTCCCTCCATAATGGCCTTTTCCCTCACTCTACTGCTTAGTGTCAGGTGGTTCTCACTCTCTGTCTCTCCATCTCTATGTCTCCTTTCTCTCACCATACCTAACTCTGGGTTTCTCTCAATATCTCACTGCCACTCTCTCTGTCCTTATCCCTCTATCTCTCTCCTGTCTCTGTCTCCCTCTTTCTTTTTCTCTTTCTCATTCTTTCTCTCCCTGCTTCTTCTTTACCTTCTGTCTCTTCCTCGGAAGGTTTTTCTCCTTATTGTCAGTCACACCATGAATAAATGGTGTTTTCTTTTGCCCCTATTATCACTGTGAACATAGACTGAGAACTGGAAGGAGCCTGAGGGGCCACTGAGTCCAGACTCATTTAATTATAATGGAAGAAATAGAGGCTTAAGCACTCTAAGTGAACTACTGAGTTTCAAATGTTATAAAGAATATGAAGGATTGAAACTCAGATGCCCAAGATGAGACCACTGAGGGGCGTAGCTGGGGACATACATATTCTTCCCACTGCCCTTCACAGTGGCCTTCTCTGTTTCTCTCCCCTCCTAATGCCCTCCTCTACCTTTCTTCTCCTACTCCAATTCCATAAGGCCTGTCTTTTCTTTCTGTCACCCCCATATGATCACTGAGCTTAAGGATCATTAGATGCCATCAAGTTCAGTCTTCTGATTTTACTAAATGGAAAACTAAGGCTCACAGTGTTTAAGTGCCTTCTCCAGAGTAAGCTAGATGTGGTATTTGAACTCTAATACCCAATTCCAGGTACAGCACTCTATCCATGAGGAAAACAAGCTGGTTTGTCAGATGCTTGTTTGGTGTTTCTTTCCTTTGCATCTCTCCCTGGCCTTTGGTCGCTCATCTCTGTTTCCTCTCTTCCTCCATAATTGTCTCTTTTATCACCCTCTTTTACATGATTTCCTTGCTCTCTGTCTCTTTCTTTTTCTATGTCTTTTTCTCTCTGTGCCTTTCTCTGAATTTCTCTTAATATATCCCTGCCACTCTCTATTCTTGTCTCTCTGTCTTCCTCCCCTCCATTTCCCCATTTTTTTTTCCTCTCTGCCTCCCCTCCATTACCCCATCTCTGCCTCCTTCTCTCTGTCTCTTGCTCAGGAGCTTTTCTTCCTTGCTATAACTCCTAGTCAGTATTATCGGATCTTTCCTTTTTCTCCTGATAATCAATATGATCATAGCTTTCAGAGCCACCCTAGGAGCATTTGGGGCCAGAGGCTTAGACACTAACTGAATTCTCAAGGGTAAAACATCTAATAGAATATGAATTAGGATTTGAATTCAACTCATTCTCTCTTCCAAGAAGAGGTGGCTAGGAGATCTGGCTGTTGGGATCTCCATACTTACCCCACTGCACACACTCTGTTTTCCTGTGGACGTTTCTTTCTTTTTCTTCTCATCCTCAATGCCAGATTCCCCCTAAGGCTATCTCTGTCTATTCCAAACTTAATCCCAAGTGCACATTGTTTCTCTCTCTGGAATACCAAGGATCATAGAGCTGGTTTTTCATTAGGTACCACCACAACCCACCTAATACCTTTATTGAGGAGAAAACAGGCTGATAGTGGCTGGATGCCTTCTCCAAAGTAACAAGGCTTATCAGCAGTCAATGTGGGATTTAAACTCAAATAGTGAATTACAAGTATAATGCTCTATCCACGATGACTTCTAGCTGGTTAACCCTATAACTGAGAGGTGACCCTACATTGCCTGTGGTCTTCATTCTTTATTCTTCATTTTCGTTCTTCATTCTTCATTCTTCATTTTTCAGGGTAACTAAATACCTTACCTCCATAACCTACCTGAAGCAGGATTTGAACGCAGGTACTAAAGACTTCAAACTTTAGTACTCTTCTTTTCTTACCAGGCTGCCTTCTGGGCTTCTCCATCAGGCCCCAGGAGCCTCCTCTTCCTGGAAGATCTCTTCTGACCTGGAATTCACTCCTCAAAAGAACAGTCAGACCCTGGGGCATTTCCCTCAGAATGGATGGCCCCTCCCAGAACCTCCCATGCCACCAAGCTCTACATTTCCTACAGGACACACTCAGGACATGTTCACATGCACACTGTTCAGCTTCCTTTACTATGTTGGCTTCCTCTACTGGAAGGTACTTCCTTATGCTTGCATTCCCAGGACACAGCATACTGCCCAGTACTTATAACAAGGTCAGTAAATCCTTTTGAATAACTGAAAAATCCATAATCTGCTCTACTATCATACCTTGATCATTATCATGTGGTTTTCTCTCCCCTGTTTCTCTTTTGGTATCTCTCTGGGTTTCTCTTAATATCTAATTATTAGTATCTCAATCTTAAGATCTATTATCTTCTATTTCTATTATTATCTATTATTTTCTCTTTCTCTCTTTGTCATTCTCTTTATACGTCTATATTTTTTTTAACTTTCCATTCATTATAAGCATTTGAAACTTGGCTCCTCACTTGGAGTGTTTAAGCCTCTCTGTATTCTCTCTATCTCTCCCCTCCTAATGCCCTCCTCTACCTTTCTTCTCCTACCCCAATTCCACAAGGGCTGTCTTTATGTCTCTCACCCCCATAAGATCACTGAGCTTAAGCATCATTAGATGCCGTCAAGTTCAGTCTTATGATTTTACTAAATGGAAAACTGAGGCTCACAGTGGTTAAGTGCCTTCTAAGGCTAAGTCCATCTACTATTTCACTTGCCTTTCTCCTAACTCCAAAGGATTGGGCTTCTGCCTATGCTCCCTATACTCTGGCCTCTTGTACACTTCCTTGCCAATTACCAAGAGGCCTTTTCTTGCTTAGTCTGTATCTTTATTTCTCTCCATGTCACTATTCCAGCTCTCTCTCTCTCTCTCTCTCTCTCTTTCTCTCTCTCTCTCAACTCTAACCACCTACATTTCTGTCATGTCCCACAGGACCTGTTCTCCTTTCTTTTCCACTTTCTCTTTCCCTTCTCTAGAAAAATCCCTTCCTGCTGACTCTCTGCCTTCCTTAAAACCCATTGTCTTACTCTTTTTTGCTTTTTTTCCTTTTGGAGGATAATTGGGGTTAAGTGACTTGCCCAAGGTCACAAGGCTAGTTTTGTGTTAAGTGTCTGAGGCTGAGTTGCTTACTCTTCTTACTCTTAATCCCAACAAACGATATATGGACTTTTCCCTGACTCCATATCCCATAGTGTCAGACATTAGAAGCTGGAAGACATCTTTTTAGGCTATAGATTCCATCCCCAGCATTGCAAAACATAGGAAAAGAGAGGCTTGGACAATTTAAGTGGCCTGCCCAGAACTCCAGTATCTCTGCCAAGAAAACCCCAAACAGGGTGACAGAGAGTCAGAAACTACTAAAATGACTGAACAACAAAACCAGCATCAAAGAGCTAACAAGAGTATGTGCAAGGCAGGATTGGGCCTCAGGTAATGATGCCTTCTGTGAAACATACTTCTACCCAGCCCCCTTTCCTAGAGTCCCTTCTCTGAGTCCCTGACCTCACTGATAGATGATTTCTTCCAACTCTCTCTGCCTATTTTAATCCCAAGGGGGCATGCCTTTCTCTTGCTGGTACCCATAGGATCATAGAGCTGGACTGTCATTAGATACCATCTACTGAGGAGAAAATCTAGGCTGACACTGGTTAAGGGACTTCATTAGAGTCAGGGTGCCAGCAGAGAAAGTAAAATTTAAATTCAAACTATAAACACAAAGCATGAGGCTGTAGCCTCTATGATTCTCTTGCCATCTCTCTCTCTGGTCCTCTTTTTCTGTCTCGGTTTCTCTGATTTTATCTCTGTCTCTGCCTTTCTGCTTCTCTCTCTCCCCCTCTTCCTTGTCCTCTCTCTTTCATTCTGCCTCTCCCTCTCTCTTTCCCTCACTCCCTTCATCTCCCTCTTCCTCTCTCTCCATCTTCCTCACAAGCTTTTCTTCCCTTGCTCCTATTCTCAGCCCCTAAAAAGGGGTCTTTTCTTTTTCTGTCTACATTTTGTTTCTCTCTTTTTCTTTGCCTAACCCACTTTCTTTTTCACTCTCCCTTTCCCATTCTCTCCCTCATTAATCAGTGGACCTTTCTTCTTCTCTTTCCCATCAGTATTATCACAGATTTGGAACTGGAAGGGACCCTAGGGGCCACTGCGTCCCACTTTATTATACTATAACAGAAGACAGTGGCTGGGATGCACCAACTGAATTGCCTGGGATCAAACGTCCATTAAAACTGTGAACCCAGGACTTCTATGGACAGTCCACTGAGAGACCTAGCTGTGCAATAGGTACATTCCTCCTACTCCCCTGGTCAGTGTTCCCTCTCGGCAAAGCTCTCTTCCTGCATACCTTATTTACACTTCCCCTGCCTCAATCCCCAGGCCAATCTTTTCTCTTTCTGGCAAACATAGGATCATGGAGTTAGTTGGATCGTCATTCAACACCATAAAGGCCAGCCTGATAATTAGGCTACCAGTAATTAACTGACTTCTCCAGAGTGACAGAATTTGTCAGCAGCTGATGAGGGACTCAAATCCGCATACAGTGCTTTAATCACCATGACTCCCCTATGGCTTCTTCTACACCTGCCAGGTGGCCCTGCCCTTGGCATCTCTCCCTCACCTTGGTCTCTTATCTCTTCCTCATTTTCCTCCTTGATGGTCTCTTTCATCTCTCTCTTGACGTTTTATGATTCTCTGTGTGTGTTTGTGTGTGTGCCTAACACTGTCTCTGTCTCTCCTGCTGACTCTGTATTCTTTTTCTACATTACTGCCGCTCTCCAGTTTTATCTCTACAGATCTCTCTGACTCTCTATGTCTGTCTCATTCCGTCACTTTCTCTCTCTGGTTCTATATCTTTCTCAACCCTTTCCTTTCCTTCTCCTTTACTCTGTCTCCTCAGAAGCTTTCTTCCTTCTCCTAATTCCCACTCAGTGATAACAGGTTCATTCTTTTGCTTTCTATCATCAACATGATCAAAGATTTAGAGCAGGGAGGAAGCCTCAGGGCCACTAAGTCCTTCTCCCTTATACTATAATAGAGAGTGGAGGTTTAGACACGCTAGGTGAATTGCACAGGGTTAAACACTTATTAAAAATGTGAAATAGTATATGAACTCAGCTCATCTGGACTCCTCAAAAGAGTCTATGAGCAGACTTTGCTCTTTTACTCTATATATTTCCTCAGCCCACAAACTTCCATTTCTAGTGGATGATTCTGTCTGTCTGTCTTCTTCTAATCCTTGATGCCTGATTCCCTCTAACTCAATCTTTCTATTCCAAGCTTAATTACAAGTAAAGATCCTTTTCTCTCTCTAGCATCCAGAGGATCAGAGAGTTGGAATGTCTTTAGACACGATTAAATCCAACCCAATAAGCATATAATGAGGAGAAAATTAATACTGACAGTAGTTAAGTGACCTCTCCAGAAGAACAGAGCCTGTCAGCATCTGTGGGAGAATATAAACTCAAAGAGTCAATACCAAATATAATGCTCTAAGGACTAGTGTACCTAGCAGTTTTGCACCACATTTCCCAAGGTCCTATACTTTATATCTTTTCATCTCCTTCCTCAATTGCTCACTGAGCTACAGTTTTCCTACATTCCTTGGCCCATTATCAAGGTGTTCCTTCTCTCTATGTTTCTCTCTTCCAATGTCTCTCTTGTTATCTGTCTCAATTCTTTGTATCTGTCTCTGTTGCCTTCCCTTCTCTCTCTCTCTCTCTCTCTCTCTCTCTCTCTCTCTCTCTCTCTCTCTCTCCCCCATCTCATTTTCTCTCTCCTTCTCTCTTTTTCTATCTCCTCCTCAAAAGTGTTTTCTCCTCACTTTAATTCAAACCCAATAATAACTGATATTTTCTTTTCCCCTTTTTATGACTATAATTATACCTTTATATCTGGAATTCAACCTAAGGGCAATTGAGTAACAATATGTTATACTATAAAAGAATGGAGAATCTTAGACACTCTAACTAAATAGCAGATTGTCAAATATTTATTCCATCTGTTAACTAGGATTTGAACTCAGGACACTGGAACCTCCAAGAATAGTCCTCTAGGAGAACTAGGTATTTTGGTCTCCTTAGTCCCCTCACTGCAGACACTTCTATTCCCTATGACTGCTTCCTTCTGTATCCTCTTCCTCAAAGCCTGATTCCCTCTAACAATTTTTGGCTCTATTCAAACGTAATAGAAAGTAAACATAGTTTTTATCATTCTCTCTCTCTGGCATACAGAGGGTCAGAGAGCTAGAGGGTCATTAGACACCATCAAATCCAGCCCTATAAATATACAAGCAGGAGAAACTCAGGCTGACCATGGTTAAGGGAGTTCTCCAGAGGAACACAGCTTGATAACAGCTGAGGTGAGACATAAATGGAACAAGTCACCTCTATGAAGAGTGCTCTAAGCACTAGGGAACCAAGCTGCTTTGGTCTACACTTGCCAGTAGCCCCGTCGCTGGGCACCTCTCCCTCACCTGGGGTCTACTTTCTCCGTCCGACATTTCCCTTCATTATGTTTCCTTTCCTCACTTCTTCACACGCAGGGCTCTTTACCTTTCTTTCTGTGTCTCTGTCTCTCTTTATATATCTATCTCTGGGTATCTCTTCATATCTCACTGACACTCTATATATTTACCTATTGATCTCTGTCCCTTCTCTCAGCCTTGATCTATTTCTCTTTCTTACTCTGGCTCTCTCTGTCTCCTCCTCAAAGCTTTTGTATCTTCTCTTTAATTTCCACTGAGAAATCAGTGGAGGGTTTTTCTTTGTCCACAATCTTAACTGTAATCATAGGTTTAGAGCTGAAAGGAGCTCTAGGGGCCATTGAGCACAACTGGTTTATGATAACAGAGGATAGACATTTACTAAGAGTGTTTACTAGCAGATTTACTCTGCACCTTCAGACTCCCAAAGAGGCTCCTCTAGGATATTGAGCCATTTTATTCTACATTTTCTGCTCAATCCATACACGTCCATTTCCTGTGGACACTTGCCTCTGTCTCCTGTTCATCCTCAATGACTGATTCCCCCCAACTTTGTCTCCCTCTACTCCAACACTCATCCCAAGTGGACATCCTTTTCTCCCTCTGGCAACCTGAGGATCATGGAGCTGGAGGGTCATTAGATCAAGTTCAGCCCCATGAATTAATGAGATGAAAACTGAGGCTGGCAGTGCTTAAAGGGCTTCTGCAGAGAAAAACAAACTGCCAGCACCTGATGTGGAACTGAAACTCAGAGTCTACTACAAGGGTACTGCTCTCACCACTGGTGCACCCTACTGATCTGGCCCACATCACCGAGGGGTCCTATCCCTTTCTATCATTTCATCTCCTTACTTAACATCTGCCTGTCCTGCAAAATATTGTCTTCCTACACTTCTTTTGTCCTTTTAAAGGGGCTCTGTTTTGCTTTTTTCTGTTTGGCTCTGTCTCTCTGTCCCTGTGCCTCTGTCTCTCATCTCTGAATTTTGTTTTCTGGTTCTGTCTATTGGCCTCTTTCTGATATTTGTTATTCATATCCCCCCCTCTCTCTCTCTCTCTCTCTCTCTCTCTCTCTCTCTCTCTCTCTCTCTCTCAATTTCCTTGACTCTCACCTATTCTCCTTCCTCAAAAGATTTTTCCTTGGTCTCTTTCCCACCAAAGTATCTTTTTTTTTTGTCTCTCTATCATTAATATAGTGATCTTTTAGAACTGGGAGGAACCCTACAGGCCAGAGAGTTCAATGTGGCTATAATATCTCAAAAGAAACAGCACTGAAATCAATCCCTAAGTGAATTGCCCAGGGTCAAACATTTACTGACAATATGAATTAGCATTTGAACTCAGCTCATCCTACCTTCCTAGAACAGTCCAACCAGAAGCCTTGCTGTCTACAGGAGCCTTTCCCTTCTCTCTGTGCTGTTCAGAAAGTTTTACTTTCTTTCCACTCAGACCCCAAAGTAAACTTCTCTGTTCATTTTCTCTCTGTGACTGATATTATCAGACATTTTAAGTTGGAATGAACAATAAGGGTTAATGAGTCCAACTCCATCATTCTAAAGAAGAAGAAAGCAGATTAGACAATTTCAGTTTCTGGCCCAGCATCACCCAGCTAGTAAGCATGTTGTGAGGCAGAATTAGAACTCGGGGCCTCATGACTGTCTAGGACAGTGTTCTATCCCCTAGGAGACCTGGCTTTGTCACTTCACACATTTCCCCCAACCCTCACAGTCAATGGCCCCTACCCTCACTCTTCCTCCCTGCTAGCTTCCCTCTAACTCTAAATCTCTCACACAGATTCCCAGGGGGCTATCATTTTTCTCTTGCTCTCATAGAATGAGTTAAAGAGATACAATGACCTTAAAGGCCAACAGGTCTAGCTCCATCTTTTACAAAATAGGAAACTGAGACCGAGTGAAGTCAGTTGACTTGCCCAGGGTAACATGACTTGTCAGTGTGTGAGTCAGAATGAGAACTCAAATAGTCTGGACTCCAAGGACAGTGAAGCATCCCTTGTGAAACCCAAGTAGGGAGAGGATTATAATCAAGGTGAATAGGCAGTGAGAATGCTCATAGTTGGGAGATGGCACCATATTCAGGGTACAGCAAGGAGGACAATGTCCCTGCATGACAGACTAAGTAGGGGGGCTGGAGTAGTATAAGGTGTATTAAGGCTAGAAATTCAGGAAAGGAAAGTTGGGAAGACATCTGACCTCCAGAGAGAAAGTTTTATATTGGATGCCAGAGGCAATAGGGAGCCACTGAAGTTTATTGGGGATCTGGGTCACATGATTGGACCTGAGCTTTAAGAAAAGCATCTGTTGGCCCAATGAAGGATGGATTGGAGTGGGGAGACTGAGGCAGGCAAAGCCATTCTTGGCACAGTCCAGGTGCCAGGGAACTAGGGCCTGTACCAAGGTGGAGGCAGTGGCAGAGGACAGAAGGGGGCATAGACAAGAGACTTGAAGAAGGCCAAATTCCCTCCCTCTCTTCTGACTTAGATCACTCCATACTGATTCCTGCAGACCACAGATCTACCCCTCTCTCCACACCTCATTCACTGCTTCACTTTCCTTCCTTCACTGCTACTTCCTCAATCTGGCACCTCTCTCCTTCCAAATCGTGTCTCACACCAGCTTCAGGAGGAATTTCCTTTAATCTGCTGGATGTCTCCTCTGCAAATTGAGCTCATTCTCCTTAAACAGCTCAAATTCATTGCAGAACTGCATTCTTCCCTGGTCAGAACTGAAACTTCATGGATTATAGACAATGTCTCTGTCCACCAAGCAAAAGCCTTCCAATTTGGTTCCTTACTTAAGAATTTACAAAGGCATAGTCTATTTTAATTTCTTTTAGGTGACTTTGCCTCTTCTTTGTGTCAGCAATTAGATCCCACTAAATGATTCACAGGAGAGCAGAGGGGAAAGAACACTACTTTCCTAAAATGAATCTGCTTTTTCCCTTATTCCATTTTGCTTTCAGATGAAGCAAGCCTCTTTCTTTCCAAGCTGGATTGCACCAGGTTTTCTTTAAGCACCAGCAAATGCTTCAAAATTTCAAATGGCACAAAGGACCGCCTTTTTTCTTCTTCACTTTGGAAAACAATGTAAACAAAACTTGCAAACTAGCTTCAATTCTATCAATTGCTAAAAATCTACTCAGAGAAATAACCTTCCCTACATTAATGCAATAAATCCTTCAGTCTCCAGGGAAGGGAGAGAATGTTATAGGGGATAGAGTGACTTCTGTATGCAAATTCCACCAAGTCTCCATTTCTGGCAGTTCTAAGGAGCTCTGTCCTCCCCAAAACAAGAAGATATTGCAGCACATATGAGATTATTCACAGTGCAGTCTCATCAAATTTGGAAAAACACATTAAACAGATTATACTTCACTCTCACATTTGTTCTCTAATTGGCTTGGAATTCCACAAATTTCCACAAAAGGAAAAATAATCTCCTCTCCTTCCCCTCCCTTTCTCTCTCTCACTCCTCCCAGTTTCAAAGTCTATATTCCAAAATTAGGAAATATAGAGATAAAAAAAGTTTGGAAGGTTTCAGTGGAAAGCTCTCACTCGTTTCACCCCTTTTCCTCTGCCTGATCAGACTTCAGGGAAAAGGTCACCTTGATTTACAAGGACACAGAATACAGACAATGCTGACACCCTAAACCCTATATTACATAGAACAACCAAGCAGAAACAAAACACTGCTCACTCCCTCCTAAAGAATCAGGACACAAAGTCTTTGACCACGGGTCCAAACTCCCTTTTCTAGGGCTTAAGAGGAATTGGGAAAGAGAAATACTGAGGCAAGAGATGACCTAGGAATATAGTGGCTTTGTTGGTTCCTCATTTGGTCCAATCTTCCCACAGGCTGAACTGGTGCTTCTTCACCCCATAAGGGCTGTGCTACTGGAGACTTTACAGACAGCAAGATTCTCCATATGATACTTGAAAAGACATAGGTCAGGATCCAGTGGGGGCAGGCACTCTCACTGTGAGGACATCTATCCACAGGCCTCATGCAGGTTTTCACAGCGGCTTCCCCTCATGACAGGTTTGGGCTTGTACATTCACTCACACAATCACTGGCCATCTCCATTCATACACACTTGAAGCCCAACCAAAGTCTTCTTCTTCTGTTCATTGCTCGGGGGAAGGAAGGATTTTCCTCCATGTCCAGGAGCAGGAAGTTCCATCTGAAGTCTTGGTCCCAGCTCTCATGCTGACCAGAAAAGTGAGGAGTCCTTCATGTTGTGGCCTGAGCTTCCAACATCCAGACCTCGAATTCTACTTTCCCTAAGGGAAATCTTGAGAAATAGGTACAAGTACCAAGATGGAGAGTCCATGCTTCATAACTAAGACAGTGCCCAGGCACAGAAATGTCCTTCCTGTCAAGCCATAACCAACAAACAACTGAATCATCACCCTTTCAATGTGTTTCACTCTGGTCTCCTTTGAACCAAAGAAATTTGGATAAAGTGACTCTTAGCACCTAATGGGTAGGAGTATGGGAGCACCATGGGAAGCTGTTAATGTAGGTAAAAACATACCTTGTGCGCGCTCCAGCAGTTCCAGGTGCCCCATCCCTCCCCCAAATCAGAGTGAATGACATTAACATCCTTCTAACCTCAAATTCTTGGATCACTCTCTCAACCTTTTGGAAGAAGCACACCAGTTAGCCAGAAGACAGGGCCCTAGGCCAAAGACAGGAAGCTAAACTAAAAGCAGTGCTACCTGTTGATGATGTTTCTCTTTCTTTTTGAAGAGCATCAATGACATCAAGATGGTGAGGTAAAATAGTGGAGGAAGACTGGTCTCTTAACTTGTGCCTGAACTGGATCTAAGTGAGGCAGCTGCACAAAGCTGTCAGCCCTACTCTCTCTTCCAGGGACATCCAGTTCCCATGGCAGGACAAAGTCAGGAACACCAGCAATGGCCCAGGATGTAGGGGATGACCTTGGCATCTCTGATGTCTGATCAGGCTCTCAGCTCTCCACAGCACCTTCACTGTTCTAGTCTGCCCATTCTACCAGGGGAATGGTAGCTTCACAAGCTCAGGGTAAACATTCCCCAACTCACTCACAGGTTTGAGGCCTGCCAGTTACCCTCCATCTCCTTTAGCCTACTACCACTAGCTGCTAAGGAAGGCTCCTCTCCAAGAAGAGAAGCAACTACAGCTTCCTGAGCAACATATTTGGGTTTTATAACCTTTCAGGCACTCAGAGTACAAAGCCAGTAAGCAGCAGCCTACAGGCATTTCACAAGAGAGGGAGAGAGAGAGGACAAAGGGGATGAGCCAGTGGAGAAAAGGGGTAATGTCTGGAAGGAAAACCAAAGGATTTATTGTCTGTGCCCTAGGCTTGGCCATCTCACCATCTTCTCGTCTCAGTCACATGCCAACTCTGACACTGCCCCCACTTTGTGCCACTTCCTCATCATCTCATACCTCCACTACTGAAAGAGCCTTTGTGCTGTTCTCCCTGCCTCCATCCTCACCCTTCTACACTGCATCCTCCACTTGGCTGTCCCAATCATCTCCCTAAAGCTCCCATCCAGCCATGGACCTCCCCTATTCAATGACCTGCAGAGTCTCCAGGATGAAATCTAAAATCCTCAGCTTGGCATTCCAAGACCTTCCTAACTTGCCACCTTTCCAGTCTTCTTTCACCTTGCACTCCCCCATCCACATACTCTGTGATCCACTGACACTGGCGTCCTTCTTGGTCCCACAACAACACACTCCATCTTCTGGCTCTGACCATTGTCACTGGCTGGCCCCCAGGCCTCCAGTGGTCTCCATTCTCATCAAGGCTCCCCTGGCTTCCTTCATGTCCCAGCTGAAATCCTACCTTTTATACAAGTTGCTCCCAAATTCCTCCCAATTCCAGTGCCTTCCCCTTCCAAGTGCACCATGCATATATCTGCTTTGTACATTCCTCTTGGCCTGTTGTCTCTGCCATTGTATGGGGAGCTCCTTGAGAGCACACACTACCTTTGACCTTTCTTTACATCTCCAGTGTTTAGCATGATGCCTGACACACAGGAGATGGGTAATGAATGTTTACTGAATGGGTAACTGACTGAAAGAATACATTATTCAGGGGCAGGATATAAGGAGAAGGGACCAAATACTATTAAAACTGAGATGGAAGTCATTTTGAACAAACACACACAGTCTCTTATCGAAGGACAGCAACAAATTGTGACAACATTGGACAAGACTGTGACCATGTCCTTACAGAGGGATAGGGGAGTTTCTAATAGGAGGCCACAGGGAGCTTGGGGGATTTCTCCATTTTTAGGTCATCAAGATGTGGCAAAATGATGGTGGTTCCTATTCTGACACACACACATGACACCAGGTGCCCAGGCCCTTCTTTCTCTCTGGCCCTCATAGCACAGTGGGAAAACATCAAGCCCAGCCCAGCATTTGAAAGAAGAGAAAACTGTGGCTCAGACCAGTGAAGTGACAGGCTTGGGATAAAACAGCTTTGCAAGTGCTGAGTTCAGATGCAAACTCAAGTACTTCTTATGCCAACCAGAGGACTCTCTCCAAGGACCCTGAGCTGCCTCACAGGCACCTCCCAGGTCTAAAATTCTGACTTTCCTTTCTAGTTCTCTCTCTCCCTTGGGCAAAGATGCCCCTGCCTCTCCCCATCCTTTACTATCGCCGGCCCCACTTCCCAGATTTAAAATTATATCTGGAAATAACTCAAGGGGTCACTGAGTCCAAGTCTATCATTTGGGGGTAGAAGAAAAAAGGCTTAAACACTTTAAGTGACTGGCCCAGGGTCACACATCTAGTGTGTGAGGAAGTGTTTGGACTCAGATCAGTATTGACTCCCAAGAACAGGCCTTTATTAACGTGCAGAATGAGTTGTATCCCTCCACAAATGGCCCCCAAAGGCTGTTGCCAGTGGCTCCTCCCTCTATCCCTCTCTCTTCCTCAATAAACACTTCTCTCTGTATCCATCACTGTCTTCTCACTATAATCCCAGTTGGATTTTCCTTTCTCTCCCCCTCATCCATAAGCTCACAGAGCTGGAGGGACCCTAGTGGCCACCAAGTTTAGAACCCTCATTTTACAGAGGAGGAAACTGAGGCTGAGAAAGGCAACTAGAATTGCCCAGGATCATGCCGTTAGTCACCAGGCATCCCGTTTCCAACCCATATATCTTGACTCCAAGGTCAGACTTCTTCCCATCATTCTGCACCTCCTTCCTCAGGGATCCTTTCCCTTTGAATCTCCCCCTCACCTAGGGTCTCCTGCCTTTATAGTTCACCCTCTCCACAATGCTCACTTATACTCTGTCTATATCTCTGGCTCATGTCTCTGTCTTCCTCTTTCTAGTCATTCTGACTTCTAAGAGTCCATGAGGAGACCTGGCTGTCTTGCTCTATATATTCCCCTCAATCCCCATACTTGCATTTCCTGTGGATATTTGCCTCTATCTTCCCTTTATCCTCAATGACTGATTCCCCTTAACTCTCTCCTCCAAGCTTAAAATCAAGTGGACGTGCTTTTCTCTTTCTGAGATATAGAGGATCATAGAGATGGAGTTTCATTAAATACCATCAAGTCTAGTCCCATAAATTAAACGATATGACAACTGAGGCTGATGCTGGTTTAGGGACTTCTCCAGAATAAGAAAGCTTTGTCAGAAGCTATGGTGGGATATACACGCAAATAGTCAATTACAAGTATCTAAAAGGAAACCTATACAGCTCACTCTACAGCTGACAGGTTTCTCTTCCCTTTACATCCCTGCCTCACGGGTGGTCTCTTATTTCTTCCTCATTTTCTTCCATTAGGGACTTCCTACACTCCTTTTCTCATTATCTCTCTCTTCTCTCTTTCTCTCTCTCTTTTCCTCGTTCTCTCCATCTCCTCCTCAAAAGCTTCCTTACTCTAATTTCCACCAATATTAACTAGTCTCTTCTTTTTCCCCTTTCATGATTATAATGACAATTTAGAGCTGGAATCATCCCTAGGGACCACTGAGTCCAATTCTATTATAGTATAACAGAAGAGGGAAGTTTAATCACTCTAAGTGAAATTCCTAGTGTCCAATATTCAGAATGTTAACTAGGATTTTAACTCAGGTCATCCTGACTTCCAAGAAGAGTCCACAGGAAGACCTGGCTGTTTTGGTATGCATATTCCTCCCACTATACACACTTCAATTTACTGTGGGTGTTTCTTTCTCCTTCTCATGCTCAATGCCTGATTCTCTCCAACTTTCTCTCTCTCTCATAAACATATATATATATATATATATACATATATATATATATATATGTATGACTATGTCATTCTATTTCTCTCTGTCTTTCTCTCATCTCTCTCAAACTCTCCCTTTCCTTCTCCTTTCATCTCCTCCTCAAAAGCTTTCTTTCCTTCTAATTATTAAATATTAATTAATATAATTGTTAAATGTAAGTATTAACTGGTCCATTCCTTTGCAAGCTATCATGAATATGATCAAAGATTTAGAGTTCAAAGGAACCTTGAGGCCACTAACTCCTACTCCATTATAGGACAAGGAGAGCAGAGGTTTAGATCCTCTCTCTGAATTGTCTGGGGTCAAATATTTCTTAATAATGGAAACAGCATTTGGACTTGTCTTTCAGAATACTTAGGAGTCCAAGAGGAGACCTCACTCTTTGCTCTACATATTTGTCTCCCCAATCCACAAGCTTACATTTCTTGTGGATACTGGTTTCTGTCTTCTTCTCATCCTCAATGCCCAGTTCCCTCTCCCTCTTCTCTATCTCTCTCTATTCCAAGCTTAATTATAAGTAGACATCCTTTTCTCTCTCTGGAATCGAGAGAATCATAGAGCTGGTTGGTCATTAGACACCATCAAACCCAGCCCAATAAACTTAATGAGGGGTAAACTGAGGCTGGCAGTACTGAAGTGACTTCTCCAAGGTAACAAAGCTTGTGAGCAGCTCTGGTGGGATTTAAACTCAGAGTCAACTCCAAGGACAGTGCTCTAACCACTATGACACCTAGATGGCTTACACTGTACTTTATACCTCTCCCTCAGTTGTGTTCTCCTATCTCTTCCTCATTTTCTTCCATTATGGTCTCTTCTATCACTGTTGCTATTTATCATCTCTCTCTCTCTCTCTCTCTCTCTCTCTCTCTCTCTCTCTCTCTTTCTCTCTCTCTCTGCCTCCCTCTCTCTCTCCCCCCTACTCTCTCCCCCTTCTCCCCAAAAGCTTTGTCTCCTTACCATAATTCCCACCCAATAATAACGGCTTTTTTTTTCTTATCCCCCTTCCATGATGATGATCATACATGGAGAGCTAGAATTAACCATAGGGGCCACTGAGTCCAAACACATGGTAGCATAACAGCAGACAGAGGCTGAATTGTCTGGCATCAAATAT
Source organism: Gymnobelideus leadbeateri (assembly GCA_011680675.1). NCBI lineage: Eukaryota > Metazoa > Chordata > Mammalia > Diprotodontia > Petauridae > Gymnobelideus > Gymnobelideus leadbeateri. The sequence continues at coordinate 54,140 of WOXC01003348.1, forward strand.
TTATTTAAAATGGTAACTAGGATTTGAACTCAGGTCATTCTCACTTCTAAGAAAAGGCCTTTAGCTGACCTTGCTGTCTTCATCTCCATTTTTCTCCCCACTGCCCCACCTCTACTTCCTGTGGCTGCTTCCTTCTTTCTCCTTCTCATCCTCAATGCCTTGGTCCCTCTAATTCTCTCTCTCTCTATTCAAACTTAATCCCAAGTGGACACGCTTTTCTCTCTCCGGGATCAAGAGGATCGTGGAGCTGGAGTGTCATTAGACACAATCAAATCCAGTCCCAGAAATTTACTGAGGAGAAATCAGAGGCTGCCAGTAGTTAAGTGACTTCTCCAGAGGAACAGAGCTTGTCATAGGCTGAGGTGGGATTGAAATACACTCAGCTCCAAGTGGAATGCTCTAGCCACAATGGCACTCACCTGGCTTGACCTCCACATGCCAGGTGTCTCTTCCCTTTGAATGTCTTCCTCACCTATGGTTTCTTATGTCTGTTCCTCATTTTCCTTTATAAAGGTCTCTTCCCTCAATCCCTTACTTATTATCATGCAGAGTTCTCTCTCCCTCTCCCTCTCTCTTTTTCTCTCTTACCTGTCTTTCCCTCTCCTTCCGTCCTCCTTAGAAGTTTTTGCCCCTCTCTTACTATCTTTCCTTCCACCCAAATATTAAATGTTTTTTTTTCTTCTCTCTCTGTCACCAATATTACCAATATTTACAACTGGAAGGGACATTAAGGGTTACTGAGTCCAGTCCCCATATTTTAGAACAGAAGAAACTGAGGTTTGGACAGTTTAAGTGACTTGGCTAGGATTACACAACTGGAACCTTTGTGAAGCAGAATTCAAACTCAGATCTTCCAGTCCACTGAAGTACTCTATGGAGCATAGACACCTAACTGCCTCCCTATTGTTGTTCAGTCGTATGTATCAGACTCTTTGTGACCCCATTTGGGGTTTTCTTGGCAAAAATACTGGAATGCTTTGCCATCTCTTTCTCCAGTTCATTTTACAGATGAAGAAACTGAGGGAAGCAGGTTTAAGTGACTTGCCCAGGGTCACACAACTAGTGTATGAGGCCAGATATGAACTCAGGAAGAGGGGTCTTCCAGACTCCAGGCCTAACACTCTTTCCACTGTGCCACCTAATTGCCCTCAGCTGTCTCCCTAACATCTTCCATTGTCCATTTCTTTTGTAATTCTCCTTCTATTCCTTCCAATATCTTTCACACACACACACACCCTCTTCCCCTGCTCCACTGAAATCTCCCTCTCCATACTGCCATTACCACCTGGTCTTTTCTGCACAAACCCAAGTGGAGATATAATCATGAAATTCTAAATAATGATTTGGTCAAAGGACAAATTAAATAAAGAAACAAAAGTTATGAGAAAATAAATGAAAATGATGAAACAACGTACCCAATTTGTAGAAAGCAGCAAAAGTAGTCCTCGGGGCAAAAATTGTACTCCTAAAACATACAATAACAAAATAAAAAAGAGAGAATTAAGGACATGAATATTCATTTTTTAAAGTAGAAAGTTAACAAATAACCAGTCCTAAAGTAAGCCCCATATTGGAGATTATTAGACAGAAAAAAATACGCTATAGCCAAAAACTATATAAATCATAAATAAAACTAAAAGTTGCTTCTTTGAAAATACTATTAAAATTGATAAGCCTTTAGCTGACTAAAAAGAAGAGGTCTGAAAAATCACTTCAACCAAGCATTCTTTTCCTGGTTGTATTCTTTCTTCCCTTCTCTCTGTCTCTTTGTCTGTCCCTGTTTCTTGTTCTGTGTGTTTGTGTGACTCTCTCCCTCTCTGTTTTTCCACCTAACCTTCTGCATCTTTCCTCCTTCCCCAATTGTCCTCCCCTCTGATTTTCTCCCTTCCCTCTATTCACACTAGTACCTTCCCCCTTCCTTCCTCAAAAACCTTTCCCTCTCTTTCAGTCTCTCTCCCTCCACCCCAGACCAAGTGCTGTTTCCTTTTGTCCATCTTATAGTCAGAGAATAATAGATTTGGAGCTTTAAGAGACCTTAAAGACCACTCATCATTTAGAATGAAGGTCATTGAGACAGAGAGCTTCAGTGAGTTGCCCAAGGCAACACAGCCATTAGGTTTGTGAGTCAAGACCTATATCAGGTCATCATGACTTCAAGCATAGTAAGCCTCTTTCCACATGGAGTCTTAGCTGCCTCACTCCCTCATCACTGCCCCCCTTCAGGGAAAGGACCCAGCAGTCCTTTCCCTGTGTCTCTCTTCCCTCCTCAAGGCTCTTTCCCCCTTTAACTCTGTCTCCCTCCTCCAACCCCATTCTCATGGGGGCTTTCCCTTCTCTTTCTGTCACTCATAGCATCATAGAGCTGGAAAGGATCTGAAAGGTTGTTAAATCCTGTCATTTTATCCTGGAGCAAACTGAGGCCAAGTGAGGCTAAAAGATCTATCTGAAGTCACACAGACATACAAGTCTGAGGCAGGTTCTTACCCACCATGATACCAACTGCCCATCCCCAGTGACCCCTTCCCTCCCAATTATTTTCCTTCTTTTTTCCCCTCTCAGTGGTCCCTTCCTTCTAGGTCTCTTTTCACTCTCCAATGGTACCTCTCCTTTGCTGTATCCTTCTCTTTCTTCCCCAATGGCCCTTTCCCTCTGTCTCCTCTCCCCACTGCTCCCTTTCTTTTATCCTCTTCCTTCTCTCTCGTTCCTTTCTCCTCAGGGGACCATGGAATGCCAGAGACGGGAGGCATCTTAGAACAGAGACCATGGAATTGCAGAACTGGAAAGGGCCTTAGAACGGAGAACATAGGGTGTCAGAACTGAGAAGGACCTTAGAACAAAAGGTACTACTTCGAACTTGACACCTGATACTCCTACATAGTTTCCTAAAAACAAGGTAAAAAGGATGAAAAGAATGCGCAGAGGCCTATGCCTTGACAACAGCCTCCTCACATATACCAGTAAGTATTTATTGAGTACCTACTAACTGGAAGATCCTCTGCTAGGCACAGGGGATACAAAGAAAAATCAAAAACAATCCTTTCCCTCAAGGGGCTTATACTCTGGGAGAGAATAGAAGTCATTTAGTAAAAGCTTGGTAATTGGTTGGTTAATCCCCTAGACTCACTCTGTGACCTTAGACAAATCCATCATCTTCTCCAGACCTCTGCCTCCTCCTCGATAACATGAAAGGCTTTGAGCCCAGGACCCAGTGAAGAAGGACCAAACCCCCTTTGATTAGGCAAGGAAACCAGGGAAACAATGACCTGGACCTGTTCTTCCACCATCCAAGACAAACATTTGCCTTTCTGCCTGCTTCCCCCTCCTCCTTTCTCCCTAGGAATGAGTTATTTATTCCCCCACCACTCCTCCCCTCTTTTAAATCTCAAGCTGGTCCCTAGTGAAGCAGGACCTCAATGGCCCGTTTTCTGAGCATTAACAACAAAGCCCATTCATTAGGCAAGAGTAAATCAGGCCTTTAGGAAACAAATATTGTGACAGAGCTACTGGAATAGAGGATGGGCCTCGTCAGCTCTGCCAAGTTGGGCTAGGAATAAATACCATGGTCAATGGAACAGGAAAGTGGAGCTTTCCAATGAGAGACAGTGTAGAGGAGTGGAAATGGACTGGATTCAGAGTCAATTGCTTCCCAGCATTTACTATGTAGGCAACCCAAGCCAAATCATCAAACTTCTCTCTGGGCCTCAGTTTCTTCCTCTGCAGAATGAGGAGGTCAGAGCCAGTGATTTCTTGGGCTGCATTAAGAGAGGTATCGGGTCAAGGACTATTGAAAATTAAGTGTCCTATTATACCTTGTCCTTGTCTTGCTCCACTATGCACTTCTTTTAACACTGTTTTTAAATCTTATTTATTTTATTTTCATTTATTTTATTTATTTATAAACTTGGAAGGTAGGGCAATTGGGGTTAAGTGACTTGCCCAAGGTAACAAGGCTAGTTATATATTAAGTGTCTGAGGCCAGATTTGAACTCAGGTCCTCCTGACTCCAGGGCCAGTGTTCTATTCACTGTGCCACTTAGCCACCCCTCTACTATGCACTTCTCAGAGACCAACTATTTCTCTTTCTAGATCACATGAGATAATAGTTGTAAAGTGCTTAGCACAGTGCCAGGACATAGCCAGTAAATGATAGCTCTTCTTATTGTTGTTAGTATTGTCAGACTTCCATCTAGAATGCTGCGCCCAGTTCAGGGGGCCACATTTAAGAAAGACATACATAAGTCAAATAAAGAGTTGCTAGAGAAGGACACAACTGGGTTTTCATCTTATGGGCCTTAGTGGAGCTGTGAAGTGTTTTGACCACTGTGGAAAATCGTCTGGAATTTTGCCATCAAAGTCTCTAAGCTGCTCATACCTTTTGACCAAGTGGTTTCGCTACTGGGCATATGCCCTGAGGAGATCAAAGACACAAAGAAAGGTACCATATATAATAAAAAAAATTAAGGCAACACTTTTTAAGGTTGCAAAAAAACTGGAAACAAAATAAGTGTCTACAAATTGGCAAATGGCAGAACAAATTATGGCATACGAATGTAATGAAATACTCCTAAAGAGTAAGAAATATATATATATATATATATATATATATATATATATATATGCATATATATGAAAAGGAACACCAACACCTACCAACCCATATGCCTCTACTCCCATTTGTATAATATTTTTATGAACATCACGTATGGACACATTGGAGGCATCTTCTGTGAAGGGTTTTGTAAGGAACAGGCAGGTTTTTGGAACAAAGATTCCATAGTGACCACATTGTTACCATCACACTATGGACAGAAACACATGGAGAATATAAGCTCCCACTGTGTTTATTTCTCATGTGATATAAAAGAACATTTGGTTTGATAGAGCAAAACACTGCCTGAGAGACTCTCCTTCAAACAGGTGTTTATCAAAGGTAGTCAAGATTCTTTGAAGGGCATAACAACACAGATAAACTTGTTCAACAACTCTCGGATGATAAATAACAGGCAAAATATAAAACAAAGAGATGTACGCTCTCCAAAGGTGCCCACCACTACCAGGCTCCAGGATCCAGCACAGGCTCCAATGTGAAGAAGAATTTTCTACAGATGACGAGGTCTTCTTCTCCTCTTCGAAGACAACATTTTGCCTGTAGCATCAGAACTCTTCTGAAACTCCTGGAAGAGATCAGTAAGTAATCACAAAAATATGACCTAACCATTCACAAGGGAAAAACTGAGTGGATGAAGAACATCTATTGCCAAGACTATGCTATGCAGCTGTAAGGCCAACCTATAGAGTCATCCATTGGTATGTGCATATACATATGTGTATTGTGTATGTGTGTGTGTATATAAATGCAAATGTATATGTGTGTGTGTGTGTGTGTGTGTGAATATGCAGGGCGTCCCCAAAGTGCAGTTTTTAAGCTTTAACAACTTCAGAAATATAAACACTACAAACTTACTCAAAAAGTCTGAAATGTTAATTATTTAAATTTTTAAAATATTTATTTTTTATTAAAATTCAATATAACTCCACCTTGTGCTATAAATCACTTTAGTCATTTTGAACTTTCATCAACTGTTACTCAGTGACTGAAAGAATTGTGTTTATAATACTAGGCTTAGGATCATCCAAAGAACAATGTCTTGATACAGACACAACAGTTCTGATGGAATCCCACAAGAAAAAGTCGAATGAGAAAGATCAAGTGGCTGAAGTGGCCAAGCAATAAGACCTTCCCTACCAAGTCAAAGAAAGTGTCCATCTGGAAATTGTTACGCACACAATGCATGACAGCATGCTCTGTCTTAATAAAAGAAAATTTAAGACAAATTTTAAAATAAAATTTAAAATTCAAAACTCACAAAGCTAAAAGAGTGTAAAAGAATCTTAAATAATTAAGCTATCAAATATGTTGAGTTATTAAGAACTTAAAATAGCACTAAAAGTTTTGGAACATCCTATGTTTACGTGTGTGTGCATGTATGTATTTATGGGATAGTATAGAATAAATGGAAAATGAAGTGGGCCAAGAACTGAACAGAAAGAAGTGAATAGGCTGAATCACATCCAAGAAATCTGAAAGTTCTTTTAATGGCCCCTAACATGCCCATTGTTAATCCCAACAGTGTGCAAGCGTAGGGTCATGGAGCATTGCGATGGCAGCAGAATTCACAATGCGTATCACAATGAGCAGCCCTCCATAACCTGGGCCCTTCCTATCTTTCCTTCCTTACTCCCTATATTCTAAGACTAATGATGTCACCAATCTGGTGAACCCCCAAGAGTAGGGGAACAATGGACTGCCTCAGGAGGGGCAAACTGACTAAAGTCAGGAAAGGAGCAGGGATAAAGTCTCGATGGGGAGAAGACCATTAGTTAGGGATATCAAGTTGTACATTACTGCTCCTCCTCCCTTCTCTGAAGGCTGTGTCCCTTGTTTCTGCCATCCACCCTCTTCCATTTTCTTCCTATATTTGGTAAACTCATGTACTCCTGTGGTTTTAATTACCACCTTTATGTGTATTCCTCACAGTCCTAAATATCTGGCCCCAACTTCTCTTTTAAGCTCCAGTCTTCTAACTCCAACTGCCTGCTAGATATTCCCATATAGATGACCCACTGGTAACTTTTATTCAACATGTCTGAAATGAAACTTAGCAAAGCAAAGCAAAACTTAGAAAGTGTGTGTGGCGGGGAGGAGAACTCAGTTAGGAGTTGGAAGATCTGGACTTCAATTGTACCTCTGCCATTTCCCAGCCATGCCACCTGGGATAAGTCACTTACCTTCTCTGCATCTCAGTTTTTTCATCTGCTGAACGAAGGTGTTGAACTAGATGAATTGGAAAGTTCTTTCCCACTTTAAATCCTATGATTAACAACAAAAATTCTCAGTTTTACATACAATCTTCTTTCGCTGTTCTACTGTGTATATAGAAAAGCTTGTTTTATTTGGTGTTAGTAAGCTTTAGAATCTCTAAATATTAAAATTCTAAATTAATACAGAAATCCTACCGTTTAATTCTCTTACATGCTTATTCTTAGTTATAGTTTATTCACCTCTGATCTTGCAGAGGAGGACTCCATGTAGCAAATTTATGGGAAGTTATGGAAAGAAATGTTGGGAAGGCACAGACCATTGGTGGGCTGTCATTATTCTTGGAGGTAATTCATCAATCAATGAGATCCCAGATCTGTTGTTGCAACAGAATAACTCTAACCACCCCAATTAGACTTGAAGTGCTTTGAGAAAGAAAACACATCTTACCCATCTTTGTTTTCTTCCTCCTCACCAAGTAAGGGCCTCACACATGAAAGTCACTTCTAAATGTTTGGCGAATGAATGAATGAGTGAATGAATGAAGCTGCCAGCCCCTTCTTTTTCAAACATAGTCCAACATCATTAATCCAGACTAAAAGTGGGGAGTAGGGATAGAGTGTGGATTGTGGGATATATTTTAAACAATCTTGTTTTCTTACTTAAAAGTAGACATTGAAATTAGCCTACCAAAGGAGAGGTCCTTAGGAAATGTGCTTTGATGATTAACTAAGAATGATTTGTCATCGGCATGGGGAATTCATAAAGGCAGGGCATGGCCTGCTGAGTTCAGGGGGGAAATTAGTAGGTCCAAACTGGCAGAATATGTAAAGTGATTAGCTATGAGAAAAGGGAGAGGAAATAACCTAGGATGGCTCCAAGGGCACAAACCTTGGGGCAAGTGGGAAGAGGGCTGGACTTGCAGCTTCAAGAGCCCTAGCTTTGAATCCCTTTGTCCTTACTAGCTATGTGATCGTGAACAAAGAATTTAATCCTCTGAGCCTCTAGGTCCTCACAGGGTTGATAAGAATGAAGTGTAAAATGTAAAATGCTTTACAAACTTCAAGGTGTTATATAAATCTAAATAATTATTGCCAAGCAGTCAACAAATACTGGTCACCATGTGTTATCACTATATGATATTACAATATCACTATATTGATCACAGGCACCGTGCTGGGTGTGAAAATGAAGAGTGTGAGCATTATTATCCCTAGTTTATAGAGAAGGAAACTGACCCAGGGAAGCTGAAGTGGCTCGCTCCACGTCCCACAGCTAGTAAGAATCAGAGGCAAAACTGGAACCCAGATTCTCAGACTCCAGAGCCTTCTTGGAGAAACTCAGGGGGATTAGGCAATGAGAGACAGAAACTCCCCTTTTCAAAATATTCTGTTTCCTCAGAAACAAGTAATGGTTTCCATGGATACTAACATCCTCTTTCTGAGCAGAGTTCCTAGGACTTGAAATAGGAAAAATGGCACAAAGAGGATCACGTGCTAGTCTTGCCAAACTATGGGCAGCAAGGCGGGGCTGAATGGCCAGGCAGCTGTAGCCAGACACTTGAAATAGTGAGCACTCAAACAGATCTCCTCGGAGATAGCTGGGCCTAGCAAGTCTAAACAAAAACCAGCCAACTCCAATAGAGAAGCAGACGATCTAGGGCAGGGAGGGGAAGGAGAGGGGCTATGGCGGAGTGGATACAGGCAAACAGAAAAACATGCTACAAGAATACAATGTAAGTCCAAGGCTTATCCATCTCACCATTGACTTCTGTGCTCCTGTATTATTTTGTGTGAGATGCTTCTCCCACCCAGCATAGACTCTCAGAGCAAAGAGGGACCTTGGCAGCCATCTACTCCAACCCATACCTGAATGAGAAAGTCCTTAAGGGCTTCTTAAACTTTTTCTACCCACGACTGTTTTCAGTGCTTCTGACCCCACATGGGGTCATGACCCACAGTTTAAGAAGCACTGCCTACCATCAAGTGGTCAGCAGGTGGTCAGCCACCTTTTGGATGAAGATCTCCAATGAGGAAGAACCCACTGGCTCCCAAAGCAGCCTTGCACTAAGATTATTACTTTCAATATCACAGATTGGCCAAGACTGGGACCCCGCATGCACTCTTGAGATTTCAGCATATTACTCTTATATGCTGGCTTTAATGACTCAAACAGAGACAGGTGACCTTTGGTTCCAACAAACAAATGAAGTAACTGACAGCAGATATGTAATATGTAAAATAGGACCCTGGCTAATTAAAGTGCTAATGGTGCCAGAAATAGGGTCAGAAAATTTGGATCAGCACATTTTCATATTGCCCCTTCAATCCAAGATCATTTTCTCAACTTTTTATTTATCCATTTTAGAGTTACACAACCAAAAAAGTGGAATAATTGTGTTCTGTCAGTTAAGAAAAATCCCTAAAAATGGAGAAATGTAGGCAGCTGGATCAGGCTAGTAACAAATATTAACAAGAACTACACCTCACCAGCCTTTGGCTGTTTAAACCATGAGCTAATGGATGCAAATCCACATGGTGAGATTTATTCAAGGCAAGACTAACATTTACTAATTGTGTTTGAGATGAGTTGAAGCCATTTAGTTTCAAAGGGGAAGAACATATTATTACTGATTTTACCTGCATTGTCAATTTCCTAGGTAATGGTGCACTTACAAAAGATCCCCATTTTAATGAGGGAAATGGATTGTGTTGAAAACCTCTTTGTTAAAAGCTCCTTACATTTTATCCACCTTTTCCTACATGATTGAAGAGCAAGTTCTGGCTGCTTTTGATCAGAAGAAGCCAGTGGGATTTGAATGCTTACATGACATGACAACTGCTAACTGAAAAGTTTAAGACTTAGACAATCCATGTGTTGTCTTAGCCTACAGAGAACACTCCCAAGTGGCTGGACCAAATGGCATTAGAGTTGAATTGACTGAAAGTATATATGTCTATGAGAGGTAATGTGGCATAATGAACAGAGCCATAAAAAACTGGGCTCCTGTCCCTCCTCTGACACATCCCTCCTGTGTGACCTTGGCATGTCACTTAATCTCTCACTGCCCCCAGAGAATTCTCTATCACTATACATTGCAGAGAAGTTACATTGCTACGGGAAGTTTCTTTATCAGGAGTTCCTTTACCAATGAGGTGTAGACCCAAAAATGGTCCTCACCAACTTAATTGTAAGAATAAGTGTATAGGGGCGGCTAGATGGCGCAGTGAATAGAGCACCGGCCCCGGAGTCAGGAGCACCTGAGTTCAAATCTGGTCTCAGACACTTAACACAAAAACTAGCCGTGTGACCTTGAGCATGTCACTTAACCCCAACTGCCCTGCCCTCCCCCCTCCAAAAAAAAAGCAAAACCAAAAACAAAATAAGTGTATAGAAACCCTTTATCAAATACAACACTCATTTATGCTAAAAACTATAAAGCACAGGTATAGAACAGCCTTTTCTAGTTAACAAGAATAGTCATTTATTATTTTATTTTTTTAATTCAATTTTGTTTCCAGTTCCAAATTCTCTCCCTTCTCCCTCCCCTCGCTTAGCCACTGAGAAGGCAAGAAAAACAGAACCTATTACGAATACGCATAATCACACAAAAAATTTTTCCACTTTAGCCATGTTTCAAAGAAAAAGAAAGAAACAGAAGAAAACAATACATGTGACATCTGCACTCTATCAGTTCTCTATCTGGAGGTAGATAGCATGTTTCATCATGAATCTTTTGGAATTGTGTTAGTCATTGTGTTCAACAGAGTTACTAAATTTTTCAAAGTTGATTATCTCTACAATATTGCTACTGATTATATATATATATATATATATTGTTCTCTTGATTCTGTTCACTTCACTTTGCATCACTTCATACAAGTCTTCCGAGGTTTTCCTGAAACCATCCTGGAAGGGCTATTTTTAATATGACAAAAAAGGATAGATAGAGAGATAGATGAACAGATGTATTGGATAAATGTACTGGGGTGTGTGTGTGTGTGTGTGTGTGTGTGTGTGTGTGTGTGTGTGTGTGTGTGTGTGTGTGTATACGCATATGCATGTGTATTTATAAGGTCTGATACCAACACTGAGTTTGGGGTCTTTCAGCTATCTGAGCTGCCTCTTAATGATCTTGGTACTTAAGGTACATCGTCAAAGCAGCATAATGTTTTAGAAAGAGCCTTAGACTTGTCAGAAGTTAGAAGACCTGGATTTAACCAGATCTGACATTTATAAGCTATGTGCTGATGGATAAGTTGCTTCATGCCTCTGGGCCTCAATTTCCTCATGTGATAGTGCTATCAAGTAAAACAAAGAATTTGGGAGGAGGGGCAAGTTTACAGAGAAAGATGCTAAGTTTCATTTCAGACATGTTGAATAAAAGCTACCAGTGGGTCATCTGTATGGGAATATTCAACAGGTAGTTTGAGATAGAAGACTGAAGTTTAAAAGAGAAGTTAGGGCCAGATATATAGAACTGTGAGGAATATGCATAAAAGTGGTCATTAAAACCACAGGAGTACGTGTGTTTACCAAGTATAGGAAGAAAATGGAAGAGGGTGGATGGTAGAACCTTAAGGGACACTCAGCCTTCAGAGAAGGGAGGAGGAACAATAATGTACAACTTCATATCCCTAACGAGATTATAGGCTTCATGAGTTCAGGGACCATATTATGCCTGAACTTTATATCTCCATTAACACCTAGCACACAAAAACTTGATTCATAACTTCTTTTCGAAAACAACTTTGAAAGACTGTAGAACTCTGATAATGCAATGACCAGTGCAACACCATTCCTAGGGTATGATGAGGGTGACATCATCCCACCTCCTGCCAGAGTGGTGATGGGCTCAAGATGCAGAAGGAGACCTACATTTTTAAACATGGTCAACATGGGCATTTGTTTTCCTGGACTACGAATATTTGTCATAAAGGTTTGGGTTTTATGGGAATGGACAATGGAAAGGTGAGAGGGAGAGAAAATAATTGTTAACTGAAAAATTTTAAGAAATTTTAAGAATTCTAATTTTAAGAAATAAGTGAAATAAATATTTTGAATAATAGAATGAATTACCTCGGGATCAATGCAGTTCCATTTTCTTGTTCTTCCTGACTGCCAGACAGGGGTGAATCTGAACCTGCAGATATATAAGAAAAATGACCTCAATCAGCTAAGTGAAAAAAACAACAACAGTAAAGACAAGTACCAATAGTGGAATTCCAAAGTTGAGTCTATACATACCCATTATTTCATCCACTGTGATGAACTTGGCGTTTCAATCAACCAATCAGCCCTTTCATTCAAGCAATCAGTTTGCTTTGTCTTCACTGAATTGTCCAAATGGTCTCAGAGGTTTAAGACTGGTGTGTATCACGAAGAAAGGGCCATAGAGTAAAATGGACTGACTTTGAAGGAGCTTCTAAAGACCCCTTTTGAAGGCCAATCTCCATTTGGGAAGAGGAAAAGCTGTAGATGTTTGTCTAAGTTGTAGATGCTTCCTGTAAAGCTTCTTCTTCCAAATTGTAAATTAGAATTATTCACTGAGGTAACTAGAAACCAAATGGTTCCAATGCCACATACCTTTAAAAAAAAAGAAAAAGGACAAAGCTGGCACTCTCCCAGTTAATTATCTACTATGAAAATAAAGCAAAAACCTCCTTAAAGTATTTTCCAAGTTTCACACAACCACAAAACTAAGGAAAGTTATTTCAACTTAATGGGGGGAAAAATCTCTACAGAATACTTATTATGTACCTAACGATGTCCAAAAGTGGAGGGGGGAGGGGTAGAGCAGTAAGAAGGGATATAAAAAATGCAGAAAACACATCCTACAGCCTTGAGGATTTTGTGATTGAACTGGAGAAATGAGACTTGGTTGGATGAGTGTTCAGGGTGGATGGAACAATCACAATGGATGACTGATAGAAGGCAGAACTACTCAACTCTAATTTCACATAGCAGATATGATCAGAAGAACTCTCTGCTCTTCCTTAATACATGCTTTACTTTCTTTCAACAAGAAGAATGATCTCTATATTGCAAAGGGCAGATTAAAATGGCTAACAGGGAAATGAAATCCAAGATAAGTCAGGAGATACCAAGAGGGCATCTACTCACCATCTACATCCTAAGCCAGAGTTATTTGTTCAGTGGGTTCGGGAAGAGGTCTTACATCAAAGAGAGATCATTTACAGCTAAAAGCCAAAGTTATAGAAAAGGAAATGTTATTGTCATCCTTAGAAACTTATCTACCAAAATGTATATCTGACTAAGAAAGGGTGGGTAAAGAAGGTGAAGAGAAGAAATTCAGAAAAGTGTCATCCTGCACAACCACTGGGAAATTTGTTCTTGTCCCTTGATTAAAAGTTGGTGGCAATGAGCTTCCTCGTCTCTGTCAGCCTTCCTAGCTGGCAGGGCCTAGGGGGAAGGGGGAAGGGGCTGGGTCTGTCTGCTGACACAGGACAAAAATTAAGGGAAATCACAGCTGGTCCCCAGAGGCTGCTGTATACCCAATTCTAAATGAGGACTACCAGATGTATAACGGAAGAGACATGTCTGCGGGGACTCTGATCTGCTGTGCTTACGTTTTCCCCAGTATCTGGAGGTCAGCCTCAAAAGACTCCTATGAACTCAATTACGAAGTTCTCCTTAAAGAAATAAAAAATAGCCTAAATAGCTAGAGGAAAATTCAGTGCTCATGACTAAGCCATACTAATATAATAAAAATGAAAATGCTACCCAAATTAATTTATCATTTTAATGTTATACCAATCAAATTACCAAGAAGATACTCTACAGGACTTGACAGAATAATAACAAATTTTACTTGGAAAAATAAAAGATTTAGACTATCAAGCTTTCTCATTTTACAGATAAGAAAAGTGAGATCCAGATAAGTAATGGGACCATGAATGATGGGATTTGAACCCAGGTCCTCTGACTCAGAGCCAGTACTCTTCCCACTGTATCTTACTTACTGCCTCCATTTAATCTCTCCCTTAACCTCTCTTAGCCCGAGTTTCTTCATCTATAAAATTGGGATAATAAACACACCTAAGAAACAGAGTTGTTGTGAAAATAAAATCAGATAATATACACAAAATGCTTTCAAATTTTAAATCACTACATAAATCCTAGCTATTATTATTATTTTATGAACTTTTGATTTCAACTCTCACTACTGCAAGAATAGATCTAGAAATAAGCAATGATAATGGCACCAGAGCCTGACAATATAGTGGATGCAGAGTTGGCAGGGACATCGGAAGCCATCTAGTCCAACCCTCCTCGTTTTGAGATGAGGAAGCTGAAGCCCAGAGTGGGGAAGTGACTTGCCTAAGGTCATGCTTAGGGTGGAGGAGACCACCTAGGCAAGCCCTGGAATGTTACAGGTGAAAAAAGAAGGCCCCCCCCAGGAAGTGAATAGTCACATCCAATATCACCCAGGTAGTAAATGGCTGAGCTGAGATTTGAAATCAAGTCCTTCAGTTCCAGATCCAGCCCTCTTTCCTCTGCACCACACTACCTCAGAAAAGGCAACAGAACACAGGACTTCCTGGCTCAGAGGCCAGTTCTCTATTTACTATTCCAAGCTGCCTGGCCTATAATTAGTGCATGATAAATTTGTGTTGAGTGAATGACTAACTTAAACTCAGGTCTCCTGAGTTCCAAATCACCATAGGCTTTTTACCTGGAGGTCAGTTCATGGGAAGGGAGGGTGCAACCTGAAAGTCAGGCAGAGAGCTTTAGATTAGATACAGTAGGAAAAAAAGAATGGCCTGGAAGACTCGGGAGCATTCCTCTGAGAAGTACTTTGGGTGACAGCTATCAGTACACTGGACAGCTCCCAGTCTGGGTGATTTTTTTTTCCCCTCAGGGCCCCAGACTCACTCAGCAGGCTCCACTCTTCTTTCTTTAACTGGTTGATAAGGGACTTTAAAACTGAACAAAAAGAAAACTGGACCTAATAATCACTTCCTCACTGCAAAAACTGTCTCAAATGTGACTGACTACATGTTAAATTTCAAACAGCGACATGTTAGGCAGAAACTATTTTTAGAATATGTCTACTTAAATAGAAATCTAGCAAGTGTGAGTTAGAAGTAAAGAATGAAACCTTTCCCAAAAAGTTGGAGCTGCTGAGCATGTTAGAGAACCTGGCCAAAAGAGCTGGGTTCAGATTCCGTGCCCAGGCCAAATCATTCCACCACCTTCAATCTCATTCCTCAGGCAGAAAACAGAAATGAAGGAACCTTTATTTCAAGAGATAAGGGACCTGACATCATGTATTCTAACCACCTTATGTTAGAAGTAAGGAAAAGACTGAGCATAATAGGATCACCGAACTAGAGTTGCAGGGAACCTCAAAGGCCATCAAGACTAGATTTTACCAAGAAAGAAAGTGAGGTGAGGTGGGGTGGATAGGTATCTTTGCATAATAGGAACCTAGAACTGGAGCCACAAGGGACCCAGAGACCATCTTCTCCAGCCCATTCATTTTATAGGCCCAGAGGGGGGAATGGGTAAGCATAATCAAATCCTCGATCTAGAAAATTATGGGAACTCAGAGGCCATTTTATGAAATCCTTCTGCTTTACAGAGGAGGAAAGTGAGACCTGGTTGGACTGGGGGCAAAAAAACCTCAGAGAACATCTTATCTCAAACCTTTATGACAAGCAATCTGGTCCAAGCCTTCTATTTTACAGGTAAATACAGTGACATAAATTGAGGTCCAGGAAAGGGCAATGAATGTGACTAAACAAGGAACCTGGATCTCAAGCTCCAAGAGACCCTTGAGGCCATTTTATTCAACCACTTCATTTTCAGGGCTAGTAAAGTCAGGTCCGGGGAGGGTCACTGAATATGCTTAATCTAAGAACCTGGAGCTGGAGCTGGAAAGGACCTGGAGGCCATTTTATTCAATCTCTACATTCTACAAACTAGGAAATTCAGGCCCAGGGAGAGCCAGTGAATTTGCCAAATCCAGGCACCTGGATTTCAAGCTGGAAGGGACCTTAGAGGCCATTTTGTTCCAGCCCTTCATTTCACAAGCTATGAAAGTGAGGCCCAGGGAGGATCAACGGATATGCCAAATGCAGGAACCTGGATCAAAAGCTGGAAGGGTCTTGGGAGGCCATTTTGTTCAAGTCCTTATTTTACCGAGGATCGGAGATAGACCCCCAGGAAGGGGAGTGACCGTGAAGAACAGGATCCTAGCTTCTGAGCTGAAAGGTACCCTTATCACACATATCAAATCCATCCCTCTCCTTTTACAGGTGAGGAAATTCTCATCAGGGGAGTAAAAGGACTGAGCAGAATCAGACTCTAGATCCGGCCAGAAGGGGTCTCAGAGGCCATCTTGTCCATCCCTTTCATTTTGCAGGGGAGCAAAGTGAGACCCTGGGAGGGACAGGAGCTAAACATCTCCGTAGCCTCATTGTACAGCAGGAAGGAGCCTTACAGCCTTTCTGATCCACTGCTATCATTTTTCAGATAAGGAAACTGAGGACAAGGGTGAGGAAGTTAACTGAAGGTAATAAAAGCCTTGGTAGAGCTAGAAGGGCCCAAACATATTACCCATTTCAAATCCCTCGTTTTCCAAGTAAGGAAATTAAGGTCCAGGGAAACAAAAATGACTTAGAATAATAGGAACCTAAAGGGCCTTCAGAGTTCATCTAGCACACCCCTGTTCTTTTACAGATGAGGAAACTGAGCCCCAAAGAGGCCATGACTGAGACTTGGATCTAGAACTGAAAGAGAACTCTGAGGCTGCCTAGACCAACCCTCTTATTTTCCAGATGAGGAAACTGAGGCTCAGGAAAGTGCCATGGCTAGGAATAGTAGGAACCCAAATCTTATAGTTAGAAAATCCAAATCTCTTATTTTACAGATGAGAAAACTGAGGCCCCTAGTGAAGTTCCTTAAGATAATAGGAGCCTCGATTTAGAGCTGAAAGTGACCCGAGAAGCCATCTAATGTCCTTGTATTACAGAGGAGGAAAATGAGGGCCCTGGGAAATAAAGCAACGCAGAACAATAAAATTGCACATCTAGAATTGGAAGGGGCCTCAGAGGCCACCCGCGGAGCTGCCCCGACTTGCTAGATAGCCCCTCCTTTGGGAGACCACTTGTTGGTTTGCTATTCTTGTGATTCATTTCAGTGGCTCCTTCCATACCTTCCAACTATAGATCTCTTCAATGAATGAAATCACTATTTCGTCCATACACTGGGTTAACATTCAATGGGAGAGGAAGTCTTTTTTTTTTCTTAAGAAAATCATCATTTTGATAAATCTGAAAAATGGAGGAAATATGGCAAGAGGAGATTTGTGCAAAATGCCGAGCCTTACCTTTGAATGGCCTTCACCAGCAGCAGCCCGAGTACCTTCGGAAGCCTGATAATAGTACTGAATTCCCCAAATCATTTCTACACGATCTTGCTGCGGGCTCAGAAAGGCAAACCTTGGCTTCCACTGCATAGACCGCACCTCCTTTGCTCCCATAAAGACAGAAAGGGCGGGGGAAGAGTGGAGCAACCACCCTGGGCAAGAGCATTGCGTTGGGCCGATGCTGCCATCTAGAGGCTCCTGGAAAGATAGCACCTTGACAGGAGGAGGAGGAGTAGGGGGCTGTGCCTAAGTGGGCCCCACAAAACGGCTCATGGAATCTCTGCCCGGAGCCTTAGCATCCACCCTTCTGACAAGCAGCAGAAGAGAGAATTTTCATTTTGGACCTTACTGAACCGCAGAGATTCCTCAGTTCTCTTCCCAGGTAGAGCAATAGTCTAGGAATTGTGCAGAGCTGCCAAAGGGTGAGGGCTAAGCAGCCCTTCCTTGGCAGAGCTGATGACTCATCCCTTGAATTCTCTCCTGCGTCATATTTTCCTAGAAAAATGGCTGCCTCTCTTTGCAAGCCCAGCTCGGCCTCCCACCCCTTTCTTTGTGGCTTTCTCTGTGCACCTTGCATTTGGTGTTATGTAATCCCAGAGTTAGGGTTTAGCTAAAGGGGCCATCTAATCCAATCCTCCTTTTACAAAGGAAGAAACTGAGGCACAGGGAGGTGAAGTCACACACAGAATCCTAGATCTAGAGCTGGAAAGGATCTCAGAGGCCATCCAGTCCAAGTTCTCCTCATTTCACAAAGAAGGAAACTAAGGCCCAGAGGTGTTTACTTGATACATAGGGTCTTAGATGTAAAGTAAGAAAGAACTCAACAGGTCACCTAGCCCACTCCTCCCATTTTACAGGTGAGGAAACTGAGACCCGTTTCAAACAGGAAATCCCATTGGCATCTGAGACTCAACATGTCTAAAGCAGGACTCTACCTGTCCATCCAAACCCTCCCCAATTACTGTACCACCATCTGATACCATAAACAAACTGGGAGAGCAAGGAATAGCTCACCTGTCAGATCTATGGAGAAGGGAAGGATTTATGACCAAACAAGTGATAGAGAACATTATGAAATGTGAAATGGATCATTCTGATTACATGAAATTAAAAAGATTTTTCACAAGCAAAACCAAGGCAACCAAGATTAGAAGGAAAGCAGAAAGCTGGGAAATGATTTTTACAGCAGATGTTTCTGATAGAGGCCTCATTTCTCAAATATATAGAGAAGTGAGTCAAGTTTATAAGAATACAAGTCATTCCCCAATTGACAAATGGTTAAAGGATGTGAACAGGCAGTCTCCAGGTGAAGAAATTAAAGCCATCTATAGTCATATAAGAATGCTCTAAATCACTGTTGATTAGAGAAATGCACATTAAAACAACTCTGAGGTATTGCCTCCCACCTATTTGGCTAATATGACAGAAAAGGAAAATGATAAATGTTAGAGAAGATGTGGGGAAATTGGAACACTAATGTACTGTTGAGAGAGTTGTGAACAGATCCAACTATTCTGGAGAATAATTTGGAACTCTGCCCAAAGGGCAATAAAACTGTGCATTCCCTTTGATCCAGCCATACCATTACTAGTGCTGTATTCCAAAGAGATCATAAAAAGGGAAAAGGATCCACATGTACAAAAATATTTATAGCAGCACTTTTTGTGGTGGCAAAGAATTGGAAATTGAGGGAATGTCCATCAATTGGGGAATGACAGAACAAGCTGTGGTATACAATGTAATAGAATACTATTGTTCCATAAGAAATGATGAGCTGGATATAGGTGGTGCAGTGAACAGAGTCAGGCCCTGGAGTCAGGAGGAGCTGAGTTCAAATCCAGCCTCAGACACTTAACACTTACTACCCATGTGACCTTGGGCAAGTCACTTGACCCTAATTGCCCTGCCTTCCCCCCTCAAAAGAAGAGAAAGAAATGATGAGCAGGTGGATTTCAGAAAAACCTGGGAAGACTAGGATACATCCAAACCAGAGGATCTCAATTTTTTTAATTTCAGGATTCCTCTACACTCTTAAAACATTCCTAAAAGTTTTTTGAAATGTGGGTCATATTCTACCTTTCCTCTATCTTCTACCCCCTTTCCTCCTCTTCTTCTTCCTCTGTCTCCTCTCCTCTTCTTTCCTCTCCTCTCCTCTTTCTCTCCTCTCCTCTCCTCCTCCTCCTCCTTCTTCTTCTTGTTCTTCTTGTTCTTGTTCTTCTTCTTCTTGTTCTTGTTCTTCTTGTTCTTGTTCTTCTTGTTCTTCTTCTTGTTCTTCTTCTTGTTCTTCTTCTTGTTCTTCTTCTTCTTCTTCTTCTTCTTCTTCTTCCTTCCAAAAGGGGTATGACTATAATAGGCTGTGGAGGGTGGGGAGTGGACTCTTAAGCTTTCCCAGACCTGCAAGATTTTCCAGTAAATGGAAAGCCTTTCTAAGTGGGCAGATGATTCCATCTTTAAACCCAGCATCCCTTTAGGAACCAAAAGGTGCTTTTAGTTTTCTTCTGCTGTAGGGATGAGTCAGAGGACATGAACATTGATTGTGGAGCTAGACAGAGAATGGAGCCAGCTGCTTTGCTAGAGGAGCAAACATGATCCCTGAGAAGAGGCCTGGCAAACCCCTGTGTCAGAATATACAACTGAATTTCTCAGGCAACGTCTCTTCCCAGTCAACTACTGCTTATCCTTTGAGGTAGAGTGATGGGTTTGGAGTCAGGAGGATCTGGGCTTAAAGCCTTCTTCCAACAGTGATCCTGGTGAAGTCATTTACCTTCTCCAGGCCTCAGTTGCCTCATATGTAAAACAAGGATAACAAAAGCCCCAACCTCACAAGGCTGTTGTGAAGATCAAATGAGGTATTTAAAGCACTATAGAAATGGCCACACTTGTTCTTATTGGCACCCAAAAGACTTTTAACTTTACGCTATTGGTTTTTAAATATGATATACTCCTAATATTAGATCTCTTTGAAGGCAAAATATGTAGATATGTAAGGACAAATATTTACATAAAATTACCAGATCAAAAGAATATACTTATTTAAGAAGAGTTTTTCAAAAGTTCTTTTCTATTTAAATGAAGATGTCTTATTCATTTTTTAACATCACTGCTCTCTTTGTTTTTATCACTTCTGCTTTTTATTCATGTTCAATTTGATAAACATTTATCAGACCCTTTCTATGTGCCTGGCAACATGCCCAAGTGCTGGGAATACAAAGAAAAAGCCATCCCCCCCAAATAGCTCTTGCCTTCAAGATTAAATTGTAATGGGGGAGATAACACATATAAATCAGAACATAGAAGATAAATACAGAGAAGATGGAAAGTAACCCTAGACAAGGTGTTGCTAGTAGCTGGGGGGCCCAGGAAAGGCCTTCTGGAGTTGGGGTGGGGTACTTGAGCCAAGTCTAAAAGGAAACCAGAAATTCCCTGAGTCAGAGGTTAGGAGGGAGAGCATTCCAGGCATGAGAAAAAGCCCGTGCAAAGGAATGGAGATGGGAGATTGATTATTTTGTTCAAGGAACATTATATTTGCTGGTAGGATGATAGGAAGAGAGTAGGAAGAGGAAGAGAGGAGAAATCAAAATACTGGAATGAAAGAAAGGGGCCAGGTTGTGAAGAGATTTCAATACCAAAGGACTTTATATTTGATCCTGCAGGTAATAGCAAGTCACTGGAGTTTACTGAGTAGGGGTGATATGGTTCGACTTTTGCTCTAGGAGTCAGTTGGCAGCTAAGTGCAGGATGGGCAGCCTGGCAGGGAGCAGCCAGTGCAGTGCGCTGGGACCTGAGCCCAGGCCTGCATGAGCTGGAGGTTTTAGCCCCAGGGTGGGTGTGACCAACCTGGCTTATCCAGCTCATCATTTCTTATGGAACAATAGTATTCTATTACATTGTATACCACAGCTTGTTCTGTCATTCCCCAATTGATGGACATTCCCTCAATTTCCAATTCTTTGCCACCACAAAAAGTGCTGCTATAAATATTTTTGTACATGTGGATCCTTTTCCCTTTTTATGATCTCTTTGGAATACAGCACTAGTAATGGTATGGCTGGATCAAAGGGAATGCACAGTTTTATTGCCCTTTGGGCAGAGTTCCAAATTATTCTCCAGAATAGTTGGATCTGTTCACAACTCTCTCAACAGTACATTAGTGTTCCAATTTCCCCACATCTTCTCTAACATTTATCATTTTCCTTTTCTGTCATATTAGCCAAATAGGTGGGAGGCAATACCTCAGAGTTGTTTTAATGTGCATTTCTCTAATCAACAGTGATTTAGAGCATTCTTATATGACTATAGATGGCTTTAATTTCTTCACCTGGAGACTGCCTGTTCACATCCTTTAACCATTTGTCAATTGGGGAATGACTTGTATTCTTATAAACTTGACTCACTTCTCTATATATTTGAGAAATGAGGCCTCTATCAGAAACATCTGCTGTAAAAATCATTTCCCAGCTTTCTGCTTTCCTTCTAATCTTGGTTGCCTTGGTTTTGCTTGTGAAAAATCTTTTTAATTTCATGTAATCAGAATGATCCATTTCACATTTCATAATGTTCTCTATCACTTGTTTGGTCATAAATCCTTCCCTTCTCCATAGATCTGACAGGTGAGCTATTCCTTGCTCTCCCAGTTTGTTTATGGTATCAGATGGTGGTACAGTAATTGGGGAGGGTTTGGATGGACAGGTAGAGTCCTGCTTTAGACATGTTGAGTCTCAGATGCCAATGGGATTTCCTGTTTGAAACGGGTCTCAGTTTCCTCACCTGTAAAATGGGAGGAGTGGGCTAGGTGACCTGTTGAGTTCTTTCTTACTTTACATCTAAGACCCTATGTATCAAGTAAACACCTCTGGGCCTTAGTTTCCTTCTTTGTGAAATGAGGAGAACTTGGACTGGATGGCCTCTGAGATCCTTTCCAGCTCTAGATCTAGGATTCTGTGTGTGACTTCACCTCCCTGTGCCTCAGTTTCTTCCTTTGTAAAAGGAGGATTGGATTAGATGGCCCCTTTAGCTAAACCCTAACTCTGGGATTACATAACACCAAATGCAAGGTGCACAGAGAAAGCCACAAAGAAAGGGGTGGGAGGCCGAGCTGGGCTTGCAAAGAGAGGCAGCCATTTTTCTAGGAAAATATGACGCAGGAGAGAATTCAAGGGATGAGTCATCAGCTCTGCCAAGGAAGGGCTGCTTAGCCCTCACCCTTTGGCAGCTCTGCACAATTCCTAGACTATTGCTCTACCTGGGAAGAGAACTGAGGAATCTCTGCGGTTCAGTAAGGTCCAAAATGAAAATTCTCTCTTCTGCTGCTTGTCAGAAGGGTGGATGCTAAGGCTCCGGGCAGAGATTCCATGAGCCG
Organism: Gymnobelideus leadbeateri; assembly: GCA_011680675.1. Taxonomy (NCBI): domain Eukaryota; kingdom Metazoa; phylum Chordata; class Mammalia; order Diprotodontia; family Petauridae; genus Gymnobelideus; species Gymnobelideus leadbeateri. The sequence goes on from WOXC01003348.1 coordinate 76,712, forward strand.
TTTTGTGGGGCCCACTTAGGCACAGCCCCCTACTCCTCCTCCTCCTGTCAAGGTGCTATCTTTCCAGGAGCCTCTAGATGGCAGCATCGGCCCAACGCAATGCTCTTGCCCAGGGTGGTTGCTCCACTCTTCCCCCGCCCTTTCTGTCTTTATGGGAGCAAAGGAGGTGCGGTCTATGCAGTGGAAGCCAAGGTTTGCCTTTCTGAGCCCGCAGCAAGATCGTGTAGAAATGATTTGGGGAATTCAGTACTATTATCAGGCTTCCGAAGGTACTCGGGCTGCTGCTGGTGAAGGCCATTCAAAGGTAAGGCTCGGCATTTTGCACAAATCTCCTCTTGCCATATTTCCTCCATTTTTCAGATTTATCAAAATGATGATTTTCTTAAGAAAAAAAAAAGACTTCCTCTCCCATTGAATGTTAACCCAGTGTATGGACGAAATAGTGATTTCATTCATTGAAGAGATCTATAGTTGGAAGGTATGGAAGGAGCCACTGAAATGAATCACAAGAATAGCAAACCAACAAGTGGTCTCCCAAAGGAGGGGCTATCTAGCAAGTCGGGGCAGCTCCGCGGGTGGCCTCTGAGGCCCCTTCCAATTCTAGATGTGCAATTTTATTGTTCTGCGTTGCTTTATTTCCCAGGGCCCTCATTTTCCTCCTCTGTAATACAAGGACATTAGATGGCTTCTCGGGTCACTTTCAGCTCTAAATCGAGGCTCCTATTATCTTAAGGAACTTCACTAGGGGCCTCAGTTTTCTCATCTGTAAAATAAGAGATTTGGATTTTCTAACTATAAGATTTGGGTTCCTACTATTCCTAGCCATGGCACTTTCCTGAGCCTCAGTTTCCTCATCTGGAAAATAAGAGGGTTGGTCTAGGCAGCCTCAGAGTTCTCTTTCAGTTCTAGATCCAAGTCTCAGTCATGGCCTCTTTGGGGCTCAGTTTCCTCATCTGTAAAAGAACAGGGGTGTGCTAGATGAACTCTGAAGGCCCTTTAGGTTCCTATTATTCTAAGTCATTTTTGTTTCCCTGGACCTTAATTTCCTTACTTGGAAAACGAGGGATTTGAAATGGGTAATATGTTTGGGCCCTTCTAGCTCTACCAAGGCTTTTATTACCTTCAGTTAACTTCCTCACCCTTGTCCTCAGTTTCCTTATCTGAAAAATGATAGCAGTGGATCAGAAAGGCTGTAAGGCTCCTTCCTGCTGTACAATGAGGCTACGGAGATGTTTAGCTCCTGTCCCTCCCAGGGTCTCACTTTGCTCCCCTGCAAAATGAAAGGGATGGACAAGATGGCCTCTGAGACCCCTTCTGGCCGGATCTAGAGTCTGATTCTGCTCAGTCCTTTTACTCCCCTGATGAGAATTTCCTCACCTGTAAAAGGAGAGGGATGGATTTGATATGTGTGATAAGGGTACCTTTCAGCTCAGAAGCTAGGATCCTGTTCTTCACGGTCACTCCCCTTCCTGGGGGTCTATCTCCGATCCTCGGTAAAATAAGGACTTGAACAAAATGGCCTCCCAAGACCCTTCCAGCTTTTGATCCAGGTTCCTGCATTTGGCATATCCGTTGATCCTCCCTGGGCCTCACTTTCATAGCTTGTGAAATGAAGGGCTGGAACAAAATGGCCTCTAAGGTCCCTTCCAGCTTGAAATCCAGGTGCCTGGATTTGGCAAATTCACTGGCTCTCCCTGGGCCTGAATTTCCTAGTTTGTAGAATGTAGAGATTGAATAAAATGGCCTCCAGGTCCTTTCCAGCTCCAGCTCCAGGTTCTTAGATTAAGCATATTCAGTGACCCTCCCCGGACCTGACTTTACTAGCCCTGAAAATGAAGTGGTTGAATAAAATGGCCTCAAGGGTCTCTTGGAGCTTGAGATCCAGGTTCCTTGTTTAGTCACATTCATTGCCCTTTCCTGGACCTCAATTTATGTCACTGTATTTACCTGTAAAATAGAAGGCTTGGACCAGATTGCTTGTCATAAAGGTTTGAGATAAGATGTTCTCTGAGGTTTTTTTGCCCCCAGTCCAACCAGGTCTCACTTTCCTCCTCTGTAAAGCAGAAGGATTTCATAAAATGGCCTCTGAGTTCCCATAATTTTCTAGATCGAGGATTTGATTATGCTTACCCATTCCCCCCTCTGGGCCTATAAAATGAATGGGCTGGAGAAGATGGTCTCTGGGTCCCTTGTGGCTCCAGTTCTAGGTTCCTATTATGCAAAGATACCTATCCACCCCACCTCACCTCACTTTCTTTCTTGGTAAAATCTAGTCTTGATGGCCTTTGAGGTTCCCTGCAACTCTAGTTCGGTGATCCTATTATGCTCAGTCTTTTCCTTACTTCTAACATAAGGTGGTTAGAATACATGATGTCAGGTCCCTTATCTCTTGAAATAAAGGTTCCTTCATTTCTGTTTTCTGCCTGAGGAATGAGATTGAAGGTGGTGGAATGATTTGGCCTGGGCACGGAATCTGAACCCAGCTCTTTTGGCCAGGTTCTCTAACATGCTCAGCAGCTCCAACTTTTTGGGAAAGGTTTCATTCTTTACTTCTAACTCACACTTGCTAGATTTCTATTTAAGTAGACATATTCTAAAAATAGTTTCTGCCTAACATGTCGCTGTTTGAAATTTAACATGTAGTCAGTCACATTTGAGACAGTTTTTGCAGTGAGGAAGTGATTATTAGGTCCAGTTTTCTTTTTGTTCAGTTTTAAAGTCCCTTATCAACCAGTTAAAGAAAGAAGAGTGGAGCCTGCTGAGTGAGTCTGGGGCCCTGAGGGGAAAAAAAAATCACCCAGACTGGGAGCTGTCCAGTGTACTGATAGCTGTCACCCAAAGTACTTCTCAGAGGAATGCTCCCGAGTCTTCCAGGCCATTCTTTTTTTCCTACTGTATCTAATCTAAAGCTCTCTGCCTGACTTTCAGGTTGCACCCTCCCTTCCCATGAACTGACCTCCAGGTAAAAAGCCTATGGTGATTTGGAACTCAGGAGACCTGAGTTTAAGTTAGTCATTCACTCAACACAAATTTATCATGCACTAATTATAGGCCAGGCAGCTTGGAATAGTAAATAGAGAACTGGCCTCTGAGCCAGGAAGTCCTGTGTTCTGTTGCCTTTTCTGAGGTAGTGTGGTGCAGAGGAAAGAGGGCTGGATCTGGAACTGAAGGACTTGATTTCAAATCTCAGCTCAGCCATTTACTACCTGGGTGATATTGGATGTGACTATTCACTTCCTGGGGGGGGCCTTCTTTTTTCACCTGTAACATTCCAGGGCTTGCCTAGGTGGTCTCCTCCACCCTAAGCATGACCTTAGGCAAGTCACTTCCCCACTCTGGGCTTCAGCTTCCTCATCTCAAAACGAGGAGGGTTGGACTAGATGGCTTCCGATGTCCCTGCCAACTCTGCATCCACTATATTGTCAGGCTCTGGTGCCATTATCATTGCTTATTTCTAGATCTATTCTTGCAGTAGTGAGAGTTGAAATCAAAAGTTCATAAAATAATAATAATAGCTAGGATTTATGTAGTGATTTAAAATTTGAAAGCATTTTGTGTATATTATCTGATTTTATTTTCACAACAACTCTGTTTCTTAGGTGTGTTTATTATCCCAATTTTATAGATGAAGAAACTCGGGCTAAGAGAGGTTAAGGGAGAGATTAAATGGAGGCAGTAAGTAAGATACAGTGGGAAGAGTACTGGCTCTGAGTCAGAGGACCTGGGTTCAAATCCCATCATTCATGGTCCCATTACTTATCTGGATCTCACTTTTCTTATCTGTAAAATGAGAAAGCTTGATAGTCTAAATCTTTTATTTTTCCAAGTAAAATTTGTTATTATTCTGTCAAGTCCTGTAGAGTATCTTCTTGGTAATTTGATTGGTATAACATTAAAATGATAAATTAATTTGGGTAGCATTTTCATTTTTATTATATTAGTATGGCTTAGTCATGAGCACTGAATTTTCCTCTAGCTATTTAGGCTATTTTTTATTTCTTTAAGGAGAACTTCGTAATTGAGTTCATAGGAGTCTTTTGAGGCTGACCTCCAGATACTGGGGAAAACGTAAGCACAGCAGATCAGAGTCCCCGCAGACATGTCTCTTCCGTTATACATCTGGTAGTCCTCATTTAGAATTGGGTATACAGCAGCCTCTGGGGACCAGCTGTGATTTCCCTTAATTTTTGTCCTGTGTCAGCAGACAGACCCAGCCCCTTCCCCCTTCCCCCTAGGCCCTGCCAGCTAGGAAGGCTGACAGAGACGAGGAAGCTCATTGCCACCAACTTTTAATCAAGGGACAAGAACAAATTTCCCAGTGGTTGTGCAGGATGACACTTTTCTGAATTTCTTCTCTTCACCTTCTTTACCCACCCTTTCTTAGTCAGATATACATTTTGGTAGATAAGTTTCTAAGGATGACAATAACATTTCCTTTTCTATAACTTTGGCTTTTAGCTGTAAATGATCTCTCTTTGATGTAAGACCTCTTCCCGAACCCACTGAACAAATAACTCTGGCTTAGGATGTAGATGGTGAGTAGATGCCCTCTTGGTATCTCCTGACTTATCTTGGATTTCATTTCCCTGTTAGCCATTTTAATCTGCCCTTTGCAATATAGAGATCATTCTTCTTGTTGAAAGAAAGTAAAGCATGTATTAAGGAAGAGCAGAGAGTTCTTCTGATCATATCTGCTATGTGAAATTAGAGTTGAGTAGTTCTGCCTTCTATCAGTCATCCATTGTGATTGTTCCATCCACCCTGAACACTCATCCAACCAAGTCTCATTTCTCCAGTTCAATCACAAAATCCTCAAGGCTGTAGGATGTGTTTTCTGCATTTTTTATATCCCTTCTTACTGCTCTACCCCTCCCCCCTCCACTTTTGGACATCGTTAGGTACATAATAAGTATTCTGTAGAGATTTTTCCCCCCATTAAGTTGAAATAACTTTCCTTAGTTTTGTGGTTGTGTGAAACTTGGAAAATACTTTAAGGAGGTTTTTGCTTTATTTTCATAGTAGATAATTAACTGGGAGAGTGCCAGCTTTGTCCTTTTTCTTTTTTTTTAAAGGTATGTGGCATTGGAACCATTTGGTTTCTAGTTACCTCAGTGAATAATTCTAATTTACAATTTGGAAGAAGAAGCTTTACAGGAAGCATCTACAACTTAGACAAACATCTACAGCTTTTCCTCTTCCCAAATGGAGATTGGCCTTCAAAAGGGGTCTTTAGAAGCTCCTTCAAAGTCAGTCCATTTTACTCTATGGCCCTTTCTTCGTGATACACACCAGTCTTAAACCTCTGAGACCATTTGGACAATTCAGTGAAGACAAAGCAAACTGATTGCTTGAATGAAAGGGCTGATTGGTTGATTGAAACGCCAAGTTCATCACAGTGGATGAAATAATGGGTATGTATAGACTCAACTTTGGAATTCCACTATTGGTACTTGTCTTTACTGTTGTTGTTTTTTTCACTTAGCTGATTGAGGTCATTTTTCTTATATATCTGCAGGTTCAGATTCACCCCTGTCTGGCAGTCAGGAAGAACAAGAAAATGGAACTGCATTGATCCCGAGGTAATTCATTCTATTATTCAAAATATTTATTTCACTTATTTCTTAAAATTAGAATTCTTAAAATTTCTTAAAATTTTTCAGTTAACAATTATTTTCTCTCCCTCTCACCTTTCCATTGTCCATTCCCATAAAACCCAAACCTTTATGACAAATATTCGTAGTCCAGGAAAACAAATGCCCATGTTGACCATGTTTAAAAATGTAGGTCTCCTTCTGCATCTTGAGCCCATCACCACTCTGGCAGGAGGTGGGATGATGTCACCCTCATCATACCCTAGGAATGGTGTTGCACTGGTCATTGCATTATCAGAGTTCTACAGTCTTTCAAAGTTGTTTTCGAAAAGAAGTTATGAATCAAGTTTTTGTGTGCTAGGTGTTAATGGAGATATAAAGTTCAGGCATAATATGGTCCCTGAACTCATGAAGCCTATAATCTCGTTAGGGATATGAAGTTGTACATTATTGTTCCTCCTCCCTTCTCTGAAGGCTGAGTGTCCCTTAAGGTTCTACCATCCACCCTCTTCCATTTTCTTCCTATACTTGGTAAACACACGTACTCCTGTGGTTTTAATGACCACTTTTATGCATATTCCTCACAGTTCTATATATCTGGCCCTAACTTCTCTTTTAAACTTCAGTCTTCTATCTCAAACTACCTGTTGAATATTCCCATACAGATGACCCACTGGTAGCTTTTATTCAACATGTCTGAAATGAAACTTAGCATCTTTCTCTGTAAACTTGCCCCTCCTCCCAAATTCTTTGTTTTACTTGATAGCACTATCACATGAGGAAATTGAGGCCCAGAGGCATGAAGCAACTTATCCATCAGCACATAGCTTATAAATGTCAGATCTGGTTAAATCCAGGTCTTCTAACTTCTGACAAGTCTAAGGCTCTTTCTAAAACATTATGCTGCTTTGACGATGTACCTTAAGTACCAAGATCATTAAGAGGCAGCTCAGATAGCTGAAAGACCCCAAACTCAGTGTTGGTATCAGACCTTATAAATACACATGCATATGCGTATACACACACACACACACACACACACACACACACACACACACACACACACACACACACACACCCCAGTACATTTATCCAATACATCTGTTCATCTATCTCTCTATCTATCCTTTTTTGTCATATTAAAAATAGCCCTTCCAGGATGGTTTCAGGAAAACCTCGGAAGACTTGTATGAAGTGATGCAAAGTGAAGTGAACAGAATCAAGAGAACAATATATATATATATATATATAATCAGTAGCAATATTGTAGAGATAATCAACTTTGAAAAATTTAGTAACTCTGTTGAACACAATGACTAACACAATTCCAAAAGATTCATGATGAAACATGCTATCTACCTCCAGATAGAGAACTGATAGAGTGCAGATGTCACATGTATTGTTTTCTTCTGTTTCTTTCTTTTTCTTTGAAACATGGCTAAAGTGGAAAAATTTTTTGTGTGATTATGCGTATTCGTAATAGGTTCTGTTTTTCTTGCCTTCTCAGTGGCTAAGCGAGGGGAGGGAGAAGGGAGAGAATTTGGAACTGGAAACAAAATTGAATTAAAAAAATAAAATAATAAATGACTATTCTTGTTAACTAGAAAAGGCTGTTCTATACCTGTGCTTTATAGTTTTTAGCATAAATGAGTGTTGTATTTGATAAAGGGTTTCTATACACTTATTTTGTTTTTGGTTTTGCTTTTTTTTTGGAGGGGGGAGGGCAGGGCAGTTGGGGTTAAGTGACATGCTCAAGGTCACACGGCTAGTTTTTGTGTTAAGTGTCTGAGACCAGATTTGAACTCAGGTGCTCCTGACTCCGGGGCCGGTGCTCTATTCACTGCGCCATCTAGCCGCCCCTATACACTTATTCTTACAATTAAGTTGGTGAGGACCATTTTTGGGTCTACACCTCATTGGTAAAGGAACTCCTGATAAAGAAACTTCCCGTAGCAATGTAACTTCTCTGCAATGTATAGTGATAGAGAATTCTCTGGGGGCAGTGAGAGATTAAGTGACATGCCAAGGTCACACAGGAGGGATGTGTCAGAGGAGGGACAGGAGCCCAGTTTTTTATGGCTCTGTTCATTATGCCACATTACCTCTCATAGACATATATACTTTCAGTCAATTCAACTCTAATGCCATTTGGTCCAGCCACTTGGGAGTGTTCTCTGTAGGCTAAGACAACACATGGATTGTCTAAGTCTTAAACTTTTCAGTTAGCAGTTGTCATGTCATGTAAGCATTCAAATCCCACTGGCTTCTTCTGATCAAAAGCAGCCAGAACTTGCTCTTCAATCATGTAGGAAAAGGTGGATAAAATGTAAGGAGCTTTTAACAAAGAGGTTTTCAACACAATCCATTTCCCTCATTAAAATGGGGATCTTTTGTAAGTGCACCATTACCTAGGAAATTGACAATGCAGGTAAAATCAGTAATAATATGTTCTTCCCCTTTGAAACTAAATGGCTTCAACTCATCTCAAACACAATTAGTAAATGTTAGTCTTGCCTTGAATAAATCTCACCATGTGGATTTGCATCCATTAGCTCATGGTTTAAACAGCCAAAGGCTGGTGAGGTGTAGTTCTTGTTAATATTTGTTACTAGCCTGATCCAGCTGCCTACATTTCTCCATTTTTAGGGATTTTTCTTAACTGACAGAACACAATTATTCCACTTTTTTGGTTGTGTAACTCTAAAATGGATAAATAAAAAGTTGAGAAAATGATCTTGGATTGAAGGGGCAATATGAAAATGTGCTGATCCAAATTTTCTGACCCTATTTCTGGCACCATTAGCACTTTAATTAGCCAGGGTCCTATTTTACATATTACATATCTGCTGTCAGTTACTTCATTTGTTTGTTGGAACCAAAGGTCACCTGTCTCTGTTTGAGTCATTAAAGCCAGCATATAAGAGTAATATGCTGAAATCTCAAGAGTGCATGCGGGGTCCCAGTCTTGGCCAATCTGTGATATTGAAAGTAATAATCTTAGTGCAAGGCTGCTTTGGGAGCCAGTGGGTTCTTCCTCATTGGAGATCTTCATCCAAAAGGTGGCTGACCACCTGCTGACCACTTGATGGTAGGCAGTGCTTCTTAAACTGTGGGTCATGACCCCATGTGGGGTCAGAAGCACTGAAAACAGTCGTGGGTAGAAAAAGTTTAAGAAGCCCTTAAGGACTTTCTCATTCAGGTATGGGTTGGAGTAGATGGCTGCCAAGGTCCCTCTTTGCTCTGAGAGTCTATGCTGGGTGGGAGAAGCATCTCACACAAAATAATACAGGAGCACAGAAGTCAATGGTGAGATGGATAAGCCTTGGACTTACATTGTATTCTTGTAGCATGTTTTTCTGTTTGCCTGTATCCACTCCGCCATAGCCCCTCTCCTTCCCCTCCCTGCCCTAGATCGTCTGCTTCTCTATTGGAGTTGGCTGGTTTTTGTTTAGACTTGCTAGGCCCAGCTATCTCCGAGGAGATCTGTTTGAGTGCTCACTATTTCAAGTGTCTGGCTACAGCTGCCTGGCCATTCAGCCCCGCCTTGCTGCCCATAGTTTGGCAAGACTAGCACGTGATCCTCTTTGTGCCATTTTTCCTATTTCAAGTCCTAGGAACTCTGCTCAGAAAGAGGATGTTAGTATCCATGGAAACCATTACTTGTTTCTGAGGAAACAGAATATTTTGAAAAGGGGAGTTTCTGTCTCTCATTGCCTAATCCCCCTGAGTTTCTCCAAGAAGGCTCTGGAGTCTGAGAATCTGGGTTCCAGTTTTGCCTCTGATTCTTACTAGCTGTGGGACGTGGAGCGAGCCACTTCAGCTTCCCTGGGTCAGTTTCCTTCTCTATAAACTAGGGATAATAATGCTCACACTCTTCATTTTCACACCCAGCACGGTGCCTGTGATCAATATAGTGATATTGTAATATCATATAGTGATAACACATGGTGACCAGTATTTGTTGACTGCTTGGCAATAATTATTTAGATTTATATAACACCTTGAAGTTTGTAAAGCATTTTACATTTTACACTTCATTCTTATCAACCCTGTGAGGACCTAGAGGCTCAGAGGATTAAATTCTTTGTTCACGATCACATAGCTAGTAAGGACAAAGGGATTCAAAGCTAGGGCTCTTGAAGCTGCAAGTCCAGCCCTCTTCCCACTTGCCCCAAGGTTTGTGCCCTTGGAGCCATCCTAGGTTATTTCCTCTCCCTTTTCTCATAGCTAATCACTTTACATATTCTGCCAGTTTGGACCTACTAATTTCCCCCCTGAACTCAGCAGGCCATGCCCTGCCTTTATGAATTCCCCATGCCGATGACAAATCATTCTTAGTTAATCATCAAAGCACATTTCCTAAGGACCTCTCCTTTGGTAGGCTAATTTCAATGTCTACTTTTAAGTAAGAAAACAAGATTGTTTAAAATATATCCCACAATCCACACTCTATCCCTACTCCCCACTTTTAGTCTGGATTAATGATGTTGGACTATGTTTGAAAAAGAAGGGGCTGGCAGCTTCATTCATTCACTCATTCATTCATTCGCCAAACATTTAGAAGTGACTTTCATGTGTGAGGCCCTTACTTGGTGAGGAGGAAGAAAACAAAGATGGGTAAGATGTGTTTTCTTTCTCAAAGCACTTCAAGTCTAATTGGGGTGGTTAGAGTTATTCTGTTGCAACAACAGATCTGGGATCTCATTGATTGATGAATTACCTCCAAGAATAATGACAGCCCACCAATGGTCTGTGCCTTCCCAACATTTCTTTCCATAACTTCCCATAAATTTGCTACATGGAGTCCTCCTCTGCAAGATCAGAGGTGAATAAACTATAACTAAGAATAAGCATGTAAGAGAATTAAACGGTAGGATTTCTGTATTAATTTAGAATTTTAATATTTAGAGATTCTAAAGCTTACTAACACCAAATAAAACAAGCTTTTCTATATACACAGTAGAACAGCGAAAGAAGATTGTATGTAAAACTGAGAATTTTTGTTGTTAATCATAGGATTTAAAGTGGGAAAGAACTTTCCAATTCATCTAGTTCAACACCTTCGTTCAGCAGATGAAAAAACTGAGATGCAGAGAAGGTAAGTGACTTATCCCAGGTGGCATGGCTGGGAAATGGCAGAGGTACAATTGAAGTCCAGATCTTCCAACTCCTAACTGAGTTCTCCTCCCCGCCACACACACTTTCTAAGTTTTGCTTTGCTTTGCTAAGTTTCATTTCAGACATGTTGAATAAAAGTTACCAGTGGGTCATCTATATGGGAATATCTAGCAGGCAGTTGGAGTTAGAAGACTGGAGCTTAAAAGAGAAGTTGGGGCCAGATATTTAGGACTGTGAGGAATACACATAAAGGTGGTAATTAAAACCACAGGAGTACATGAGTTTACCAAATATAGGAAGAAAATGGAAGAGGGTGGATGGCAGAAACAAGGGACACAGCCTTCAGAGAAGGGAGGAGGAGCAGTAATGTACAACTTGATATCCCTAACTAATGGTCTTCTCCCCATCGAGACTTTATCCCTGCTCCTTTCCTGACTTTAGTCAGTTTGCCCCTCCTGAGGCAGTCCATTGTTCCCCTACTCTTGGGGGTTCACCAGATTGGTGACATCATTAGTCTTAGAATATAGGGAGTAAGGAAGGAAAGATAGGAAGGGCCCAGGTTATGGAGGGCTGCTCATTGTGATACGCATTGTGAATTCTGCTGCCATCGCAATGCTCCATGACCCTACGCTTGCACACTGTTGGGATTAACAATGGGCATGTTAGGGGCCATTAAAAGAACTTTCAGATTTCTTGGATGTGATTCAGCCTATTCACTTCTTTCTGTTCAGTTCTTGGCCCACTTCATTTTCCATTTATTCTATACTATCCCATAAATACATACATGCACACACACGTAAACATAGGATGTTCCAAAACTTTTAGTGCTATTTTAAGTTCTTAATAACTCAACATATTTGATAGCTTAATTATTTAAGATTCTTTTACACTCTTTTAGCTTTGTGAGTTTTGAATTTTAAATTTTATTTTAAAATTTGTCTTAAATTTTCTTTTATTAAGACAGAGCATGCTGTCATGCATTGTGTGCGTAACAATTTCCAGATGGACACTTTCTTTGACTTGGTAGGGAAGGTCTTATTGCTTGGCCACTTCAGCCACTTGATCTTTCTCATTCGACTTTTTCTTGTGGGATTCCATCAGAACTGTTGTGTCTGTATCAAGACATTGTTCTTTGGATGATCCTAAGCCTAGTATTATAAACACAATTCTTTCAGTCACTGAGTAACAGTTGATGAAAGTTCAAAATGACTAAAGTGATTTATAGCACAAGGTGGAGTTATATTGAATTTTAATAAAAAATAAATATTTTAAAAATTTAAATAATTAACATTTCAGACTTTTTGAGTAAGTTTGTAGTGTTTATATTTCTGAAGTTGTTAAAGCTTAAAAACTGCACTTTGGGGACGCCCTGCATATTCACACACACACACACACACACACATATACATTTGCATTTATATACACACACACATACACAATACACATATGTATATGCACATACCAATGGATGACTCTATAGGTTGGCCTTACAGCTGCATAGCATAGTCTTGGCAATAGATGTTCTTCATCCACTCAGTTTTTCCCTTGTGAATGGTTAGGTCATATTTTTGTGATTACTTACTGATCTCTTCCAGGAGTTTCAGAAGAGTTCTGATGCTACAGGCAAAATGTTGTCTTCGAAGAGGAGAAGAAGACCTCGTCATCTGTAGAAAATTCTTCTTCACATTGGAGCCTGTGCTGGATCCTGGAGCCTGGTAGTGGTGGGCACCTTTGGAGAGCGTACATCTCTTTGTTTTATATTTTGCCTGTTATTTATCATCCGAGAGTTGTTGAACAAGTTTATCTGTGTTGTTATGCCCTTCAAAGAATCTTGACTACCTTTGATAAACACCTGTTTGAAGGAGAGTCTCTCAGGCAGTGTTTTGCTCTATCAAACCAAATGTTCTTTTATATCACATGAGAAATAAACACAGTGGGAGCTTATATTCTCCATGTGTTTCTGTCCATAGTGTGATGGTAACAATGTGGTCACTATGGAATCTTTGTTCCAAAAACCTGCCTGTTCCTTACAAAACCCTTCACAGAAGATGCCTCCAATGTGTCCATACGTGATGTTCATAAAAATATTATACAAATGGGAGTAGAGGCATATGGGTTGGTAGGTGTTGGTGTTCCTTTTCATATATATGCATATATATATATATATATATATATATATATATATATATATTTCTTACTCTTTAGGAGTATTTCATTACATTCGTATGCCATAATTTGTTCTGCCATTTGCCAATTTGTAGACACTTATTTTGTTTCCAGTTTTTTTGCAACCTTAAAAAGTGTTGCCTTAATTTTTTTTATTATATATGGTACCTTTCTTTGTGTCTTTGATCTCCTCAGGGCATATGCCCAGTAGCGAAACCACTTGGTCAAAAGGTATGAGCAGCTTAGAGACTTTGATGGCAAAATTCCAGACGATTTTCCACAGTGGTCAAAACACTTCACAGCTCCACTAAGGCCCATAAGATGAAAACCCAGTTGTGTCCTTCTCTAGCAACTCTTTATTTGACTTATGTATGTCTTTCTTAAATGTGGCCCCCTGAACTGGGCGCAGCATTCTAGATGGAAGTCTGACAATACTAACAACAATAAGAAGAGCTATCATTTACTGGCTATGTCCTGGCACTGTGCTAAGCACTTTACAACTATTATCTCATGTGATCTAGAAAGAGAAATAGTTGGTCTCTGAGAAGTGCATAGTAGAGGGGTGGCTAAGTGGCACAGTGAATAGAACACTGGCCCTGGAGTCAGGAGGACCTGAGTTCAAATCTGGCCTCAGACACTTAATATATAACTAGCCTTGTTACCTTGGGCAAGTCACTTAACCCCAATTGCCCTACCTTCCAAGTTTATAAATAAATAAAATAAATGAAAATAAAATAAATAAGATTTAAAAACAGTGTTAAAAGAAGTGCATAGTGGAGCAAGACAAGGACAAGGTATAATAGGACACTTAATTTTCAATAGTCCTTGACCCGATACCTCTCTTAATGCAGCCCAAGAAATCACTGGCTCTGACCTCCTCATTCTGCAGAGGAAGAAACTGAGGCCCAGAGAGAAGTTTGATGATTTGGCTTGGGTTGCCTACATAGTAAATGCTGGGAAGCAATTGACTCTGAATCCAGTCCATTTCCACTCCTCTACACTGTCTCTCATTGGAAAGCTCCACTTTCCTGTTCCATTGACCATGGTATTTATTCCTAGCCCAACTTGGCAGAGCTGACGAGGCCCATCCTCTATTCCAGTAGCTCTGTCACAATATTTGTTTCCTAAAGGCCTGATTTACTCTTGCCTAATGAATGGGCTTTGTTGTTAATGCTCAGAAAACGGGCCATTGAGGTCCTGCTTCACTAGGGACCAGCTTGAGATTTAAAAGAGGGGAGGAGTGGTGGGGGAATAAATAACTCATTCCTAGGGAGAAAGGAGGAGGGGGAAGCAGGCAGAAAGGCAAATGTTTGTCTTGGATGGTGGAAGAACAGGTCCAGGTCATTGTTTCCCTGGTTTCCTTGCCTAATCAAAGGGGGTTTGGTCCTTCTTCACTGGGTCCTGGGCTCAAAGCCTTTCATGTTATCGAGGAGGAGGCAGAGGTCTGGAGAAGATGATGGATTTGTCTAAGGTCACAGAGTGAGTCTAGGGGATTAACCAACCAATTACCAAGCTTTTACTAAATGACTTCTATTCTCTCCCAGAGTATAAGCCCCTTGAGGGAAAGGATTGTTTTTGATTTTTCTTTGTATCCCCTGTGCCTAGCAGAGGATCTTCCAGTTAGTAGGTACTCAATAAATACTTACTGGTATATGTGAGGAGGCTGTTGTCAAGGCATAGGCCTCTGCGCATTCTTTTCATCCTTTTTACCTTGTTTTTAGGAAACTATGTAGGAGTATCAGGTGTCAAGTTCGAAGTAGTACCTTTTGTTCTAAGGTCCTTCTCAGTTCTGACACCCTATGTTCTCCGTTCTAAGGCCCTTTCCAGTTCTGCAATTCCATGGTCTCTGTTCTAAGATGCCTCCCGTCTCTGGCATTCCATGGTCCCCTGAGGAGAAAGGAACGAGAGAGAAGGAAGAGGATAAAAGAAAGGGAGCAGTGGGGAGAGGAGACAGAGGGAAAGGGCCATTGGGGAAGAAAGAGAAGGATACAGCAAAGGAGAGGTACCATTGGAGAGTGAAAAGAGACCTAGAAGGAAGGGACCACTGAGAGGGGAAAAAAGAAGGAAAATAATTGGGAGGGAAGGGGTCACTGGGGATGGGCAGTTGGTATCATGGTGGGTAAGAACCTGCCTCAGACTTGTATGTCTGTGTGACTTCAGATAGATCTTTTAGCCTCACTTGGCCTCAGTTTGCTCCAGGATAAAATGACAGGATTTAACAACCTTTCAGATCCTTTCCAGCTCTATGATGCTATGAGTGACAGAAAGAGAAGGGAAAGCCCCCATGAGAATGGGGTTGGAGGAGGGAGACAGAGTTAAAGGGGGAAAGAGCCTTGAGGAGGGAAGAGAGACACAGGGAAAGGACTGCTGGGTCCTTTCCCTGAAGGGGGGCAGTGATGAGGGAGTGAGGCAGCTAAGACTCCATGTGGAAAGAGGCTTACTATGCTTGAAGTCATGATGACCTGATATAGGTCTTGACTCACAAACCTAATGGCTGTGTTGCCTTGGGCAACTCACTGAAGCTCTCTGTCTCAATGACCTTCATTCTAAATGATGAGTGGTCTTTAAGGTCTCTTAAAGCTCCAAATCTATTATTCTCTGACTATAAGATGGACAAAAGGAAACAGCACTTGGTCTGGGGTGGAGGGAGAGAGACTGAAAGAGAGGGAAAGGTTTTTGAGGAAGGAAGGGGGAAGGTACTAGTGTGAATAGAGGGAAGGGAGAAAATCAGAGGGGAGGACAATTGGGGAAGGAGGAAAGATGCAGAAGGTTAGGTGGAAAAACAGAGAGGGAGAGAGTCACACAAACACACAGAACAAGAAACAGGGACAGACAAAGAGACAGAGAGAAGGGAAGAAAGAATACAACCAGGAAAAGAATGCTTGGTTGAAGTGATTTTTCAGACCTCTTCTTTTTAGTCAGCTAAAGGCTTATCAATTTTAATAGTATTTTCAAAGAAGCAACTTTTAGTTTTATTTATGATTTATATAGTTTTTGGCTATAGCGTATTTTTTTCTGTCTAATAATCTCCAATATGGGGCTTACTTTAGGACTGGTTATTTGTTAACTTTCTACTTTAAAAAATGAATATTCATGTCCTTAATTCTCTCTTTTTTATTTTGTTATTGTATGTTTTAGGAGTACAATTTTTGCCCCGAGGACTACTTTTGCTGCTTTCTACAAATTGGGTACGTTGTTTCATCATTTTCATTTATTTTCTCATAACTTTTGTTTCTTTATTTAATTTGTCCTTTGACCAAATCATTATTTAGAATTTCATGATTATATCTCCACTTGGGTTTGTGCAGAAAAGACCAGGTGGTAATGGCAGTATGGAGAGGGAGATTTCAGTGGAGCAGGGGAAGAGGGTGTGTGTGTGTGTGAAAGATATTGGAAGGAATAGAAGGAGAATTACAAAAGAAATGGACAATGGAAGATGTTAGGGAGACAGCTGAGGGCAATTAGGTGGCACAGTGGAAAGAGTGTTAGGCCTGGAGTCTGGAAGACCCCTCTTCCTGAGTTCATATCTGGCCTCATACACTAGTTGTGTGACCCTGGGCAAGTCACTTAAACCTGCTTCCCTCAGTTTCTTCATCTGTAAAATGAACTGGAGAAAGAGATGGCAAAGCATTCCAGTATTTTTGCCAAGAAAACCCCAAATGGGGTCACAAAGAGTCTGATACATACGACTGAACAACAATAGGGAGGCAGTTAGGTGTCTATGCTCCATAGAGTACTTCAGTGGACTGGAAGATCTGAGTTTGAATTCTGCTTCACAAAGGTTCCAGTTGTGTAATCCTAGCCAAGTCACTTAAACTGTCCAAACCTCAGTTTCTTCTGTTCTAAAATATGGGGACTGGACTCAGTAACCCTTAATGTCCCTTCCAGTTGTAAATATTGGTAATATTGGTGACAGAGAGAGAAGAAAAAAAAACATTTAATATTTGGGTGGAAGGAAAGATAGTAAGAGAGGGGCAAAAACTTCTAAGGAGGACGGAAGGAGAGGGAAAGACAGGTAAGAGAGAAAAAGAGAGAGGGAGAGGGAGAGAGAACTCTGCATGATAATAAGTAAGGGATTGAGGGAAGAGACCTTTATAAAGGAAAATGAGGAACAGACATAAGAAACCATAGGTGAGGAAGACATTCAAAGGGAAGAGACACCTGGCATGTGGAGGTCAAGCCAGGTGAGTGCCATTGTGGCTAGAGCATTCCACTTGGAGCTGAGTGTATTTCAATCCCACCTCAGCCTATGACAAGCTCTGTTCCTCTGGAGAAGTCACTTAACTACTGGCAGCCTCTGATTTCTCCTCAGTAAATTTCTGGGACTGGATTTGATTGTGTCTAATGACACTCCAGCTCCACGATCCTCTTGATCCCGGAGAGAGAAAAGCGTGTCCACTTGGGATTAAGTTTGAATAGAGAGAGAGAGAATTAGAGGGACCAAGGCATTGAGGATGAGAAGGAGAAAGAAGGAAGCAGCCACAGGAAGTAGAGGTGGGGCAGTGGGGAGAAAAATGGAGATGAAGACAGCAAGGTCAGCTAAAGGCCTTTTCTTAGAAGTGAGAATGACCTGAGTTCAAATCCTAGTTACCATTTTAAATAAATATTTGATGCCAGACAATTCAGCCTCTGTCTGCTGTTATGCTACCATGTGTTTGGACTCAGTGGCCCCTATGGTTAATTCTAGCTCTCCATGTATGATCATCATCATGGAAGGGGGATAAGAAAAAAAAAGCCGTTATTATTGGGTGGGAATTATGGTAAGGAGACAAAGCTTTTGGGGAGAAGGGGGAGAGAGTAGGGGGGAGAGAGAGAGGGAGGCAGAGAGAGAGAGAAAGAGAGAGAGAGAGAGAGAGAGAGAGAGAGAGAGAGAGAGAGAGATGATAAATAGCAACAGTGATAGAAGAGACCATAATGGAAGAAAATGAGGAAGAGATAGGAGAACACAACTGAGGGAGAGGTATAAAGTACAGTGTAAGCCATCTAGGTGTCATAGTGGTTAGAGCACTGTCCTTGGAGTTGACTCTGAGTTTAAATCCCACCAGAGCTGCTCACAAGCTTTGTTACCTTGGAGAAGTCACTTCAGTACTGCCAGCCTCAGTTTACCCCTCATTAAGTTTATTGGGCTGGGTTTGATGGTGTCTAATGACCAACCAGCTCTATGATTCTCTCGATTCCAGAGAGAGAAAAGGATGTCTACTTATAATTAAGCTTGGAATAGAGAGAGATAGAGAAGAGGGAGAGGGAACTGGGCATTGAGGATGAGAAGAAGACAGAAACCAGTATCCACAAGAAATGTAAGCTTGTGGATTGGGGAGACAAATATGTAGAGCAAAGAGTGAGGTCTCCTCTTGGACTCCTAAGTATTCTGAAAGACAAGTCCAAATGCTGTTTCCATTATTAAGAAATATTTGACCCCAGACAATTCAGAGAGAGGATCTAAACCTCTGCTCTCCTTGTCCTATAATGGAGTAGGAGTTAGTGGCCTCAAGGTTCCTTTGAACTCTAAATCTTTGATCATATTCATGATAGCTTGCAAAGGAATGGACCAGTTAATACTTACATTTAACAATTATATTAATTAATATTTAATAATTAGAAGGAAAGAAAGCTTTTGAGGAGGAGATGAAAGGAGAAGGAAAGGGAGAGTTTGAGAGAGATGAGAGAAAGACAGAGAGAAATAGAATGACATAGTCATACATATATATATATATATATGTATATATATATATATATATATGTTTATGAGAGAGAGAGAAAGTTGGAGAGAATCAGGCATTGAGCATGAGAAGGAGAAAGAAACACCCACAGTAAATTGAAGTGTGTATAGTGGGAGGAATATGCATACCAAAACAGCCAGGTCTTCCTGTGGACTCTTCTTGGAAGTCAGGATGACCTGAGTTAAAATCCTAGTTAACATTCTGAATATTGGACACTAGGAATTTCACTTAGAGTGATTAAACTTCCCTCTTCTGTTATACTATAATAGAATTGGACTCAGTGGTCCCTAGGGATGATTCCAGCTCTAAATTGTCATTATAATCATGAAAGGGGAAAAAGAAGAGACTAGTTAATATTGGTGGAAATTAGAGTAAGGAAGCTTTTGAGGAGGAGATGGAGAGAACGAGGAAAAGAGAGAGAGAAAGAGAGAAGAGAGAGATAATGAGAAAAGGAGTGTAGGAAGTCCCTAATGGAAGAAAATGAGGAAGAAATAAGAGACCACCCGTGAGGCAGGGATGTAAAGGGAAGAGAAACCTGTCAGCTGTAGAGTGAGCTGTATAGGTTTCCTTTTAGATACTTGTAATTGACTATTTGCGTGTATATCCCACCATAGCTTCTGACAAAGCTTTCTTATTCTGGAGAAGTCCCTAAACCAGCATCAGCCTCAGTTGTCATATCGTTTAATTTATGGGACTAGACTTGATGGTATTTAATGAAACTCCATCTCTATGATCCTCTATATCTCAGAAAGAGAAAAGCACGTCCACTTGATTTTAAGCTTGGAGGAGAGAGTTAAGGGGAATCAGTCATTGAGGATAAAGGGAAGATAGAGGCAAATATCCACAGGAAATGCAAGTATGGGGATTGAGGGGAATATATAGAGCAAGACAGCCAGGTCTCCTCATGGACTCTTAGAAGTCAGAATGACTAGAAAGAGGAAGACAGAGACATGAGCCAGAGATATAGACAGAGTATAAGTGAGCATTGTGGAGAGGGTGAACTATAAAGGCAGGAGACCCTAGGTGAGGGGGAGATTCAAAGGGAAAGGATCCCTGAGGAAGGAGGTGCAGAATGATGGGAAGAAGTCTGACCTTGGAGTCAAGATATATGGGTTGGAAACGGGATGCCTGGTGACTAACGGCATGATCCTGGGCAATTCTAGTTGCCTTTCTCAGCCTCAGTTTCCTCCTCTGTAAAATGAGGGTTCTAAACTTGGTGGCCACTAGGGTCCCTCCAGCTCTGTGAGCTTATGGATGAGGGGGAGAGAAAGGAAAATCCAACTGGGATTATAGTGAGAAGACAGTGATGGATACAGAGAGAAGTGTTTATTGAGGAAGAGAGAGGGATAGAGGGAGGAGCCACTGGCAACAGCCTTTGGGGGCCATTTGTGGAGGGATACAACTCATTCTGCACGTTAATAAAGGCCTGTTCTTGGGAGTCAATACTGATCTGAGTCCAAACACTTCCTCACACACTAGATGTGTGACCCTGGGCCAGTCACTTAAAGTGTTTAAGCCTTTTTTCTTCTACCCCCAAATGATAGACTTGGACTCAGTGACCCCTTGAGTTATTTCCAGATATAATTTTAAATCTGGGAAGTGGGGCCGGCGATAGTAAAGGATGGGGAGAGGCAGGGGCATCTTTGCCCAAGGGAGAGAGAGAACTAGAAAGGAAAGTCAGAATTTTAGACCTGGGAGGTGCCTGTGAGGCAGCTCAGGGTCCTTGGAGAGAGTCCTCTGGTTGGCATAAGAAGTACTTGAGTTTGCATCTGAACTCAGCACTTGCAAAGCTGTTTTATCCCAAGCCTGTCACTTCACTGGTCTGAGCCACAGTTTTCTCTTCTTTCAAATGCTGGGCTGGGCTTGATGTTTTCCCACTGTGCTATGAGGGCCAGAGAGAAAGAAGGGCCTGGGCACCTGGTGTCATGTGTGTGTGTCAGAATAGGAACCACCATCATTTTGCCACATCTTGATGACCTAAAAATGGAGAAATCCCCCAAGCTCCCTGTGGCCTCCTATTAGAAACTCCCCTATCCCTCTGTAAGGACATGGTCACAGTCTTGTCCAATGTTGTCACAATTTGTTGCTGTCCTTCGATAAGAGACTGTGTGTGTTTGTTCAAAATGACTTCCATCTCAGTTTTAATAGTATTTGGTCCCTTCTCCTTATATCCTGCCCCTGAATAATGTATTCTTTCAGTCAGTTACCCATTCAGTAAACATTCATTACCCATCTCCTGTGTGTCAGGCATCATGCTAAACACTGGAGATGTAAAGAAAGGTCAAAGGTAGTGTGTGCTCTCAAGGAGCTCCCCATACAATGGCAGAGACAACAGGCCAAGAGGAATGTACAAAGCAGATATATGCATGGTGCACTTGGAAGGGGAAGGCACTGGAATTGGGAGGAATTTGGGAGCAACTTGTATAAAAGGTAGGATTTCAGCTGGGACATGAAGGAAGCCAGGGGAGCCTTGATGAGAATGGAGACCACTGGAGGCCTGGGGGCCAGCCAGTGACAATGGTCAGAGCCAGAAGATGGAGTGTGTTGTTGTGGGACCAAGAAGGACGCCAGTGTCAGTGGATCACAGAGTATGTGGATGGGGGAGTGCAAGGTGAAAGAAGACTGGAAAGGTGGCAAGTTAGGAAGGTCTTGGAATGCCAAGCTGAGGATTTTAGATTTCATCCTGGAGACTCTGCAGGTCATTGAATAGGGGAGGTCCATGGCTGGATGGGAGCTTTAGGGAGATGATTGGGACAGCCAAGTGGAGGATGCAGTGTAGAAGGGTGAGGATGGAGGCAGGGAGAACAGCACAAAGGCTCTTTCAGTAGTGGAGGTATGAGATGATGAGGAAGTGGCACAAAGTGGGGGCAGTGTCAGAGTTGGCATGTGACTGAGACGAGAAGATGGTGAGATGGCCAAGCCTAGGGCACAGACAATAAATCCTTTGGTTTTCCTTCCAGACATTACCCCTTTTCTCCACTGGCTCATCCCCTTTGTCCTCTCTCTCTCCCTCTCTTGTGAAATGCCTGTAGGCTGCTGCTTACTGGCTTTGTACTCTGAGTGCCTGAAAGGTTATAAAACCCAAATATGTTGCTCAGGAAGCTGTAGTTGCTTCTCTTCTTGGAGAGGAGCCTTCCTTAGCAGCTAGTGGTAGTAGGCTAAAGGAGATGGAGGGTAACTGGCAGGCCTCAAACCTGTGAGTGAGTTGGGGAATGTTTACCCTGAGCTTGTGAAGCTACCATTCCCCTGGTAGAATGGGCAGACTAGAACAGTGAAGGTGCTGTGGAGAGCTGAGAGCCTGATCAGACATCAGAGATGCCAAGGTCATCCCCTACATCCTGGGCCATTGCTGGTGTTCCTGACTTTGTCCTGCCATGGGAACTGGATGTCCCTGGAAGAGAGAGTAGGGCTGACAGCTTTGTGCAGCTGCCTCACTTAGATCCAGTTCAGGCACAAGTTAAGAGACCAGTCTTCCTCCACTATTTTACCTCACCATCTTGATGTCATTGATGCTCTTCAAAAAGAAAGAGAAACATCATCAACAGGTAGCACTGCTTTTAGTTTAGCTTCCTGTCTTTGGCCTAGGGCCCTGTCTTCTGGCTAACTGGTGTGCTTCTTCCAAAAGGTTGAGAGAGTGATCCAAGAATTTGAGGTTAGAAGGATGTTAATGTCATTCACTCTGATTTGGGGGAGGGATGGGGCACCTGGAACTGCTGGAGCGCGCACAAGGTATGTTTTTACCTACATTAACAGCTTCCCATGGTGCTCCCATACTCCTACCCATTAGGTGCTAAGAGTCACTTTATCCAAATTTCTTTGGTTCAAAGGAGACCAGAGTGAAACACATTGAAAGGGTGATGATTCAGTTGTTTGTTGGTTATGGCTTGACAGGAAGGACATTTCTGTGCCTGGGCACTGTCTTAGTTATGAAGCATGGACTCTCCATCTTGGTACTTGTACCTATTTCTCAAGATTTCCCTTAGGGAAAGTAGAATTCGAGGTCTGGATGTTGGAAGCTCAGGCCACAACATGAAGGACTCCTCACTTTTCTGGTCAGCATGAGAGCTGGGACCAAGACTTCAGATGGAACTTCCTGCTCCTGGACATGGAGGAAAATCCTTCCTTCCCCCGAGCAATGAACAGAAGAAGAAGACTTTGGTTGGGCTTCAAGTGTGTATGAATGGAGATGGCCAGTGATTGTGTGAGTGAATGTACAAGCCCAAACCTGTCATGAGGGGAAGCCGCTGTGAAAACCTGCATGAGGCCTGTGGATAGATGTCCTCACAGTGAGAGTGCCTGCCCCCACTGGATCCTGACCTATGTCTTTTCAAGTATCATATGGAGAATCTTGCTGTCTGTAAAGTCTCCAGTAGCACAGCCCTTATGGGGTGAAGAAGCACCAGTTCAGCCTGTGGGAAGATTGGACCAAATGAGGAACCAACAAAGCCACTATATTCCTAGGTCATCTCTTGCCTCAGTATTTCTCTTTCCCAATTCCTCTTAAGCCCTAGAAAAGGGAGTTTGGACCCGTGGTCAAAGACTTTGTGTCCTGATTCTTTAGGAGGGAGTGAGCAGTGTTTTGTTTCTGCTTGGTTGTTCTATGTAATATAGGGTTTAGGGTGTCAGCATTGTCTGTATTCTGTGTCCTTGTAAATCAAGGTGACCTTTTCCCTGAAGTCTGATCAGGCAGAGGAAAAGGGGTGAAACGAGTGAGAGCTTTCCACTGAAACCTTCCAAACTTTTTTTATCTCTATATTTCCTAATTTTGGAATATAGACTTTGAAACTGGGAGGAGTGAGAGAGAGAAAGGGAGGGGAAGGAGAGGAGATTATTTTTCCTTTTGTGGAAATTTGTGGAATTCCAAGCCAATTAGAGAACAAATGTGAGAGTGAAGTATAATCTGTTTAATGTGTTTTTCCAAATTTGATGAGACTGCACTGTGAATAATCTCATATGTGCTGCAATATCTTCTTGTTTTGGGGAGGACAGAGCTCCTTAGAACTGCCAGAAATGGAGACTTGGTGGAATTTGCATACAGAAGTCACTCTATCCCCTATAACATTCTCTCCCTTCCCTGGAGACTGAAGGATTTATTGCATTAATGTAGGGAAGGTTATTTCTCTGAGTAGATTTTTAGCAATTGATAGAATTGAAGCTAGTTTGCAAGTTTTGTTTACATTGTTTTCCAAAGTGAAGAAGAAAAAAGGCGGTCCTTTGTGCCATTTGAAATTTTGAAGCATTTGCTGGTGCTTAAAGAAAACCTGGTGCAATCCAGCTTGGAAAGAAAGAGGCTTGCTTCATCTGAAAGCAAAATGGAATAAGGGAAAAAGCAGATTCATTTTAGGAAAGTAGTGTTCTTTCCCCTCTGCTCTCCTGTGAATCATTTAGTGGGATCTAATTGCTGACACAAAGAAGAGGCAAAGTCACCTAAAAGAAATTAAAATAGACTATGCCTTTGTAAATTCTTAAGTAAGGAACCAAATTGGAAGGCTTTTGCTTGGTGGACAGAGACATTGTCTATAATCCATGAAGTTTCAGTTCTGACCAGGGAAGAATGCAGTTCTGCAATGAATTTGAGCTGTTTAAGGAGAATGAGCTCAATTTGCAGAGGAGACATCCAGCAGATTAAAGGAAATTCCTCCTGAAGCTGGTGTGAGACACGATTTGGAAGGAGAGAGGTGCCAGATTGAGGAAGTAGCAGTGAAGGAAGGAAAGTGAAGCAGTGAATGAGGTGTGGAGAGAGGGGTAGATCTGTGGTCTGCAGGAATCAGTATGGAGTGATCTAAGTCAGAAGAGAGGGAGGGAATTTGGCCTTCTTCAAGTCTCTTGTCTATGCCCCCTTCTGTCCTCTGCCACTGCCTCCACCTTGGTACAGGCCCTAGTTCCCTGGCACCTGGACTGTGCCAAGAATGGCTTTGCCTGCCTCAGTCTCCCCACTCCAATCCATCCTTCATTGGGCCAACAGATGCTTTTCTTAAAGCTCAGGTCCAATCATGTGACCCAGATCCCCAATAAACTTCAGTGGCTCCCTATTGCCTCTGGCATCCAATATAAAACTTTCTCTCTGGAGGTCAGATGTCTTCCCAACTTTCCTTTCCTGAATTTCTAGCCTTAATACACCTTATACTACTCCAGCCCCCCTACTTAGTCTGTCATGCAGGGACATTGTCCTCCTTGCTGTACCCTGAATATGGTGCCATCTCCCAACTATGAGCATTCTCACTGCCTATTCACCTTGATTATAATCCTCTCCCTACTTGGGTTTCACAAGGGATGCTTCACTGTCCTTGGAGTCCAGACTATTTGAGTTCTCATTCTGACTCACACACTGACAAGTCATGTTACCCTGGGCAAGTCAACTGACTTCACTCGGTCTCAGTTTCCTATTTTGTAAAAGATGGAGCTAGACCTGTTGGCCTTTAAGGTCATTGTATCTCTTTAACTCATTCTATGAGAGCAAGAGAAAAATGATAGCCCCCTGGGAATCTGTGTGAGAGATTTAGAGTTAGAGGGAAGCTAGCAGGGAGGAAGAGTGAGGGTAGGGGCCATTGACTGTGAGGGTTGGGGGAAATGTGTGAAGTGACAAAGCCAGGTCTCCTAGGGGATAGAACACTGTCCTAGACAGTCATGAGGCCCCGAGTTCTAATTCTGCCTCACAACATGCTTACTAGCTGGGTGATGCTGGGCCAGAAACTGAAATTGTCTAATCTGCTTTCTTCTTCTTTAGAATGATGGAGTTGGACTCATTAACCCTTATTGTTCATTCCAACTTAAAATGTCTGATAATATCAGTCACAGAGAGAAAATGAACAGAGAAGTTTACTTTGGGGTCTGAGTGGAAAGAAAGTAAAACTTTCTGAACAGCACAGAGAGAAGGGAAAGGCTCCTGTAGACAGCAAGGCTTCTGGTTGGACTGTTCTAGGAAGGTAGGATGAGCTGAGTTCAAATGCTAATTCATATTGTCAGTAAATGTTTGACCCTGGGCAATTCACTTAGGGATTGATTTCAGTGCTGTTTCTTTTGAGATATTATAGCCACATTGAACTCTCTGGCCTGTAGGGTTCCTCCCAGTTCTAAAAGATCACTATATTAATGATAGAGAGACAAAAAAAAAAGATACTTTGGTGGGAAAGAGACCAAGGAAAAATCTTTTGAGGAAGGAGAATAGGTGAGAGTCAAGGAAATTGAGAGAGAGAGAGAGAGAGAGAGAGAGAGAGAGAGAGAGAGAGAGAGAGAGGGGGGGATATGAATAACAAATATCAGAAAGAGGCCAATAGACAGAACCAGAAAACAAAATTCAGAGATGAGAGACAGAGGCACAGGGACAGAGAGACAGAGCCAAACAGAAAAAAGCAAAACAGAGCCCCTTTAAAAGGACAAAAGAAGTGTAGGAAGACAATATTTTGCAGGACAGGCAGATGTTAAGTAAGGAGATGAAATGATAGAAAGGGATAGGACCCCTCGGTGATGTGGGCCAGATCAGTAGGGTGCACCAGTGGTGAGAGCAGTACCCTTGTAGTAGACTCTGAGTTTCAGTTCCACATCAGGTGCTGGCAGTTTGTTTTTCTCTGCAGAAGCCCTTTAAGCACTGCCAGCCTCAGTTTTCATCTCATTAATTCATGGGGCTGAACTTGATCTAATGACCCTCCAGCTCCATGATCCTCAGGTTGCCAGAGGGAGAAAAGGATGTCCACTTGGGATGAGTGTTGGAGTAGAGGGAGACAAAGTTGGGGGGAATCAGTCATTGAGGATGAACAGGAGACAGAGGCAAGTGTCCACAGGAAATGGACGTGTATGGATTGAGCAGAAAATGTAGAATAAAATGGCTCAATATCCTAGAGGAGCCTCTTTGGGAGTCTGAAGGTGCAGAGTAAATCTGCTAGTAAACACTCTTAGTAAATGTCTATCCTCTGTTATCATAAACCAGTTGTGCTCAATGGCCCCTAGAGCTCCTTTCAGCTCTAAACCTATGATTACAGTTAAGATTGTGGACAAAGAAAAACCCTCCACTGATTTCTCAGTGGAAATTAAAGAGAAGATACAAAAGCTTTGAGGAGGAGACAGAGAGAGCCAGAGTAAGAAAGAGAAATAGATCAAGGCTGAGAGAAGGGACAGAGATCAATAGGTAAATATATAGAGTGTCAGTGAGATATGAAGAGATACCCAGAGATAGATATATAAAGAGAGACAGAGACACAGAAAGAAAGGTAAAGAGCCCTGCGTGTGAAGAAGTGAGGAAAGGAAACATAATGAAGGGAAATGTCGGACGGAGAAAGTAGACCCCAGGTGAGGGAGAGGTGCCCAGCGACGGGGCTACTGGCAAGTGTAGACCAAAGCAGCTTGGTTCCCTAGTGCTTAGAGCACTCTTCATAGAGGTGACTTGTTCCATTTATGTCTCACCTCAGCTGTTATCAAGCTGTGTTCCTCTGGAGAACTCCCTTAACCATGGTCAGCCTGAGTTTCTCCTGCTTGTATATTTATAGGGCTGGATTTGATGGTGTCTAATGACCCTCTAGCTCTCTGACCCTCTGTATGCCAGAGAGAGAGAATGATAAAAACTATGTTTACTTTCTATTACGTTTGAATAGAGCCAAAAATTGTTAGAGGGAATCAGGCTTTGAGGAAGAGGATACAGAAGGAAGCAGTCATAGGGAATAGAAGTGTCTGCAGTGAGGGGACTAAGGAGACCAAAATACCTAGTTCTCCTAGAGGACTATTCTTGGAGGTTCCAGTGTCCTGAGTTCAAATCCTAGTTAACAGATGGAATAAATATTTGACAATCTGCTATTTAGTTAGAGTGTCTAAGATTCTCCATTCTTTTATAGTATAACATATTGTTACTCAATTGCCCTTAGGTTGAATTCCAGATATAAAGGTATAATTATAGTCATAAAAAGGGGAAAAGAAAATATCAGTTATTATTGGGTTTGAATTAAAGTGAGGAGAAAACACTTTTGAGGAGGAGATAGAAAAAGAGAGAAGGAGAGAGAAAATGAGATGGGGGAGAGAGAGAGAGAGAGAGAGAGAGAGAGAGAGAGAGAGAGAGAGAGAGAGAAGGGAAGGCAACAGAGACAGATACAAAGAATTGAGACAGATAACAAGAGAGACATTGGAAGAGAGAAACATAGAGAGAAGGAACACCTTGATAATGGGCCAAGGAATGTAGGAAAACTGTAGCTCAGTGAGCAATTGAGGAAGGAGATGAAAAGATATAAAGTATAGGACCTTGGGAAATGTGGTGCAAAACTGCTAGGTACACTAGTCCTTAGAGCATTATATTTGGTATTGACTCTTTGAGTTTATATTCTCCCACAGATGCTGACAGGCTCTGTTCTTCTGGAGAGGTCACTTAACTACTGTCAGTATTAATTTTCTCCTCATTATATGCTTATTGGGTTGGATTTAATCGTGTCTAAAGACATTCCAACTCTCTGATCCTCTGGATGCTAGAGAGAGAAAAGGATCTTTACTTGTAATTAAGCTTGGAATAGAAAGATTGAGTTAGAGGGAATCAGGCATCAAGGATTAGAAGAAGACAGACAGACAGAATCATCCACTAGAAATGGAAGTTTGTGGGCTGAGGAAATATATAGAGTAAAAGAGCAAAGTCTGCTCATAGACTCTTTTGAGGAGTCCAGATGAGCTGAGTTCATATACTATTTCACATTTTTAATAAGTGTTTAACCCTGTGCAATTCACCTAGCGTGTCTAAACCTCCACTCTCTATTATAGTATAAGGGAGAAGGACTTAGTGGCCCTGAGGCTTCCTCCCTGCTCTAAATCTTTGATCATGTTGATGATAGAAAGCAAAAGAATGAACCTGTTATCACTGAGTGGGAATTAGGAGAAGGAAGAAAGCTTCTGAGGAGACAGAGTAAAGGAGAAGGAAAGGAAAGGGTTGAGAAAGATATAGAACCAGAGAGAGAAAGTGACGGAATGAGACAGACATAGAGAGTCAGAGAGATCTGTAGAGATAAAACTGGAGAGCGGCAGTAATGTAGAAAAAGAATACAGAGTCAGCAGGAGAGACAGAGACAGTGTTAGGCACACACACAAACACACACAGAGAATCATAAAACGTCAAGAGAGAGATGAAAGAGACCATCAAGGAGGAAAATGAGGAAGAGATAAGAGACCAAGGTGAGGGAGAGATGCCAAGGGCAGGGCCACCTGGCAGGTGTAGAAGAAGCCATAGGGGAGTCATGGTGATTAAAGCACTGTATGCGGATTTGAGTCCCTCATCAGCTGCTGACAAATTCTGTCACTCTGGAGAAGTCAGTTAATTACTGGTAGCCTAATTATCAGGCTGGCCTTTATGGTGTTGAATGACGATCCAACTAACTCCATGATCCTATGTTTGCCAGAAAGAGAAAAGATTGGCCTGGGGATTGAGGCAGGGGAAGTGTAAATAAGGTATGCAGGAAGAGAGCTTTGCCGAGAGGGAACACTGACCAGGGGAGTAGGAGGAATGTACCTATTGCACAGCTAGGTCTCTCAGTGGACTGTCCATAGAAGTCCTGGGTTCACAGTTTTAATGGACGTTTGATCCCAGGCAATTCAGTTGGTGCATCCCAGCCACTGTCTTCTGTTATAGTATAATAAAGTGGGACGCAGTGGCCCCTAGGGTCCCTTCCAGTTCCAAATCTGTGATAATACTGATGGGAAAGAGAAGAAGAAAGGTCCACTGATTAATGAGGGAGAGAATGGGAAAGGGAGAGTGAAAAAGAAAGTGGGTTAGGCAAAGAAAAAGAGAGAAACAAAATGTAGACAGAAAAAGAAAAGACCCCTTTTTAGGGGCTGAGAATAGGAGCAAGGGAAGAAAAGCTTGTGAGGAAGATGGAGAGAGAGGAAGAGGGAGATGAAGGGAGTGAGGGAAAGAGAGAGGGAGAGGCAGAATGAAAGAGAGAGGACAAGGAAGAGGGGGAGAGAGAGAAGCAGAAAGGCAGAGACAGAGATAAAATCAGAGAAACCGAGACAGAAAAAGAGGACCAGAGAGAGAGATGGCAAGAGAATCATAGAGGCTACAGCCTCATGCTTTGTGTTTATAGTTTGAATTTAAATTTTACTTTCTCTGCTGGCACCCTGACTCTAATGAAGTCCCTTAACCAGTGTCAGCCTAGATTTTCTCCTCAGTAGATGGTATCTAATGACAGTCCAGCTCTATGATCCTATGGGTACCAGCAAGAGAAAGGCATGCCCCCTTGGGATTAAAATAGGCAGAGAGAGTTGGAAGAAATCATCTATCAGTGAGGTCAGGGACTCAGAGAAGGGACTCTAGGAAAGGGGGCTGGGTAGAAGTATGTTTCACAGAAGGCATCATTACCTGAGGCCCAATCCTGCCTTGCACATACTCTTGTTAGCTCTTTGATGCTGGTTTTGTTGTTCAGTCATTTTAGTAGTTTCTGACTCTCTGTCACCCTGTTTGGGGTTTTCTTGGCAGAGATACTGGAGTTCTGGGCAGGCCACTTAAATTGTCCAAGCCTCTCTTTTCCTATGTTTTGCAATGCTGGGGATGGAATCTATAGCCTAAAAAGATGTCTTCCAGCTTCTAATGTCTGACACTATGGGATATGGAGTCAGGGAAAAGTCCATATATCGTTTGTTGGGATTAAGAGTAAGAAGAGTAAGCAACTCAGCCTCAGACACTTAACACAAAACTAGCCTTGTGACCTTGGGCAAGTCACTTAACCCCAATTATCCTCCAAAAGGAAAAAAAGCAAAAAAGAGTAAGACAATGGGTTTTAAGGAAGGCAGAGAGTCAGCAGGAAGGGATTTTTCTAGAGAAGGGAAAGAGAAAGTGGAAAAGAAAGGAGAACAGGTCCTGTGGGACATGACAGAAATGTAGGTGGTTAGAGTTGAGAGAGAGAGAGAAAGAGAGAGAGAGAGAGAGAGAGAGAGCTGGAATAGTGACATGGAGAGAAATAAAGATACAGACTAAGCAAGAAAAGGCCTCTTGGTAATTGGCAAGGAAGTGTACAAGAGGCCAGAGTATAGGGAGCATAGGCAGAAGCCCAATCCTTTGGAGTTAGGAGAAAGGCAAGTGAAATAGTAGATGGACTTAGCCTTAGAAGGCACTTAACCACTGTGAGCCTCAGTTTTCCATTTAGTAAAATCATAAGACTGAACTTGACGGCATCTAATGATGCTTAAGCTCAGTGATCTTATGGGGGTGAGAGACATAAAGACAGCCCTTGTGGAATTGGGGTAGGAGAAGAAAGGTAGAGGAGGGCATTAGGAGGGGAGAGATAGAGAGAATACAGAGAGGCTTAAACACTCCAAGTGAGGAGCCAAGTTTCAAATGCTTATAATGAATGGAAAGTTAAAAAAAATATAGACGTATAAAGAGAATGACAAAGAGAGAAAGAGAAAATAATAGATAATAATAGAAATAGAAGATAATAGATCTTAAGATTGAGATACTAATAATTAGATATTAAGAGAAACCCAGAGAGATACCAAAAGAGAAACAGGGGAGAGAAAACCACATGATAATGATCAAGGTATGATAGTAGAGCAGATTATGGATTTTTCAGTTATTCAAAAGGATTTACTGACCTTGTTATAAGTACTGGGCAGTATGCTGTGTCCTGGGAATGCAAGCATAAGGAAGTACCTTCCAGTAGAGGAAGCCAACATAGTAAAGGAAGCTGAACAGTGTGCATGTGAACATGTCCTGAGTGTGTCCTGTAGGAAATGTAGAGCTTGGTGGCATGGGAGGTTCTGGGAGGGGCCATCCATTCTGAGGGAAATGCCCCAGGGTCTGACTGTTCTTTTGAGGAGTGAATTCCAGGTCAGAAGAGATCTTCCAGGAAGAGGAGGCTCCTGGGGCCTGATGGAGAAGCCCAGAAGGCAGCCTGGTAAGAAAAGAAGAGTACTAAAGTTTGAAGTCTTTAGTACCTGCGTTCAAATCCTGCTTCAGGTAGGTTATGGAGGTAAGGTATTTAGTTACCCTGAAAAATGAAGAATGAAGAATGAAGAACGAAAATGAAGAATAAAGAATGAAGACCACAGGCAATGTAGGGTCACCTCTCAGTTATAGGGTTAACCAGCTAGAAGTCATCGTGGATAGAGCATTATACTTGTAATTCACTATTTGAGTTTAAATCCCACATTGACTGCTGATAAGCCTTGTTACTTTGGAGAAGGCATCCAGCCACTATCAGCCTGTTTTCTCCTCAATAAAGGTATTAGGTGGGTTGTGGTGGTACCTAATGAAAAACCAGCTCTATGATCCTTGGTATTCCAGAGAGAGAAACAATGTGCACTTGGGATTAAGTTTGGAATAGACAGAGATAGCCTTAGGGGGAATCTGGCATTGAGGATGAGAAGAAAAAGAAAGAAACGTCCACAGGAAAACAGAGTGTGTGCAGTGGGGTAAGTATGGAGATCCCAACAGCCAGATCTCCTAGCCACCTCTTCTTGGAAGAGAGAATGAGTTGAATTCAAATCCTAATTCATATTCTATTAGATGTTTTACCCTTGAGAATTCAGTTAGTGTCTAAGCCTCTGGCCCCAAATGCTCCTAGGGTGGCTCTGAAAGCTATGATCATATTGATTATCAGGAGAAAAAGGAAAGATCCGATAATACTGACTAGGAGTTATAGCAAGGAAGAAAAGCTCCTGAGCAAGAGACAGAGAGAAGGAGGCAGAGATGGGGTAATGGAGGGGAGGCAGAGAGGAAAAAAAAATGGGGAAATGGAGGGGAGGAAGACAGAGAGACAAGAATAGAGAGTGGCAGGGATATATTAAGAGAAATTCAGAGAAAGGCACAGAGAGAAAAAGACATAGAAAAAGAAAGAGACAGAGAGCAAGGAAATCATGTAAAAGAGGGTGATAAAAGAGACAATTATGGAGGAAGAGAGGAAACAGAGATGAGCGACCAAAGGCCAGGGAGAGATGCAAAGGAAAGAAACACCAAACAAGCATCTGACAAACCAGCTTGTTTTCCTCATGGATAGAGTGCTGTACCTGGAATTGGGTATTAGAGTTCAAATACCACATCTAGCTTACTCTGGAGAAGGCACTTAAACACTGTGAGCCTTAGTTTTCCATTTAGTAAAATCAGAAGACTGAACTTGATGGCATCTAATGATCCTTAAGCTCAGTGATCATATGGGGGTGACAGAAAGAAAAGACAGGCCTTATGGAATTGGAGTAGGAGAAGAAAGGTAGAGGAGGGCATTAGGAGGGGAGAGAAACAGAGAAGGCCACTGTGAAGGGCAGTGGGAAGAATATGTATGTCCCCAGCTACGCCCCTCAGTGGTCTCATCTTGGGCATCTGAGTTTCAATCCTTCATATTCTTTATAACATTTGAAACTCAGTAGTTCACTTAGAGTGCTTAAGCCTCTATTTCTTCCATTATAATTAAATGAGTCTGGACTCAGTGGCCCCTCAGGCTCCTTCCAGTTCTCAGTCTATGTTCACAGTGATAATAGGGGCAAAAGAAAACACCATTTATTCATGGTGTGACTGACAATAAGGAGAAAAACCTTCCGAGGAAGAGACAGAAGGTAAAGAAGAAGCAGGGAGAGAAAGAATGAGAAAGAGAAAAAGAAAGAGGGAGACAGAGACAGGAGAGAGATAGAGGGATAAGGACAGAGAGAGTGGCAGTGAGATATTGAGAGAAACCCAGAGTTAGGTATGGTGAGAGAAAGGAGACATAGAGATGGAGAGACAGAGAGTGAGAACCACCTGACACTAAGCAGTAGAGTGAGGGAAAAGGCCATTATGGAGGGAAATGACTAAAGAGAACAGACCACAGGTGAGGGAGAGATGCACAGGGAAGAGACCCTTGGCATGTGAAGAAGAGGCCAAGTATGTCTCCCAGTGGACAGAGCACCTTGCTTGGAATTGGCTCTGTGAGTTAAATCCCACCAGAGCCGTTGACAAGCTCTGTTCCTCTTAAACACCGTCAGCCTCACTTTTTTGTCTAGTAAATCATGGGGTTAGACTTGATGATGTCTGATGATTCTAAAACTCAGTGATGTTAATGGTGGCCCAGAGAATAAAGAAAGCTCTTCTGGACTTGGAGTAGGAGGAGAAAGAATCAGAGGGCAGAGGGCATGTAGGAGGGGCAGCTGCAGAGAAGGGCCACCTGGGAAGGGGTGTGTCATGGAGCTACATCCCTTAGTGGTCTGTTCTTTGAAGTCTTTGGCACCTGAATGGAAATTTTACTTTCCATTCTTTATAAGCATTTGAAACTCGGCTCCTCACTTGGAGTGTTTAAGCCTCTATTTATTCTGTTATAATGAAATGGAATTGGACTCAATGGCCCCTAAGATTCCTTCCTTCTCTAAGTCTGTGACAATATTGGTGACAGAGAGTATAAGAGAAAGCCAGTTATAATTGGGTTGAAATGAGAGTAAGGGGAGAAAGCTTATAAGTAGGAGAGAGAAAGGGAGAAAGGGAGAGTGAAAAAGAAGAGGTTGGTAGGTTGGTTAACAAATATATATATATATATATATAGATAGATAGATATAGATATAGATACAGATATATATGTATCTAGGTATGTATATGTATATGGAGAGAGGTGGGGGAAAGAATGAATCAGAAAAAGGTCAAGACACAGAAGCAGAGAACCAGATACATAGACAGTGAAAGAGACAGAGGCACAGAGGGAAACCAGAAAAAAGAAGGAAAACTTCTTGATGAAGGGCAAAGGAATTAGGGAAGAGACATTTTAGAGGACAGTGAGCAATTTGGCAAGGAGAGAAATAGCTGAAAAGGGACAGGACCCTTGAGAAATGTAGGGCAAAGTAGCAAGGTGTTGGTTAGTGCAGCTTACTTGGAGTTGACTGAATTTCAATTTCATATCTGGTACTGACAATGTGGCTCACATAGTAGAAGTCCCTTAACCACTGTCAGCCTCAGTATTCATCTCACTTAACTTATGGGGCTGGACTTAGTGGTATCTAATGATCTTCCAGCTCCAGCACCCTCCAGATTTCAGAGGGAAAAAGGATGTCTACCTGTAATTAAGTTTGGAATAGAAACAGATGGAATTAGAGGGAACCAGGCATTGAGGAAGAGAAGATAGAAACAACTGTCCGCAAGAAATGTAATTTTGTGGATCAGGGGAAATATATGAAGAAAAAGAGCAAGCTCTCCTAACAGACTTCTGAATAGTTCAATGACCTGAGTTCAAATCCTCCTTTACATTTTTTAGGAAGTGTTCAACCCTGGCCAATTCAGGTAGACGGTGTAAACCTCTATTCTCTGTTATAGTATAATAGTATAGAGGTTAATGGCTCCTAGGGTTCTTTCCATCTCTAAATTTGTGATCATACTGATGACGGGGAGCAAAAGAACCAAACAGTTATTACTGAGGGAGAATTAGAAGAAAGGAAAAAAGCTTTTGAGGAGGAAATAGAGAAGGAGGGA
This sequence comes from Gymnobelideus leadbeateri, assembly GCA_011680675.1. Lineage (NCBI taxonomy): Eukaryota > Metazoa > Chordata > Mammalia > Diprotodontia > Petauridae > Gymnobelideus > Gymnobelideus leadbeateri. Next base: position 111,691 of record WOXC01003348.1, read on the forward strand.
AAAGGCAGGCATTGGGAACAATAGAAGCAGAGAGGAAAATGATGGAATGAGACAGATAGAAAGAGTCAAAGAGATATAGAGAAAGTTAGAGAGTGGCACTGATATGGACAAAGAAAACCAGAGACAGATAAGGCAAGAGAGACAGAAACAAACACACAGATATACACACACACACACACACACACACACACACACACACACACACACACACACACGAGCACATTCACACATGAAGTCAGAAACACAAGATATTAAGAGTGATAAAAGAAACTATGATGGAGGAAAATGAGGAGGAGAGAGAAGAGAGCCCAGGTGAGAGAGAGGGCAGAGGCCAAGGGCAGAGGCACTTGGCAGGTGTAGCAGTAGCCAGCTTGTCCTAGGGTTTAGAGCACTCTGCTGAGAGTTGAGTATTTGCATGGCTAAACTTCTCTCTTCTGTTATAATATGACAGAATTGGACTCAGTAACCCCTTGTGTTAATTCTATCACTAAATGCATGAATATAATCATGAAAGGGAAGAAAGAAAAGACCACCTATTTATGAACTGGAATTAGAGTAAGGAGAAAAGGCTTTTGAGGAAGAGATAGAGAGAAGGAGATAGAGCTAGCAACAGCAAGAGAGTGAGAGACAGAGACAGAGAGATATGAAGAGAATGATAAGGAGATGAAGAGAAAATAATAGATATTAAGAGAAACCCAGAGAGACAGCTTAAGAGAAACAGGATAGAGAAAACCACATGATAATGATCAAGGTATGATAGAAGAGCCGATTATGGAGGAAATTGAAGAAGAAATAAGAGTCCACCAGTGAGGAAGAGATGCAAAGGGAAGGAATACATGTCAACAGTAGGGTAAGGAAGGCAGGTTTCCTAGTGGATAGAACACTATATTTGGAATTGACTATTTGAGCTTAAATCCCATATTGACTGCTGACAAAGCTTTGGGATTTTGGAGAAGTCACTTAATCATACTGTGTTATGATAATGGAGTTCGGCTCAATGGACCTCCGGATTCCTATAAGCTCCAAAACTATGATCATGATCATAATATGGGACAGAGAAATGACCACTTGTTGACGGGTGGGAATTAGAATAAGGAGGAAAGGTTTTGGGGAGGTGATGATAGAAGGAGAAGGAGAGGGATTGAAAGGGAGAGACAGAGCCAGGAGCCAAAGATACAGAGAGAAAGAGGGCAAGCATGATGGAGAGGGTGAACAGTAGAGGCAGGAAACCGTGGGTGAGGGAGAGATTCAAAGGTAAAGGAACACAAGGAGAGTAGGGAGTGGGGAGGAGAGCAGGATGGAAAGAGAACTGACCCTGGAGTCAAGATATTTGGGTTAGAAACGTGATGTTGGTGACTAACTCCATGATTCCCGGGCAATTCCTGCTGCCATTCTCAGCCTCAGTTTCCTCCTCTGTAAAATGATGACTCTGGACTTGGTGGCCACTAGGGTCCCTCCAGCTCTGTGAGCTTATGAATGAGGGGGAGAGAAATGGAAAACCCACTTGAGATTGTAGTGAGAAGAGAGTGATGGATTCAGAGAGAAGTGCTTATTGAGGAAGAGAGAGGTATAGAGGGAGGCGACCACAGGCAACGGCCTTTGGGGGCCATTTGTGGAGGGATACACCTCAGTCTCCATGTTAATAAAGACCTGTTCTTGGGAGTCAAAACCAATCTGAGTCCAAACACTTCCTCACACACTAGATGTGTGACCCTGGGCCAGTCACTTGAAATGTCTAAGCCTTTTTTCTTCTGCCCCCAAATGAGAGGCTTGGACTCAATGACCCCTAGAGTTCTTTACAACTCTGAGTCTACTAAAATATAGGTTATAATCAGAAAAGGCTGAGACCACTTATTGAATGTGAGTGAGAACAAAGAAAAGGATTCTGAGGAGAAGAGAGAGACAAAAGGAAGGGTCTGCTGAGCAGAGGGGCAAGGTTGAGTGAAGGGGCAAGGAGAAACTGGGATGTGGGAATATTGAGTCAGAGGGTTGGTTTCTAGAGGCAGAGGGATAGTGAGAAATAGGGAGAGAGACAGAGAGAGAGGGAGAGAAAGAGCCAGGGCCAAAGGGAGAAAGGGAGACCAAGGAAGAAAGTCCCCTTGGACTTTGGCACAGGGTGATTGTAGAGGATGGGGAGAGGCAGGGGCAAGTTTGCCCAAGGGAGAGAGAGCTAGAAAGGGAAGTCAGAATTTTAGACCTGGTTGGTGCCTGGGAGGCAGCTCAGGGTCCTTGGAGAGAGTCCTCTGGTTGGCATGAGAAGTACTTGAGTTTACATCTGAACTCAGCACTTGAAAAGCTGTTTTATCCCAAGCCTGTCACTTCACTGGTCTGAGCCTCAGTTATCTCTTCTATCAAATGCTGACCTGGGCTTGATGTTCTCCCATTGTCCTCTAGCTGTAGAGTGCTGTGAGGGCCAGAGGGAAAGAAGGGCCTAGGCACCTGGTGTCATGTGTGTGTGTCAGAATAGGAACCACCATCATTTTGCCACATCTTGATGGCCTAAAAATGGAGAAATCCCTCAAGGCCCCTGTGGCCTCCTATTAGAAACTCCCCTACCCCTCTGCAAGGACAGGGTCAGAGTCTTGTCCAATGTTGTCACAAGTTGTTGCTGTCCTTGGATAAGAGACCATGTGTGTTTGTCCAAAATGACTTTTGTGTCAGTTTTAATATTATTTATTCCCTTCTCCTTATCTCCTGCCCCTGAATAATGTATTATTTCAATCAGTTAGCCATTCAGCAAACATTCATTACCCATCTCCTGTGTGTCAAGCATCATACTAAACACTGGAGATTTAAAGAAGGGTCAAAGGTAGTGTGTGCTCTCAAGGAGCTCCCCATCCAATGGAAGAGACAACGGGCTGAGAGGGATGTACAAAGCAGATGTATTCATGGTGCACTTGGAACGGGAAGGCATTAGAATTGGGGGAAATTTGGGAGCAACTTGTGTAAAAGGTGGGATTTCAGCTGGGACTTGATGGAAGCCAGGGGAGCCTTGATGAGAATGGAGACCACTGGAGACCTGGGGGCCAGCCAGTGACAATGGTCAGAGCCAGAAGATGGAGTGTGTTGTTGTGGGACCAAGAAGGACGCCAGTGTCAGTGGATCACAGAGTATGTGGATGGGGGAGTGCAAGGTGAAAGAAGACTGGAAAGGTGGCAAGTTAGGAAGGGCTTGGAATGCCAAGCAGAGGATTTTAGATTTCATCCTGGAGACTCTGCAGGTCATTGAGTAGTGGTGGCCCCTGGCTGGATGAGAGCTTTAGGGAGATGATAGGGACAGCCAAGTGGAGGATGCAGTGTAGAAGGGTGAGGATGGAGGCAGGGAGAACAGCACAAAGGCTCTTTCAGTAGTGGAGGTATGAGATGATGAGGAAGTGGCACAAAGTGGGGGCAGTGTCAGAGGTGGCATGTGACAGAGATGTGAAGATGGTGAGATGGCCAAGCCTTGGCCACAGCCAATAAATCCTTTGGTGTTCCTTCCAGACATTACCCCTTTTCTCCACTGGCTCATCCCCTTTGTCCTCTCTCTCTCCCTCTCTTGTGAAATGCCTGTAGGCTGCTGCTTACTGGCTTTGTACTCTGAGTGCCTGAAAGGTTATAAAACACAAAGTTGTTGCTCAGGAAGCTGTAGTTGCTTCTCTTCTTGGAGAGGAGCCTTCCTTAGCAGCTAGTGGTAGTAGGCTAAAGGAGATGGAGGGTAACTGGCAGGCCTCAAACCTGTTAGTAAGTTGGGGCATGTTTACCCTGAGCTTGTGAAGCTACCATTCCCCTGGTAGAATGGGCAGACTAGAACAGTGAAGGTGCTGTGGAGAGCTGAGAGCCTGATCAGACATCAGAGATGCCAAGGTCATCCCTTATATCCTGGGCCATTGCTGGTGGTCCTGACTTTGTCCTGCCATGGGAACTGGATGTCCCTGGAAGAGAGAGTAGGGCTGACAGCTTTGTGCAGCTGCCTCACTTAGATCCAGTTCATGCACAAGTTAAGAGACTATCCTTCCTCCACTATTTTACCTCACCATCTTGATGTCATTGATGCTCTTCAGAAAGAAAGAGAAACATCAACAGGTAGCATTGCTTTTAGTTTAGCTTCCTGTCTTTGGCCTAGGGCCGTGGCTTCTGGCTAACTGGTGTGCTGCTTCCAAGAGGTTGAGAGAGTGATCCAGGAATTGGAGGTTAGAAGGATATTAGTGTGATTCACTCTAATCTGGGGGAGGGATGGGGCACCTGGAACTGCTGAAGCGCGCACAAGGTATGTTTTTACCTACATTAACAGCCTCCCATGGTGCTCCCATACTCCTACCCATTAGGTGCTAAGAGTCACTTTATCCAAATTTCTTTGGTTCAAAGGAGACCAGAGTGAAACACATTGAAAGGGTGATGATTCAGTTGTTTGTTGGTTATGGCTTTACAGGAAGGACATTTCTGTGCTAGGGCACTGTCTTAGTTCTATAGCATGGACTCTCCATCTTGGTATTTGTACCCATTTCTAAAGATTTCCCTTAGGGAAAGTAGAATTCGAGGTCTGGATGTTGGAAGCTCAGGGCACAACAGGAAGGACTCCTCGCTTTTCTGGTCAGCATGAGAGCTGAGACCAAGACTTCAGATGGAACTTCCAGCTCCTGGATATCCAGGAAAACACTTCTTTCCCCCGAGCAATGAACAGAAGAAGAAGACTTAGGTTGGGCTGCCAGTGTGTGTGAATGCAGATGGCCAGTGATTGTGTGAGTGAATGTACAAGCCCAAACCTGTCATGGGGGAAGCCCTGCATGAGCCCTGAAGACCTGCATGAGGCCTGTGGATAGATGTCCTCACAGTGAGACTACCTGCCCCCACTGGATCCTGACCTATGTCTTTTCAAGTATCATATGGAGAATCCTGCTGTCTGTAAAGTTTCCAGTAGCATAGCCCTTATGGGGTGAAGAAGAACCAGTTCAGCCTGTGGGAAGAGTGGACCAAATGAGGAACCAACAAAGCCACTATATTCCTAGGTCATCTCTTGCCTCAGTATTTCCCTTTCCCAATTCCTTTTAAGCCCTTGAAAAGGGAGCTTGGATCCATGGCCAAAGACCTTGTCTCCTGATTCCTTAGGAAGGAGTGAGCAGTGTTTTGTTTCTGCTTGGTTGTCCTATGTAATATAGGGTTTAGGGTGTCAGCATTGTCTGTATTCTGTGTCCTTGTAAATCAAGGTGACCTTTTCCCTGAGGTCTGATCAGGCAGAGGAAAAGGGGTGAAACGAGTGAGAGCTTTCCATTGAAACCTTCCAAACTTTTATATCTCTATATTTCCTAATTTTGGAATATAGGGTTGGAGACTGGGAGGAGTGAGTGAGAGAGAGAGAGAGGGAGGGAGGGGGAGAGAAAGTGGATTATTTTCCCTTTTGTGGAAATTTGTGGAATTCCAAGCCAATTAGAGAACAAATGTGAGAGTGAAGTATAATCTGTTTAATGTGTTTTTCCAAATTTGATGAGACTGCACTGTGAATATTCTCATATGTGCTGCAATATCTTCTTGTTTTGGGGAGGACAGAGCTCCTTAGAACTGCCAGAAATGGAGACTTGGTGGAATTTGCATACAGAAGTCACTCTATCCCCTATAACATTCTCTCCCTTCCCTGGAGACTGAAGGATTTATTGCATTAATGTAGGGAAGGTTATTTCTCTGAGTAGATTTTTAGCAATTGATAGAATTGAAGCTAGTTTGCAAGTTTTGTTTACATTGTTTTCCAAAGTGAAGAAGAAAAAAGGCGGTCCTTTGTGCCATTTGAAATTTTGAAGCATTTGCTGGTGCTTAAAGAAAACCTGGTGCAATCCAGCTTGGAAAGAAAGAGGCTTGCTTCATCTGAAAGCAAAATGGAATAAGGGAAAAAGCAGATTCATTTTAGGAGAGTAGTGTTCTTTCCCCTCTGGTCTCCTGTGAATCATTTAGTGGGATCTAATTGCTGACACAAAGAAGAGGCAAAGTCACCTAAAAGAAATTAAAATAGACTATGCCTTTGTAAGTTCTTAAGTAAGGAACCAAATTGGAAGGCTTTTGCTTGGTGGAAAGAGATATTGTCTATAATCCATGAAGTTTCAGTTCTGAGCAGGGAAGAATGCAGTTCTGCAGTGAATTTGAGCTGTTTAAGGAGAATGAGCTCAATTTGCAGAGGAGACATCCAGCACATTAAAGGAAATTCCTCCTGAAGCTGGTGTGAGACAGGATTTGGAAGGAGAGAGGTACCAGATTGAGGAAGTAGCAGTGAAGGAAGGAAAGTGAAGCAGTGAATGAGGTGTGGAGAGAGGGGTAGTTCTGTGGTCTGCAGGAATCAGTATGGAGTGATCTAAGTCAGAAGAGAGGGAGGGAATTTAGCCTTCTTAAAGTCTCTTGTCTATGCCCCCTTCTGTCCTCTGCCACTGCCTCTACCTTGGTACAGGCCCTAGTTCCCTGGCACCTGGACTGTGCCAAGAGTGACTTTGCCTGCCTCAGTCTCCCCACTCCAATCCATCCTTCATTGGGCCAACAGATGCTTTTCTTAAAGCTCAGGTCCAATCATGTGACCCAGATCCCCAATAAACTTCAGTGGCTCCCTACTGCCTCTGGCATCCAATATAAAACTTTCTCTCTGGAGGTCAGATGTCTTCCCAACTTTCCTTTCCTGAATTTCTAGCCTTAACACACCTTATACTACTCCAGCCCCCCTACTTAGTCTGTCATGCAGGGACATTGTCCTCCTTGCTGTACCCTGAATATGGTGCCATCTCCCAACTATGAGCATTCTCACTGCCTATTCACCTTGATTATAATCCTCTCCCTACTTAGGTTTCACAAGGGATGCTTCACTGTCCTTGGAGTCCAGACTATTTGAGTTCTCATTCTGACTCACACACTGACAAGTCATGTTACCCTGGGCAAGTCAATTGACTTCACTCGGTCTCAGTTTCCTATTTTGTAAAAGATGGAGCTGGACCTGTTGGCCTTTAAGGTCATTGTAGCTCTTTAACTCATTCTATGAGAGCAAGAGAAAAATGATAGCCCCCTGGGAATCTGTGTGAGAGATTTAGAGTTAGAGGGAAGCTAGCAGGGAGGAAGAGTGAGGGTAGGGGCCATTGACTGTGAGGGTTGGGGGAAATGTGTGAAGTGACAAAGCCAGGTCTCCTAGGGGATAGAACACTGTCCTAGACAGTCATGAGGCCCCGAGTTCTAATTCTGCCTCACAACATGCTTACTAGCTGGGTGATGCTGGGCCAGAAACTGAAATTGTCTAATCTGCTTTCTTCTTCTTTAGAATGATGGAGTTGGACTCATTAACCCTTATTGTTCATTCCAACTTAAAATGTCTGATAATATCAGTCACAGAGAGAAAATGAACAGAGAAGTTTACTTTGGGGTCTGAGTGGAAAGAAAGTAAAACTTTCTGAGCAGCACAGAGAGAAGGGAAAGGCTCCTGTAGACAGCAAGGCTTCTGGTTGGACTGTTCTAGGAAGTAAGGATGAGCTGAGTTCAAATGCTAATTCATAATGTCAGTAAATGTTTGACCCTGGGCAATTCACTTAGGGATTGATTTCAGTGCTGTTTCTTTTGAGATATTATAGCCACATTGAACTCTCTGGCCTGTAGGGTTCCTCCCAGTTCTAAAAGATCACTATATTAATGATAGAGAGACAAAAAAAAAGATACTTTGGTGGGAAAGAGACCAAGGAAAAATCTTTTGAGGAAGGAGAATAGGTAAGAGTCAAGGGCAGAGAGAGAGAGAGAGAGAGAGAGAGAGAGAGAGAGAGAGAGAGGGAGAGAGGAGAGAGGATATGAATAATAAATATCAGAAAGAGGCCAATAGACAGAACCAGAAAACAAAATTCAGAGATGAGAGACAGAGGCACAGGGACAGAGAGACAGAGCCAAACAGAAAAAAGCAAAACTGAGCCCCTTTAAAAGGACAAAAGAAATGTAGGAAGACAATATTTTGCAGGACAGGCAGATGTTAAGTAAGGAGATGAAATGATAGAAAGGGATAGGACCCCTGGGTGATGTGGGCCAGATCAGTAGGGTGCACCAGTGGTGAGAGCAGTACCCTTGTAGTAGACTCTTTGAGTTTCAGTTCCACATCAGGTGCTGGCAGGCTGTTTTTCTCTGCAGAAGCCCTTTAAGCACTGCCAGCCTCAGTTTTCATCTCATTAATTCATGGGGCTGAACTTGATCTAATGACCCTCCAGCTCCATGATCCTCAGGTTGCCAGAGGGAGAAAAGGATGTCCACTTGGGATGAGTGTTGGAGTAGAGGGAGACAGAGTTGGGGGGAATCAGTCATTGAGGATGAACAGGAGACAGAAGCAAGTGTCCACAGGAAATGGACGTGTATGGATTGAGCAGAAAATGTAGAATAAAATGGCTCAATATCCTAGAGGAGCCTCTTTGGGAGTCTGAAGGTGCAGAGTAAATCTGCTAGTAAACACTCTTAGTAAATGTCTGTCCTCTGTTATCATAAACCAGTTGTGCTCAATGGCCCCTAGAGCTCCTTTCAGTTCTAAACCTATGGTTGCAGTTATGATTGTGGACAAAGAAAAACCCTCCACTGATTTCTCAGTGGAAATTAAAGAGAAGATACAAAAGCTTTGAGGAGGAGACAGAGAGAGCCAGAGTAAGAAAGAGAAATAGATCAAGGCTGAGAGAAGGGACAGAGATCAATAGGTAAATATATAGAGTGTCAGTGAGATATGAAGAGATACCCAGAGATAGATATATAAAGAGAGACAGAGACACAGAAAGAAAGGGAAAGAGCCCTGCATGTGAAGAAGTGAGGAAAGGAAACATAATGAAGGGAAATGTCAGACAGAGAAAGGAGACCCCAGGTGAGGGAGAGGTGCCCAGCGACGGGGCTACTGGCAAGTGTAGACCAAAGCAGCTTGGTTCCCTAGTGCTTAGAGCACTCTTCATAGAGGTGACTTGTTCCATTTATGTCTCACCTCAGCTGTTATCAAGCTGTGTTCCTCTGGAGAACTCCCTTAACCATGGTCAGCCTGAGTTTTCTCCTCCTTGTATATTTATGGGGCTGGATTTGATGGTGTCTAATGACCCTCTAGCTCTCTGACCCTCTGTATGCCAGAGAGAGAGAATGATAAAAACTATGTTTACTTTCTATTACGTTTGAATAGAGCCAAAAATTGTTAGAGGGAATCAGGCTTTGAGGAAGAGGATACAGAAGGAAGCAGTCATAGGGAATAGAAGTGTCTGCAGTGAGGGGACTATGGAGACCAAAATACCTAGTTCTTCTAGAGGACTATTCTTGGAGGTTCCAGTGTCCTGAGTTCAAATTCTAGTTAACAGTTGGAATAAATATTTGACACTCTGCTATTTAGTTAGAGTGTCTAAGATTCTCCATTCTTTTATAGTATAACATATTGTTACTCAATTGCCCTTAGGTTGAATTCCAGATATAAAGGTATAATTTTAATCATAAAAAGGGAAAAAGAAAATATCAGTTATTATTGGGTTGGAATTAAAGTGAGGAGAAAACGCTTTTGAAGAGGAGATAGAAGGAGAGAGAAAATGAGATGGGGGAGAGAGAGAGAGAGAGAGAGAGAGAGAGAGAGAGAGAGAGAGAGAGAGAGAGAGAGAGAGAGAGAGAGAGAGAAGGGAAGGCAGCAGAGACAGATACAAAGAATTGAGACAGATAACAAGAGAGACATTGGAAGAGAGAAACATAGAGAGAAGGAACACCTTGATAATGGGCCAAGGAATGTAGGAAAACTGTAGCTCAGTGAACAACTGAGGAAGGAGATGAAAAGATATAAAGTATAGGACCTTGGGAAATGTGGTGCAAAACCGCTAGGTACACTAGGCCTTAGAGCATTATATTTGGTATTGACTCTTTGAGTTTATATTCTCCCACAGATGCTGAAAGGCTCTGTTCTTCTAGAGAGGTCACTTAACTACTGTCAGTATTAATTTTCTCCTCATTATATGATTACTGGGTTGGATTTGATCGTGTCTAAAGACATTCCAACTCTCTGATCCTCTGGATGATAGAGAGAGAAAAGGATCTTTACTTGTAATTAAGCTTGGAATAGAAAGATTGAGTTAGAGGAAATCAGGCACCAAGGATTAGAAGAAGACAGACAGACAGAATCATCCACTAGAAATGGATGTTTGTGGGCTGAGGAAATATATAGAGTAAAAGAGCAAAGTCTGCTCATAGACTCTTTTGAGGAGTCCAGATGAGCTGAGTTCATATACTATTTCACATTTTTAATAAGTGTTTAACCCTGTGCAATTCAGCTAGAGTGTCTAAACCTCCACTCTCTATTATAGTATAAGGGAGAAGGACTTAGTGGCCCTGAGGCTTCCTCCCTGCTCTAAATCTTTGATAATGTTGATGATAGAAAGCAAAAGAATCAACCTGTTATGGTTGAGTGGGAATTAGGAGAAGGAAAAAAGCTTCTGAGGAGACAGAGTGAAGGAGAAGGAGAAGGAAAGGGTTGAGAAAGATATAGAACCAGAGAGAGAAAGTGACGGAATGAGACAGACATAGAGAGTCAGAGAGATCTATAGAGATAAAACTAGAGAGCGGCAGTAATGTAGAAAAAGAATACAGAGATAGCAGGAGAGACAGAGACAGTGTTAGGTACACACACAAACACACACAGAGAATCATAAAACGTCAAGAGAGAGATGAAAGAGACCATCAAGGAGGAAAATGAGGAAGAGATAAGAGACCAAGGTGAGGGAGAGATGCCAAGGGCAGGGCCACCTGGCAGGTGTAGAAGAAGCCATAGGGGAGTCATGGTGATTAAAGCACTGTATGCGGATTTGAGTCCCTCATCAGCTGCTGACAAATTCTGTCACTCTGGAGAAGTCAGTTAATTACTGGTAGCCTAATTATCAGGCTGGCCTTTATGGTGTTGAATGACGCTCCAACTAACTCCATGATCCTATGTTTGCCAGAAAGAGAAAAGATTGGCCTGGGGATTGAGGCAGGGGAAGTGTAAATAAGGTATGCAGGAAGAGAGCTTTGCCGAGAGGGAACACTGACCAGGGGAGTAGGAGGAATGTACCTATTGCACAGCTAGGTCTCTCAGTGGACTGTCCATAGAAGTCCTGGGTTCACAGTTTTAATGGACGTTTGATCCCAGGCAATTCAGTTGGTGCATCCCAGCCACTGTCTTCTGTTATAGTATAATAAAGTGGGACTCAGTGGCCCCTAGGGTTCCTTCCAGTTCCAAATCTGTGATAATACTGATGGGAAAGAGAAGAAGAAAGGTCCACTGATTAATGAGGGAGAGAATGGGAAATGGGAGAGTGAAAAAGAAAGTGGGTTAGGCAAAGAAAAAGAGAGAAACAAAATGTAGACAGAAAAAGAAAAGACCCCTTTTTAGGGGCTGAGAATAGGAGCAAGGGAAGAAAAGCTTGTGAGGAGGATGGAGAAAGAGGAAGAGGGAGATGAAGGGAGTGAGGGAAAGAGAGAGGGAGAGGCAGAATGAAAGAGAGAGGACAAGGAAGAGGGGGAGAGAGAGAAGCAGAAAGGCAGAGACAGAGATAAAATCAGAGAAACCGAGACAGAAAAAGAGGACCAGAGAGAGAGATGGCAAGAGAATCATAGAGGCTACAGCCTCATGCTTTGTGTTTATAGTTTGAATTTAAATTTTACTTTCTCTGCTGGCACCCTGACTCTAATGAAGTCCCTTAACCAGTATCAGCCTAGGTTTTCTCCTCAGTAGATGGTATCTAATGACAGTCCAGCTCTATGATCCTATGGGTACCAGCAAGAGAAAGGCATGCCCCCTTGGGATTAAAATAGGCAGAGAGAGTTGGAAGAAATCATCTATCAGTGAGGTCAGGGACTCAGAGAAGGGACTCTAGGAAAGGGGGCTGGGTAGAAGTATGTTTCACAGAAGGCATCATTACCTGAGGCCCAATCCTGCCTTGCACATACTCTTGTTAGCTCTTTGATGCTGGTTTTGTTGTTCAGTCATTTTAGTAGTTTCTGACTCTCTGTCACCCTGTTTGGGGTTTTCTTGGCAGAGATACTGGAGTTCTGGGCAGGCCACTTAAATTGTCCAAGCCTCTCTTTTCCTATGTTTTGCTATGCTGGGGATGGAATCTATAGCCTAAAAAGATGTCTTCCAGCTTCTAATGTCTGACACTATGGGATATGGAGTCAGGGAAAAGTCCATATATCGTTTGTTGGGATTAAGAGTAAGGCAACTCAGCCTCAGACACTTAACACAAAACTAGCCTTGTGACCTTGGGCAAGTCACTTAACCCCAATTATCCTCCAAAAGGAAAAAAAGCAAAAAAGAGTAAGACAATGGGTTTTTAGGAAGGCAGAGAGTCAGCAGGAAGGGATTTTTCTAGAGAAGGGAAAGAGAAAGTGGAAAAGAAGGGAGAACAGGTCCTGTGGGACATGACAGAAATGTAGGTGGTTAGAGTTGAGAGAGAGAGAGAGAGAGAGAGAGAGAGAGAGCTGGAATAGTGACATGGAGAGAAATAAAGATACAGACTAAGCAAGAAAAGGCCTCTTGGTAATTGGCAAGGAAGTGTACAAGAGGCCAGACTATAGGGAGCATAGGCAGAAGCCCAATCCTTTGGAGTTAGGAGAAAGGCAAGTGAAATAGTAGATGGACTTAGCCTTAGAAGGCACTTAACCACTGTGAGCCTCAGTTTTCCATTTAGTAAAATCATAAGACTGAACTTGACGGCATCTAATGATGCTTAAGCTCAGTGATCTTATGGGGGTGAGAGACAAAAGACAGCCCTTGTGGAATTGGGGTAGGAGAAGAAAGGTAGAGGAGGGCATTAGGAGGGGAGAGATAGAGAGAATACAGAGAGGCTTAAACACTCCAAGTGAGGAGCCAAGTTTCAAATGCTTATAACGAATGGAAAGTTAAAAAAAATATAGACGTATATATAGAGAAAGAGAAAATAATAGATAATAATAGAAATAGAAGATAATAGATCTTAAGATTGAGATACTAATAATTAGATATTAAAAGAAACCCAGAGAGATACCAAAAGAGAAACAGGGGAGAGAAAACCACATGATAATGATCAAGGTATGATAGTAGAGCAGATTATGGATTTTTCAGTTATTCAAAAGCATTTACTGAGCTTGTTATAAGTACCGGGCAGTATGCTGTGCCCTGGGAATGCAAGCATAAGGAAGTACCTTCCAGTAGAGGAAGCCAGCATAGTAAAGGAAGCTGAACAGTGTGCATATGGCTCTGGGGAGGCCAAGATGAACATGTCCTGAGTGTGTCCTGTAGGAAATGTAGAGCTTGGTGGCATGGGAGGTTCTGGGAGGGGCCATCCATTCTGAGGGAAATGCCCCAGGGTCTGACTGTTCTTTTGAGGAGTGAATTCCAGGTCAGAAGAGATCTTCCAGGAAGAGGAGGCTCCTGGGGCCTGATGGAGAAGCCCAGAAGGCAGCCTGGTAAGAAAAGAAGAGGACTAAAGTTTGAAGTCTTTAGTATCTGAGTTCAAATCCTGCTTCAGGTAGGTTATGGAGGTAAGGTATTTAATCTCTCCCAGGGTTTCCTTCTCTGAAGAATAAAGAATGAATAAAGAATGAAGACCACAGGCAAGGAAGGGCCACCTCTCAGTTATAGGAGGAACCAGCTAGGAGTCATCATGGTTAGAGCATTATACTTGTAAATCACTATATGAGTTTAAATCCCACATTGACTGCTGACAGGTCTTGTTACTTTGGAGAAGGCATCTAACCACTATCAGCCTGTTTTCTCCTCATAAATGTATTAGGTGGGTTATGATGGTGCCAGATGAAAAACCAGCTCTATGATCCGTGGTATTCCAGAGAGAGAAATAATGTGCAGTTGGCATTAAGCTTGGAATAGACAGAGATAGCTGTAGGGGGAATCTGTCATTGAGGATGAGAAAGAGCAAGAAAAAAAAGTCCACAGGAAATCAGAGTGTGTGCAGTGGGGTAAGTATGTAGACCCCAACAGCCAGATCTCCTAGCCACCTCTTCTTGGAAGAGAGAATGAGCTGAATTCAAGTCCTAATTCACATTCTATTAGATGTTTTGCCCCTGCAAATTCGGTTACTGTCTATGCCTCTGGCCCAAAATGGCCCCTAGGCTGCATTTGAAAGCTATGATCATATTGATTATCAGGAGAAAAAGGAAAGATCTGATAATACTGACTAGGAGTTATAGCAAAGAAGAAAAGCTTCTGAGCAAGAGACAGAGAGAAGGAGGCAGAGATGGGGTAATGGAGGGGAGGCAGAGAGGAAACAAAAATGGGCAACTGGAAGGGAGGAAAACAGAGAGACAAGAATAGAGAGTGGCAGTGAGATATTAGGAGAAATTCAGATAAAGGCACAGAAAGAGAAAGAGACATAGAAAAAGAAAGAGACAGAGAGCAAGGAAATCATGTAAAAGAGGGTGATGACACAATTATGGAGGAAGAGAGGAAAAAGAGATGAGCGACCAAAGGCCAGGGAGAGATGCAGAGGGAAGAAACACCTAACAAGCATCGGACAAAACAGCTTGTTTTCCTCATGGATAGAGTGCTGTACCTGGAATTGGGTATTAGAGTTCAAATACCACATCTAGCTTACTCTGGAGAAAGCACTTAAACACTGTGAGCCTTAGTTTTCCATTTAGTAAAATCAGAAGACTGAACTTGATGGCATCTAATGATCCTTAAGCTCAGTGATCATATGGGGGTGACAGAAAGAAAAGACAGGCCTTATAGAATTGGAGTAGGAGAAGAAAGGTAGAGGAGGGCATTAGGAGGGGAGAGATACAGAGAAGGCCACTGTGAAGGGCAGTGGGAAGAATATGTATGTCCCCAGCTACGCCCCTCAGTGGTCTCATCTTGGGCATCTGAGTTTCAATCCTTCATATTCTTTATAACATTTGAAACTCAGTAGTTCACTTAGAGTGCTTAAGCCTCTATTTCTTCCATTATAATTAAATGAGTCTGGACTCAGTGGCCCCTCAGGCTCCTTCCAGTTCTCAGTCTATGATCACAGTGATAATAGGGGCAAAGGAAAACACCATTTATTCATGGTGTGACTGACAAGAAGGAGTAAAAGCTTCTGAGGAGGAGACAGAAGGTAAAGAAGAAGCAGGGAGAGAAAGAATGAGAAAGAGAAAAAGAAAGAGGGAGACAGAGACAGGAGAGAGATAGAGGGATAAGGACAGAGAGAGTGGCAGTGAGATATTGAGAGAAACCCAGAGTTAGGTATGGTGAGAGAAAGGAGACATAGAGATGGAGAGACAGAGAGTGAGAACCACCTGACACTAAGCAGTAGAGTGAGGGAAAAGGCCATTATGGAGGGAAATGACTAAAGAGAACAGACCACAGGTGAGGGAGAGATGCACAGGGAAGAGACCCTTGGCATGTGAAGAAGAGGCCAAGTATGTCTCCCAGTGGACAGAGCACCTTGCTTGGAATTGGCTCTGTGAGTTAAATCCCACCAGAGCCGTTGACAAGCTCTGTTCCTCTTAAACACCATCAGCCTCAGTTTTTTGTCTAGTAAATCATGGGGTTAGACTTGATGATGTCTGATGATTCTAAAACTCAGTGATGTTAATGGTGGCCCAGAAAATAAAGAAAGCTCTTCTGGACTTGGAGTAGGAGGAGAAAGAATCAGAGGGCAGAGGGCATGTAGGAGGGGCAGCTGCAGAGAAGGGCCACCTGGGAAGGGGTGTGTCATGGAGCTACATCCCTTAGTGGTCTGTTCTTTGAAGTCTTTGGTACCTGAATGGAAATTTTACTTTCCATTCTTTATAAGCATTTGAAACTTGGATCCTCACTTGGAGTGTTTAAGCCTCTATTTATTCTGTTATAATGAAATGGAGTTGGACTCAATGGCCCCTAAGATTCCTTCCTTCTCTAAGTCTGTGACAATATTGGTGACAGAGAATATAAGAGAAAGCCAGTTATAATTAGGTTGAAATGAGAGTAAGGGGAGAAAGCCCATAAGTAGGAGAGAGAAAGGGGGAAAGGGAGAGTGAAAAAGAAGAGGTTGGTAGGTTGGTTAACAAATATATATATATAGATATATATAGATAGATATATAGATATACATGTATCTATGTATGTATATGTATATGGAGGTAAGTGGGGGAAAGAATGAATCAGAAAAAGGTCAAGTCACAGAAGCAGAGAACCAGACACATAGACAGGGAAAGACAGAGGCACAGAGGGAAACCAGAAAAAAGAAAGAAAACTTCTTGATAAAGGGCAAAGGAATTAGGGAAGAGACATTTTAGAGGACAGTGAGCAATTTGGCAAGGAGAGAAATAGCTGTAAAGGGACAGGAACTTTGAGAAATGTAGGGAAAAGCAGCAAGGTGTTGTAGTGGTTAGTGCAGCTTACTTGGAGTTGACTGAATTTCAATTTCATATCTGGTGCTGACAGTGTGTCTCACATAGTAGAAGTCCCTTAACCACTGTCAGCCTCAGTATTCATCTCAGTTAACTTGTGGGGCTGGACTTAGTGGTATCTAATGATCTTCCAGCTCCAGCACCCTCCAGATTTCAGAGGGAAAAAAGGATGTCTACCTGTAATTAAGTTTGGAATAGAGACAGATGGAATTAGAGGGAACCAGGCATTGAGGAAGAGAAGATAGAAACAACTGTCTGCAAGAAATGTAATTTTGTGGATCAGGGGAAATATATAAAGAAAAAGAGCAAGCTCTCCTAACAGACTTCTGAATAGTTCAATGACCTGAGTTCAAATCCTCCTTTACATTTTTAGGAAGTGTTCAACCCTGGCCAATTCAGGTAGACGGTGTAAACCTCTGTTCTCTATTAATAGTGTAGAGGTTAATGGCCCTTAGGGTTCTTTCCATGTCTAAATCTTTGATCATACTGATGATGGGGAGCAAAAGAACCAAACAGTTATTACTGAGGGAGAATTAGAAGAAAGGAAAAAAAGCTTTTGAGGAGGAAATAGAGAAGGAGGGAAAAGGCAGGGATTGGGAACAATAGAAGCAGAGAGTAAAATGATAGAATAAGACAGATAGAAAGAGTCAAAGAGATATAGGGAAAGAAAGTTAGAGAGTGGCACTAATATAGACAAAGAAAATCAGAGACATACACAGTATGAGAGACAGAAACAAACACACAGATAAACACACACACACACACACACGTGCACATACACACATACAGTCAGAAACACAAGATATTAAGAGTGATAAAAGAAACTATGATGCAGGAAAATGAGGAGGAGAGAGAAGAGAGCCCAGGTGAGAGAGAGGGCAGAGGGCAAGGGCAGAGGCACTTGGCAGGTGTAGAAGAAGCAGGCTTGTCCTAGGGTTTAGAGCACTCTGCTGAGAGTTGAATATTTGCATGGCTAAACTTCTCTCCTCTGTTATAATATGACAGAATTGGACTCAGTAAGTCCTTGCGTTAATTCCATCACTAAATGCATGAATATAATCATGAAAGGGAAGAAAGAAAAGACCACCTATTTATGAACTGGAATTAGAGTAAGGAGAAAAGGCTTTTGAGGAAGAGATAGAGAGAAGGAGATAGAGCTAGCAACAGCAAGAGAGTGAGAGACAGAGACAGAGAGATATGAAGAGAATGATAAGGAGATGAAGAGAAAATAATAGATATTAAGAGAAACCCAGAGAGACAGCTTAAGAGAAACAGGATAGAGAAAACCACATGATAATGATCAAGGTATGATAGAAGAGCCGATTATGGAGGAAACTGAAGAAGAAATAAGAGTCCACCAGTGAGGAAGAGATGCAAAGGGAAGGAATACATGTCAACAGTAGGGTAAGGAAGGCAGGTTTCCTAGTGGATAGAACACTATATTTGGAATTGACTATTTGAGCTTAAATCCCATATTGACTGCTGACAAAGCTTTGGGATTTTGGAGAAGTCACTTAATCATACTGTGTTATGATAATGGAGTTCGGCTCAATGGACCTCCGGATTCCTATAAGCTCCAAAACTATGATCATGATCATAATATGGGACAGAGAAATGACCACTTGTTGACGGGTGGGAATTAGAATAAGGAGGAAAGGTTTTGGGGAGGTGATGATAGAAGGAGAAGGAGAGGGATTGAAAGGGAGAGACAGAGCCAGGAGCCAAAGATACAGAGAGAAAGAGGGCAAGCATGATGGAGAGGGTGAACAGTAGAGGCAGGAAACCGTGGGTGAGGGAGAGATTCAAAGGTAAAGGAACACAAGGAGAGTAGGGAGTGGGGAGGAGAGCAGGATGGAAAGAGAACTGACCCTGGAGTCAAGATATTTGGGTTAGAAACGTGATGTTGGTGACTAACTCCATGATTCCCGGGCAATTCCTGCTGCCATTCTCAGCCTCAGTTTCCTCCTCTGTAAAATGATGACTCTGGACTTGGTGGCCACTAGGGTCCCTCCAGCTCTGTGAGCTTATGAATGAGGGGGAGAGAAATGGAAAACCCACTTGAGATTGTAGTGAGAAGAGAGTGATGGATTCAGAGAGAAGTGCTTATTGAGGAAGAGAGAGGTATAGAGGGAGGCAACCACAGGCAACGGCCTTTGGGGGCCATTTGTGGAGGGATACACCTCAGTCTCCATGTTAATAAAGACCTGTTCTTGGGAGTCAAAACCAATCTGAGTCCAAACACTTCCTCACACACTAGATGTGTGACCCTGGGCCAGTCACTTGAAATGTCTAAGCCTTTTTTCTTCTGCCCCCAAATGAGAGGCTTGGACTCAATGACCCCTAGAGTTCTTTACAACTCTGAGTCTACTAAAATATAGGTTATAATCAGAAAAGGCTGAGACCACTTATTGAATGTGAGTGAGAACAAAGAAAAGGATTCTGAGGAGAAGAGAGAGACAAAAGGAAGGGTCTGCTGAGCAGAGGGGCAAGGTTGAGTGAAAGGGCAAGGAGAAACTGGGATATGGGAATATTGAGTCAGAGGGGTTGGTTTCTAGAGGCAGTGATAGTGAGAAATAGGGAGAGAGACAGAGAGAGAGGGAGAGAAAGAGCCAGGGCCAAAGGGAGAAAGGGAGACCAAGGAAGAAAGTCCCCTTGGACTTGGGCACAGGGTGATTGTAAGGATGGGGAGAGGCAGGGGCATGTTTGACCAAGGGAGAGAGAGCTAGAAAGGGAAGTCAGAATTTTAGACCTGGGAGGTGCCTGGGAGGCAGCTCAGGGTCCTTGGAGAGAGTCCTCTGGTTGGCATGAGAAGTACTTGAGTTTACATCTGAACTCAGCACTTGAAAAGCTGTTTTATCCCAAGCCTGTCACTTCACTGGTCTGAGCCTCAGTTATGTGTTCTATCAAATGCTGGCCTGGGCTTGATGTTCTCCCATTGTCCTCTAGCTGTAGAGTGCTGTGAGGGCCAGAGGGAAAGAAGGGCCTAGGCACCTGGTGTCATGTGTGTGTCAGAATAGGAACCACCATCATTTTGCCACATCTTGATGGCCTAAAAATGGAGAAATCCCTCAAGGCCCCTGTGGCCTCCTATTAGAAACTCCCCTACCCCTCTGCAAGGACAGGGTCAGAGTCTTGTCCAATGTTGTCACAAGTTGTTGCTGTCCTTGGATAAGAGACCATGTGTGTTTGTCCAAAATGACTTTTGTGTCAGTTTTAATATTATTTATTCCCTTCTCCTTATCTCCTGCCCCTGAATAATGTATTATTTCAATCAGTTAGCCATTCAGCAAACATTCATTACCCATCTCCTGTGTGTCAAGCATCATACTAAACACTGGAGATTTAAAGAAGGGTCAAAGGTAGTGTGTGCTCTCAAGGAGCTCCCCATCCAATGGCAGAGACAACGGGCTGAGAGGGATGTACAAAGCAGATGTATTCATGGTGCACTTGGAACGGGAAGGCATTAGAATTGGGGGAAATTTGGGAGCAACTTGTGTAAAAGGTGGGATTTCAGCTGGGACTTGATGGAAGCCAGGGGAGCCTTGATGAGAATGGAGACCACTGGAGACCTGGGGGCCAGCCAGTGACAATGGTCAGAGCCAGAAGATGGAGTGTGTTGTTGTGGGACCAAGAAGGACTCCAGTGTCAGTGGATCACAGAGTATGTGGATGGGGGAGTGCAAGGTGAAAGAAGACTGGAAAGGTGGCAAGTTAGGAAGGGCTTGGAATGCCAAGCAGAGGATTTTAGATTTCATCCTGGAGACTCTGCAGGTCATTGAGTAGTGGAGGGCCCTGGCTGGATGGGAGCTTTAGGGAGATGATTGGGACAGCCAAGTAGAGGATGCAGTGTAGAAGGGTGAGGATGGAGGCAGGGAGAATAGGACAAAGGCTCTTTCAGTACTGGAGGTATGAGATGATGAGGAAGTGGCACAAAGTGGGGGCAGTGTCAGAGGTGGCATGTGACAGAGTCGAGAAGATGGTGAGATGGCCAAGCCTAGGGCACAGACAATAAATCCTTTGGTTTTCCTTCCAGACATTACCCCTCTTCTCCATTGGCTCAATCCCTTTGTCCTCTCTCTCTCCCTCTCTTGTGAAATGCCTGTAGGCTACTGCTTACTGGCTTTGTACTCTGAGTGCCTGAAAGGTTATAAAACACAAATTTGTTGCTCAGGAAGCTGTAGTTGCTTCTCTTCTTGGAGAGGAGCCTTCCTTAGCAGTTAGTGGTAGTAGGCTAAAGGAGATGGAGGGTAACTGGCAGGCCTCAAACCTGTTAGTGAGTTGGGGAATGTTTACCCTGAGCTTGTGAAGCTACCATTCCCCTGGTAGAATGGGCAGACTAGAACAGTGAAGGTGCTGTGGAGAGCTGAGAGCCTGATCAGACATCAGAGATGCCAAGGTCATCCCCTACATCCTGGGCCATTGCTGGTGCTCCTGACTTTGTCCTGCCATGGGAACTGGATGTCCCTGGAAGAGAGAGTAGGGCTGACAGCTTTGTGCAGCTGCCTCACTTAGATCCAGTTCATGCACAAGTTAAGAGACCATCCTTCCTCCACTATTTTACCTCACCATCTTGATGTCATTGATGCTCTTCAAAAAGAAAGAGAAACATCATCAACAGGTAGCATTGCTTTTAGTTTAGCTTCCTGTCTTTGGCCTAGGGCCGTGGCTTCTGGCTAACTGGTGTGCTTCTTCCAAGAGGTTGAGAGAGTGATCCAGGAATTTGAGGTTAGAAGGATATTAGTGTGATTCACTCTGATCTGGGGGAGGGATGGGGCACCTGGAACTGCTGGAGCGCGCACAAGGTATGTTTTTACCTACATTAACAGCCTCCCATGGTGCTCCCATACTCCTACCCATTAGGTGCTAAGAGTCACTTTATCCAAATTTCTTTGGTTCAAAGAGACCAGAGTGAAACACATTGAAAGGGTGATGATTCAGTTTTTTGTTGGTTATGGCTTTACAGGAAGGACATTTCTGTGCTAGGGCACTTTCTTAGTTATGTAGCATGGACTCTCCATCTTGGTAGTTGTACCCATTTCTCAAGATTTCCCTTAGGGAAAGTAGAATTAGAGGTCTGGATGTTGGAAGCTCAGGGCACAACAAGAAGGACACCTCACTTTTCTGGTCAGCATGAGAGCTGGGACCAAGATTTCAGATGGAAATTTCTGCTCCTGGACATGGAGGAAAATACTTCTTTCCCCGAGCAATGAACAGAAGAAAAAGACTTTGGTTGGCCTGCAAGTGTGCATGAATGGAAATGGCCAGTGATTGTGTGAGTGAATGTATAAGCCCAAACCTGTCCTGAAGGGAAGCCCCTGTGAAGACCTGCATGAGGCCTGTGGATAGATGTTCTCACAGTGAGAGTGCCTGCTCCCACTGGATCCTGACCTATGTCTTTTCAAGTATCATATGGAGAATCTTGCTATCTGTAAAGTCTCCAGTAGCATAGCCCTTATGTGGTGAAGATGCACCAATTCATCCTTTGGGAAGATTGGACCAAAAGAGGAACCAACAAAGCCACTATATTCCTAGGTCATCTCTTGCCTCAGTATTTCCCTTTCCAAATTCCTCTTAAACCTTTGAAAAGGGAGCTTGGATCCATGGCCAAAGACCTTGTGTCCTGATTCTTTAGGAAGGAGTGAGCAGTGTTTTGTTTCTGTTTGGTTGTTCTTTGAAATATAGGGTTTAGGTTGTCAGCATCGCCTGTATTCTGTGTCCTTGTAAATCAAGGTGACCTTTTCCCTGAAGTCTGATCAGGCAGAGGAAAAGGGGTGAAAAGAGTGGGAGCTTTCCACTGAAACCTTCCAAACTATTATATCCCTATATTTCCTAATTTTGGAATATAGGGCGGGAGACTGGGAGGAGTGAGAGAGACAAAGGGAGGGGGAAAGAGAGGAGATTATTTTTCCTTTTGTGGAAATTTGTGGAATTCCAAGCTAATTAGAGAACAAATGTGAGAGTGAAGTATAATCTGTTTAATGTGTTTTTCCAAATTTGATGAGACTGCACTGTGAATATTCTCATATGTGCTGCAATATCTTCTTGTTTTTTGGGGGATAGATCTCCTTAGAACTGCCAAAAATGGAGACTTGGTGGAGTTTGCATACAGAAGTCACTCTATCCCCTATAACATTTTCTCCCTTCCCCAGAGACTGAAGGATTTATTATTTTAATGTATGGAAGGTGATTTCTCTGAGTGGATTTTTAGCAATTGATAGAATTGAAGCTAGTTTGCAAGTTTTGTTTACACTGATTCCCAAAGTGAAGAAGAAATGACAGCAATTTTGTAGTTTAAAGATTTGAAGCATTATCGGGCGTTTAAGGAAAACCTGGTACAATCCAGCTTGGAAAGAAAGAGGCTTGTTTAATCAGACAGCAAAATGGAATAAGGGAAAAAGCAGATTCATTTTAGGAGAGTAGTGTTCTTTCCCCTCTGCTCTCCTGTGAATCATTTAGTGGAATCTAATTGCTGACACAAAGAAGAGGCAAAGTCACCTAAAAGAAAGTAAAATAGACTATGCCTTTGTAAGTTCTTAAGTAAGGAACCAAATTGGAAGGGTTTTGCTTGGTGGAAAGAGATATTGTCTATAAAGCGTGAAGTTTCAGTTCTGACCAGGGAAGAATGCAGTTCTGCAGTGAATTTGAGATGTGTAAGGAGAATGAGCTCAATTTGCAGAGGAGACATCCAGCAGATTAAAGGAAATTCCTCCTGAAGCTGGTGTGAGACACGATTTGGAAGGAGACAGGTGCCAGATTGAGGAAACAGCAGTGAAGGAAGGAAAGTGAAGCAGTGAATGAGGTGTGGAGAGAGGGGTAGTTCTGTGGTCTGCAGGAATCAGTCTGGAGTGATCTGAGTCAGAAGAGAGGGAGGGAATTTGGCTTTCTTAAAGTCTCTTGTCTATGTCCCCTTCTGTCCTCTCCCCCTGCCACCACCTTGGTACAGGCCCTAGTTCCCTGGCACCTGGACTGTGCCAAGAATGGCTTTGCCTGCCTCAGTCACCCCATTCAAATCCATCCTTCATTGGGCCAACAGATGCTTTTCCTCAAGCTCAGGTCCAATCATGTGACCCCCCACCCCCAATAAACTTCAGTGGCTCCCTATTGCCTCTGGCATCCAATATAGAACTTTCTCTCTGGAGGTCAGATGTCTTCCCAACTTTCCTTTCCTGAATTTCTAGCTTTGTTACACCTCATACTACTCCAGCCCCCCTACTTAGTCTGGCATGCAGTGACACTGTCCTCCTTGCTGTACCCTGAATATGGTGCCATCTCCCAACTATGAGCATTCTCACTGGCTTTTCACCTTGACTATAATACTCTCCCTACTCAGGTTTCACAAGGGATGCTTCACTGTCCTTGGAGTCCAGACTATTTGAGTTCTCATTCTGACTCACACACTGACAAGTCATGTTACCCTGGGCAAGTCAAGTGACTTCACTCGGTCTCAGTTACCTCTTTTGTAAAAAGATGGAGCTGGACCTGTTGGCCTTTAAGGTCATTGTAGCTCTTTAACTCATTGTATGAGAACAAGAGAAAAATGATAGCCCCCTGGGAATTTGTGTGAGAGATTTAGAGTTAGAGGGAAGCTAGCAGGGAGGAAGAGTGAGGGTAGGGGCCATTGACTGTGAGGGTTGGGGGAAATGTGTGAAGTGACAAAGCCAGGTCTCCTAGGGGATAGAACACTGTCCTAGACAGTCATGAGACCCCGAGTTCTAATTCTGCCTCACAACATGCTTACTAGCTGGGTGATGCTGGGCCAGAAACTGAAATTGTCTAATCTGCTTTCTTCTTCTTTAGAATGATGGAGTTGGACTCATTAACCCTTATTGTTCATTCCAACTTAAAATGTCTGATAATATCAGTCACAGAGAGAACATGAACAGAGAAGTTTATTTTGGGGTCTGAGTGGAAAGAAAGTAAAACTTTCTGAGCAGCACAGAGAGAAGGGAAAGGCTCCTGTAGACAGCAAGGCTTCTGGTTGGACTGTTCTAGGAAGGTAGGATGAGCTGAGTTCAAATTCTTATTCATATTCTCAGTAAATGTTTGACCCTGGGCAATTTACTTACAGTATCTAAACCTCTCTTTGTTCAGACATAATATAATGGAGTTCGAATAATGACCCACAAGTTTCCTCCCAGTTCTAATTCTATGATCTTATTTATAATGGAGATTAAAAGAAAAGATCACTTAGCATTGGGTGGGAAAGAGAGCAGGGAAGGAAAAACTTTTGAGGACAGAGGGAAGCAGAGAGAGAGAAAGAGAGAGAGATGTGAAGATGGAGATGCAAAGAGAGAGAGACAGAGAAAGAGAGGGGAGAGAGAGAAGGAGACAGAGAGACAGAGAGGGATAGAGACAGAGATAAAGATAGAGAGACAGAATGACAGAGAAAGAGAGAGTGAGACAGACAAATAAAGTGTTAATATCAGAGAAAGAGAAGCAGAGATATGTGCAGGTAGAAGAAAACAAAAAGAAAAAGAAGACTTTAAAGGTAAACCAAGGAATGAAGGAAGAAACCATTTTGGAGACAGTGAGCCCTTGAGCTAGGAGGCCACAAGAAATGGAAGTGTGTTGATTAGGGGGAATATATAAAGTAAAACAGCTAGATCTCATGACTTGAACTCCAGTCCTGCTTTACATTTTTAATAACTTTTACTGGGCAATTCAGAGAGAGGGTCTAAACATCTGTCCTCTGTTATAGTATAATGGAAGAGGACTCAATGACCACAAGCTTTCCTTCCAGTTCTAAACCCTAGATCATCTTCTTGACAGGACGCAAAGGAATGGACCAATTAGGAATGATTAAGACTTGGAAGAAAGAAAAAAAGCTTCTGAGGAGCAGATAGGAGAAATGGAGGGATTGACAGAGACAGAGATAGAGAGAAAATGATTGAGACAGAGAGAGTCAGAGAAATATATAGAAAATTATAGAGCAGCAGTGATATGGAAAAAGAAAACCAGAGACAGAAAAAGCAACACACACACACACACACACACACACACACACACACACACACACACACACACACACAACCATAAAGTAGTGAGGAACAGAGGGAGGGAAGAGAACTTTAGGCCAGCCTCTGTCTGAGCATTATGGAGGAACATGTGGAAGAGAGAGAACAGGCCAAGATGAGGGAGTGATACAAAGGAAAGGAACACCTGGCAAGTGTGGAAGAAGCCATACAGGTGTTGCAGTGGTTAGAGCACACTGACTATTTTGGTTTGAGGTTCCACCACAGCCTCTGGCTTTGTTACTTTGGAAAAGTCACTTAAGCAGTGTCAGCCTCAGTTTTTTCTTTAGTAAAATCATGGGGCTGGATGTGATGGTGTCTCATGATGTTTAAGCTCTTAGATCTTCTGGATGCCAGAGAGAAGAAAGAAATCCCTTGTGGACTTGGGTTGTGATAAGAGAATTAGAATGAGAGGGGATGGGGCATCAAAGAGGATTCAGATACAGAGAAAGACAACTGGGAAGGCAGGTGGGAAGTCTGTGCATGCCACAGAGATATGTCGTTTAATGGACTAATCTTTGCCATCTTCGGGACATGAGTTCAAATCTTACTTCATCTTGTTTGTAATCATTTGAAATTGGCAATTCACTTGGAGTGGGTAAGCCTCTATTTCTTTTGTTATAATTAAATGGAATGGCCCAATGGTGCCTATACTTCCATCCTACTTTCAATCTATGTTCTAATTAGTGATGAACAGAAAAAAAAGGCCACAGGGCAGATGATAGAAAGGAAAAAAAAGGTTTTTGAGGATATTGTAGCAAGAGAGACAGGAAGAATGAACTAGAGAGTGGGCTGGATTAAGAGTAAAAGAGAGAAGCAGAGACAGAAAAAGAGAGAAATACAGTGATAAAATCAGAGAGAGGCAGAGACAGAGGCACAGAGAACTAGAGACAGAGGTAGGGAAATAGGGACACAGTGACCAAATAAAGCAAGGAAAAAGAGAAAGAGAGCACTTTAATAATAAGCAAGGAGTGAGGGGAGAGCCCATTATGGACAATAGCGAGCAGCAGAGCAAGGAGACCACAGACCATGGAGTGATGTAAAGGGAAAGGATCCCTTGCAAATGTAGGGCAAGCCTTGTAGGTGTCATTCTACTTGGAGCTGACTATTGGAATTTCAGTCCTGCTTCAGCTGCTGACAAGGTAAGTTCCTCTGGAAAAGTCACATAACAACTGCCAGCCTCAGTTCTCTCCTCAGTAAGTATTTGGGGCTGGTCTTGATGGCGTCTAAGGACCCCTGCAGATCTATGACTCTCTTGGTGCCAGAGACAGAAAAGGACGTCGACTTGGGTTTAGTCTCAGAATATAGTGAGCCAGAGCTAGGGGGAATCAGGGATTGAGGATGAGAAGGATACAGAAGGAAGCATCCATGGGCAAAAGGAGTATCTGTAGTAAAGGGAATACGAAGACCAAAACAGCTAGTTTTCTTAGAGGACAGAGGGAGGGGGACAGAGAGACAGAGACAGAGAGGGATAGAGACAGAGAGGGAGGGAGAGAGAGACTGAGAGAGGCATAGAAAGAGATAGAGGGAGAGAGAGAGAGAGGCAGACACAGGGAGTGAGGGAGAGAAAGAGAGAGGGAGGGAGGGAGGGAGAGAGAGAGAAGAGGGACAGAGAGAGAGGGAGGGATGGAGAGAGACAGAGAGAGAGGCAGACAGACGGAGAAACAGAGAGAAGGAGGGAGGGATGGAGAGAGACAGAGAGAGAGGCAGACATAGTGAGAGACAGAGAGAAGGAGGGAGGGACAGAGGAAGGGAGGGAGAAAGAGAGAGGCAGGCAGATGGAGGGAGGGAGAGAGGGAGAGAGATTGAGAGAGGCAGAGGGACAGAGAGAGACAGACAGAGGCAGAGAGAGAGAGGGAGAGAAAAAGAGAGACTGAGAGAGGGAGGGAGAAGGAGAGACAGAGCGATACAGAGAGAGACAGAGAGAGATAGAGAGAGAAGGAGGGAACAAGAGAGAGAGACAGCAGAGAGAGAGAGACAGAGACGGATAGACAGAGAGAGGGAGGGAGAGATAAAGAGAATGACAGATGCAGGAAGAGAGAAAGGGAGAGACAGAGAGGGAAGGAGGGGGAAGATAGAGACAGAGAGGGAGGGAGGGGGAAAGAAAGGAGATAGAGACAGAGAGGGAGAGAGGGGCAGAGACAAAGAGATAGAGAGAAAGACAGGGATGGAAGGAGAATGAGAGAGAGAGAGAAAGGGGCTGAGAGAGAGAGGCAAAGAAAAAGAGACAGAGGGAGGGAGAGAGACAGAGAAGGAGGGAGGGATGGAGACAGAGTGAAAGAGATAGGGATAGAGGCAGGCAGAGACAGAGTAACAGACAGAGAGGGAGGGTGAGACAGAGACAGAGAGAGGGAAGGATAGAGAGAAAGAGGCAGGGAGAGAGACAGACAGAGGCAGAGAGGGAGGGACAGAGAGAGGCAGAGACAGAAAGAGGGAGGAAGAAAGAGGCAGGCAGAAACAAAGAGGGTGGTAGGGAGGGAGAAAGAGAGAGTGACAGGGAGGGGGAGAGAGAGAGAGATGAGACAGAGACAAAGACAGAGAGAGATAGAAACAGAGAGGGAGGGAGAGATTGAGAGAGAGAGACACAGGAAGAGACAGACAGGAAGGGAGAGAGAGACAGAAACAGGGAGGGAGTGAGAGAGACATTGAGGTAGAGACAGAGATATAAAGATAGAATGGGATGGACGGAGAGAGATAGAGATGGAGGGGGAGGGAGAAAGGAAGAGAGAGGGAGGGATAAAGAGAGAGAGAGAGAGAGAGAGAGAGAGAGAGAGAGAGGCAGGCAGAGACAGAGAGGAAGGAGAGACAGAAACAGGCAGACACAAAGAGGTAGGGAGGGAGAGACACTGAGAGAGATGCAGAGAGAGACAAGTAGGGAGAGAGACAGACAGAGGCAAAGAGAGAGAGGGAGAGACAGAGAGGGTGGGATGGAGGGAGAAAGAAAGAGGTACAGAGATATGCGAAAGAGAGTCAGAGACTGACAGAGAGAGAAAGACAGAAACAGAGAGGGAGACAGTGAGAGAGACAGAGAGAGAGAAAGGGAAGAAGGGAGAGAGAGTGGAAGAGAAAGAGACAGGGAGAGGGAGGGAAGGATGGAAAGACAGAGACAGAGAGAGGGAGTGAGGGACAGAGAGTGAGAAAGAGAGGAGATAGAGAGAGAGGTAGTCACAGAGAGACAAAGGCAGAGACAAAGCGATGGAAAGAGGGAGAGAGACAGATAGAGGGAGAGATGGAGAGACAGACAGAGAGAGAGAGAGAGGTAGAGACAGAAAGAGAAAGAGGGAGGGATGGACGGGGGGGGGGGGGCAGGCCAAGATAGAAAAAGAGGGAGAGAAGCAGAGAGAGAGAGAGGTAGAGAGACAGAGAGGGAGGGAGAGAGAGACAGAGACAGAGAGGCAGAGTGAGAGAGAGAGAGAGACGGAGGGAGGGAGGGAGATTGAGACAGAGAGGGAGGGAGGAGAGAGAGGAGACAGAGAGGGGGGGAGAGAGAGAGGAGAGACAAAGAGAGAGGGAGGGAGAGAGTGACAGGAGAGAGGGAGGCTGAGAGACAGACAGAGGGAGGGAGAAAAAGAGAGGCAGGCAGAGCAAGAGAGGGTGGGAGGGAGGGGTAAGAGAGTGTGAGAGAGGGAGGGGGGAGAGAGAGAGGGAGGGTGGGGACAGAGAGGAGATAGAGGTAGGCTGAGAGAGAAAGAGTTTTAAAGTGGCAGATAGAGAGAGGCCGAGACAAAGAAATGGAGGGAGGGATGGGGGGGGGGGAAGAGAAGAGGGAGGGATGTTGAAAGACAGAGACAGAGAGTGAGGGAGGGAGAGAGAGGCAGAGACAGTGAGAGAGAGGGAGGGAGAAAGACAGAGAGAAAGGCAGGCAGAGACAGAGGGAGAGAGAGACATTGAGAGAGAGGCAGAGTAAGAGAGGGAGGGACGGAGGAAGAGAGAGAGAGGCAGACAGACAAAGGCAGAGAAAGAGACAGAGAGGGAAGCAGAGACAGAGAGAGGAAGGGAGAGAGAGAGACAGAGGCAGAGAGAGGAAGGGAGAGAGAGAGAGACACAGAGAGAGGCAGACAGACAAAGGCAGAGAAAGAGACAGAGAGGGAAGCAGAGACAGAGAGAGGAAGGGAGAGAGAGAGAGAGAGAGGCAGAGAGAGGAAGGGAGGGTCAAAGAGAGAGGCAGGCAGGCAGAGAGGGTGGGAGGTAGGGAGAAAGAGAGACTGACAGAGGGAGGGGGGGAGAGAGAGTGACAGAGAGAGACAGAGACAGATAGAGAGAAAGAGGGAATGAGAAAGACACAGCAGAGAGGGAGAGAGGCAGAAAGACAGACACAAAGAAAGCGAGAGATAGAGAAAGAAAGGGAGGGACAGAGGGAGAGGCAGATAGAGACAGAGAGGGAAGGGGGGAGAGAGATAGAGACAGAGAGGGAGGGAGGGGGAGAGAGAGAGGGAGAGAGAGAGAGAGAGAGAGAGAGAGAGGAGGAGAGAGAGAGAGAGAGGCTAAGAAGGAGAGGCAGAGACAGCAAGAGAGAGGAGGGGGAGGGACAGAGAAAGAGGGGCAGGCAGACACAGGGAGAGAGGGAGGGAGGGGGAGAGAGTGACATTGAGTGAGAGGTAGATAAAGAGACAGAGAGGGAGGGAGAGAAAGACAGTTACAGAGAGGCAGAGAGAGACAGAGGCAGAGGCAGAGGGAAAGAGAGAGGGACATTGAGAGAGACACAGAGGGAGGGAGACAGACAGGCAGAGAGAGAGGGAGGGAGAGAGTGAGAGGCAGAGAAAGAGAGAAGAAGGAGGGAGGAAGAGAGAGAGACAGAGAGATTGAGAGAAAGAGACAGAGAGGGAGAGACATGGAGGGAGGGAGAGACAGACAGAGAGGCAAAGACTGGGTGGGAGGGATAGAGGGAGAGGCAGAAACAGAGACAGAGAGAGGGAGGGACGAATGGAAAGAGAGACAGAGAGAGTGAGGGAGAGACATTGAGAGAGAGGCAGGGAAAGAGACAGAGACAGAGGGAGTGAGGGAGGGTCAAAGAGGGAGGCAGGCAGACAGAGAAGGTAGGAGGTTGGGAGAAAGATAGTGACGGAGGGGGGAGAGAGAGACAGAGGGAACTAGAGAAAGACACAGCAGAGAGGGCGAGAGAGGCAGAGAGAGATACACAGACAGAGAGAGGGGGGGAGGGAGAGAGAGACACACAGAGAAAGACAGATGCAGAAAGAGAGAGACACGGAGAAAGGGAGGGACAGAGACAGAGAGAGACAGAGAAAGAGAGGGAAGGAGGGAGAGATATAGAGACAGAGAGGGATGGAGAGGGAGAGAGAGAAGATAGAGACAGGGAGAGAGAGAAAGGGGCAGAGACAGAGAGAGGCACAGACAAAGAGAGAGAGGGAGGGTGAGGCAGAGGGGGGGCTGAGAAAGAGAGAGGCAAAGAAAAAGAGACAGAGGGAGGGAGATAGAGACAGAGAAGGAGGGAGGGAGGCAGGCAGAAAAAGAGAAAGAGAGAGTGAGAGAGAGAGGCAGGCAGAGACAGAGGAAGCGTGGGAGGGAGAGAGAGAGAGAGGCAGAGAGAGATGAAGGGACGGAGGGAGACTGAGACAGAAAGAGAAGCAGACAGACAAAGGCAGAGTAAAAGAGAGAGAAGGAGGGATAGAGAAAAAGAGGCAGGGAGAGAGACAGCAGAAGCAAAGAGAGACAGAGACAGAAAGAGGGAGGGAGGGAGAAAGAGGCAGGCAGAGATAAAGAGGGTGGAAGGGAGGGAGAGAGAGTTACAGAGGGAGGGGGAAGAGACAGAGACAAAGACGGGGGTGGGAATATATATATATATATATATATATATATATATATATATATATATATATATATATATATATATAGATGGAGGGTGGGATTTATTAAGTTATATATAAGTGCTAGAGATCAGAAAGGATATATTGAAACAGAGTTATATCACAAAGAGATGGAAGGAGAGAGAGACATTGAGAGAGATGCAGACAGAGGCAAAGAGATAGGGATGGAGAGAGAGATAGAGACAGAGGGAGTGCAATGGAGGGAGAAAGAAAGAGTGACAGAGAGAAGTGAGAGAGGGAGAGACAGAGACAGAGAGAGAGAGGGAAGTAGGGAGAGAGAAAGGGAGGAAGGGAGAGAGAGTGGAAGGGATAGAAGCAGATAGGGAGGGACAGAGAGTGAGATAAGCAGGCAGAGACAGAGAAAGAGTGAAGGAGGGGACAGAGACAGAGATTGAGAGAGAGGCAGAGAAAGAGACAGAGGGAGGGAAAGAGACAGAGGAAGAGAGAAATACAGAGACAGCGAGGGAAGGAGGGAAGGAGATAGAGGCAGAGAGGGAGGGAGGGGGAGAGAGAGAGGAGATAGAGAGGTAGGCAGAGAGAGAGAGAGAGAGAGAGAGAGAGAGAGAGAGAGAGAGAGAGAGAGAGAGAGAGAGAGTTAGAAAGGATCTGACACAGAGGCAGAGACAAAGAGAGAGGGGGTAAAAAGAGAAAGAAAGAAGCAGGCAGACACAGAGAGTGAGAGAAAGAGAGGCAGAGGAAGAGAGAAAGGCAGACAGACAAACCAGAGAAAGACAGAGAGGGAGGTAGGGAGAGAAAGAAACTGATAGGGAGATAGGTGGAGAGAGAGTAGATAGAAAGAGAGAGGTAGGCAGAGGGAAAGAAAGGCAGAGACAAAGAAACAGAGGGAGGGGGAGAGAGAGACATAGAGAGACAGAGAGATCTAGAGAAAGATAGAGGGAGGGAGGGAGAGAAAGAGAGAGAGGGAGAGAGAGAGAGAGAGAGAGAGAGAGAGAGAGAGAGAGAGAGAGAGGCAGAGACAGAGAGAGACAGGCAGAGACAGAGAGAGGAAGGTAGGGAAAATGAGAGAGGTAGGATGAAGTAGAGAGTGAGGGAAGGGGGGAAAAAGAGAGTGACAAAGAGGAGGGGAGAGTCAGAGAGAGACAAAACGAGAGAGAGAGAGAGAGAGAGGCAGAGACAGAGAAAGAGTGACAGAGGGAGTGAGGGAAAGAGAGAGGAAAAAAGGGAAAGATAGGCAGAGACAGAGAGAGACCGACACAGAGAGGGAGGGATGGACAAAGAGGGAAGCAGGAAGAGACAGAGGGGAGACAGACAGACAGACAGACAAAGGCAGAGAAAGAGACAGAGAGGGATGGAGAGAGAGAGAGGGAGGGAGAAAGGCAGAGAGAGGGAGGGCGGGAGAAAGCTGAAAGTAGAGAAAGAGGGGGTGGGAGGGAGGGAGAAAGAGAGAGTGACAGAGGGAGAGGGGAGAGAGAGATAGAGACAAAGAGAGATAGAGACATAGAGAGGGAGGGAGAGAGAGAGAGAGAGAGACTGAGAGAGAGGCACAGAAAGAGCCAGTGGGAGCAAGACAAAGACAGAAAGGGGGAGAGAGAGTGGAGGGGGCAGACAGGGAGGGAGGGAGAGAGAGGAAAAGACAGAGAGAGAGAGACGGAGAGGGAGGGAGGGGAAGAGAGAGAGAGGAAGGGACAGAGAGAGGCAGAGACAGAGACAAACGGAGACATAGAGACAGGGAGGGAGGGATGGAGAGAGACAGAGAGGCAGACAGAAAGAGAGAGAGAGGGAGGGAGGGGCAGATATATATATATGCTGTTTTAGATAGGAAAATAGTTATGAGGGATTGATATATGGCAGAGACAGTGTTATTGTTATATGGGGGGATGGAAATGAAAGACATATTGTTCATCAAAATATGAAATTATTTATTTATGATTGCATATTAAAGATAGATGTATTTATATATATATATATATATATATATATATATATATATATATATATATATATATATGCGTGATATTTGTTGTAGGGAGTGGTGGGGGATATCAGAGAGTGAGTGCAAGCGCTGGATATTATTTTATTGTGACATTTTATGAGATAGGTGCAGAAGGTGACAGAGATGTGGAGATTAATGGTTATCAGATATGCAGAGACAGATGCATTTGGTTGGAGTGAGATCAGATCAGGAAGAGAGAGTGATGAATGGAGGGAGGGGGGGAGAGGTATGGGGAGAGACAGAGATCGAAAGACAGAGACAGAGAGGGACAGAGAGAGACAGAGGCAGAGACATAGAGAGGGAGGGAGGGAGGGAGACAGAGAGAGAGAGAAACAGAGACAGAGACAGAGAGAGACGGAGACTGACAGAAACAGAGGCAGAGACAGGGTGGGAGAGGGAGAGACAGAGAGAGAAAAAAATGGAGAGAGAGAGAGAGAGACATTGAGAGAGAGGTAGAGAAAGAGGGAGGGAGGGAGGGTCAGAGAGAGGTAGAGAAAGAGAGTGTTAGAAAAGAGGAGGGACAGAGAAAGGGAGACACAGAGAGAAAGAGAGATAGGGAGAGAGAGGAAGAGGCAGAGTGACAGAGAGAGAGAGAGAGAGAAAGAGAGAGGCAGGCAGAGACAGAGGGGGAGAAACAGTGAGAGAGAGAGAGAGAGAGAGAGAGAGAGAGAGAGAGAGAGAGAGAGAGAGAGAGGCAGAGAAAACCAGGGAGGGACGGAGGAAGAGAGAGGCAGAGAGAGACCGAGAGAGGCAAAAAGACAAAGGCAGAGAAAGAGACAGAAAGGAAGGGAGACACAGAGACAAAGAGTGGGAGGGCGAGAGAGACATTGGGAGAGAGACAGAGGGAGGGAGAGAGACAGACAGATGCAGAGAGAGAAGAAAAGGGAAGGAAAGGGAAGGAAGGAAAGAGACAGAGAGAGAGACAGAGAGAGACAGAGACAGGGAAAAGACACTGAGAGAGGGAGAGACAGAGATAGAAAGGGAGGGAGAGAGAAAGAGAGACGGAGGAAGGGAGAGAGAGTGTCAGAGACAGAAACAGACAGAGATAGAGAGGGAGGGAGAGAGAGAACATTGAGAGAGAGAGAGAGAGACAGAGAGAGAAAAAGGGAACTTCAAAGAGAGAGGCAGGCAGAGACAGAGAGGGTGGGAGGTAGGGAGAAAGAGAGAGTGACAGAGAGAGGGGGGAGAGACAGACAGAGACAGAGAAAGAGAGAGACGAGAGAGAGAGAGAGAGAGAGAGAGAGAGAGAGAGAGGGAGAGAGGGAGGGAGGTGGGAGGGAGGGGGAGAGGGAGAAAGAGGCAGGCTGAGACAAAGACGGTGTGAGGGAGGGAGAAAGAGAGAGTGACAGAGAGAGGGGGGAGAGACAGACAGAGAAAGAGAGAGGAGAGAGAGAGAGAGAGAGAGAGAGAGAGAGAGAGGGAGGGAGGGAAAGGGAGACAGGGAGGGAGGTGGGAGGGAGGGGGAGAGGGAGAAAGAGGCAGGCTGAGACAAAGACGGTGTGAGGGAGGGAGAAAGAGAGAGTGCCTGAGGGAGGGTGGAGAGAGAGAGAGAGACAAAGACATAGAGAAATAGAAACAATGAGGGATAGAGACAGACAGACAAAGGAAGAGACAGAGAAGGAGGGAGTGAGGGAGAGAGAGAAATGAGGTAGAGACAGAGAGATAAAAAGATAGAAAGGGATGGACAGAGAGACAGAGAAAGGGAGGGAGGGAGAGAGAAAGAAAGAGGAAAAGAGAAAGAGAGAGAGTCAGAGACAGAGAGAGAGAGAGAGAGAGAGAGAGAGAGAGAGAGAGAGAGAGAGAGGCACAGAGAGAGAGACAGACAGAGAGAGAGAGAGTAAGGGAGAGAGAAAGGGAGGGAGAGAGAGATGGAGGGAGGGAGAGAAAGTGGCAGAGACAGACATAGAGAGAGGGAGGGAGGGATGGAGAGAGAGACAGACAGAGAGTCAGAAACAGAAAGAGACATAGAGAGGGAGGGAGGGACTGAGAGAGAAGCAGGCAGAGACAGAGAGAGGTATGGAGGAGGAGGAGAGAGAGAGAGACATTGAGAGAGAGGCAGAGAAAGAGACAGAGGTAGGGAGAGAGACAGAGGCAGAGAGGCAGAGAGACAGAGACAGGGAAGGAAGGAGGGAGGGAGATTGAGACAGAGAGGGAGAGAAGGGGAGAGAGAGGAGATAGGCAGAGAGAGAGAGAGAAAGGGTCAGAGACAAAGAGATGGAGAGAGGGAGAGAGAGACAGAGAGGGAAGGAGGGAGAGAGAAAGAGAGGCAGGTAGAGACAGACAGAGGGAGGTACGGAGGGAGAGATAGAGACATTGAGAGAGGCAGAGATAAAGACAAAGGGAGAGATAGAGGCAGAGAGAGAGGGAGGGAGAGAGGCAGATACAGAGAGAGGGAGGGTGAGAGAGAGAGTGACAGGGAGGGGAGAGAGAGAGAGAGAGAGAGAGAGAGAGAGAGAGAGAGAGAGAGAGAGAGGGGGAGAGAGAAATAAAGGGAGAGAGAGAGGCAGAGACAGAGACAGATAGAGAGAGGGAGGGAGGGACAGAGAAAGAGGCAGGCAGAGACAGAAAGAGAGGGAGGGAGGGGGAGAAAGGGAGAGATAGAGGTAGAGAAAGAGACAGAGAGTGAGGGAGAGTTTCAGGGATGGAGAGGCAGAGAGACACAGAGTCAGAGAGAGAGACAGAAAGGAAGGGCTAGAGAGAGGAGATAGAGAGGTAAGCAGAGAGAGAGAAAGGGGCAGAGACAGAGAGAGGCAGAGACAAAGAGACGGAGGGAGGGAGAAAGAGACACAGAGACAGAGACATAGAGAGAGACAGAGAAGGAGGGAGGGAGAGAGAGAGGGATCGACAGAGAGGGAGAGTGGGAGAAAGAGAGAGCAGCCAGCAGAGACAGAGGGAGAGAGAGAGAGAGAGAGAGGTAGACTGAGTGAGAGGTAGAAAAAGACAGAGGGTGAGAGAGAGAGATTGATAGACGAAGAAAAAGAGAGAGGGGGAATGAGAGAGAGAGAGAGAGAGAGAGAGAGAGAGAGAGAGAGAGAGAGAGAGAGAGAAAGGAGACACAGGGAGGGAGGGAGGAGGTGAGAGAGAGAGAGGAAGAGTAAGAGAGAGAGATAGAAAAGGAGAGGGACAGAGAGAGGCAGACAAAAAGAGAGAGAGGTAGGGAGAGAGACAGAGATATATACAAAGGGAGGATGCTGGCATGGTTTACGTTGTTGAGTGAGGACATATATATATATATATATATATATATATATATATATATAGAGAGAAGGAAAAAGAGAGAGGCAGGCAGAGACAGAGAGGAGGGAGATACAGAAACAGAGAGGAAGAGGAAAAGAAGAGGGAGAGAGAGACATTGAGATAGACTCGGAGAGACACACTGAGGGAGAGAGACAGACCGAGGCAGAGAGAGAGTGAGGGTGAGAGAGAGGTTAAGGACAGAGAGAGGGAGGGAGGGAGGGAGAAAGAGAGAGGCAGGCAGAGACAGAGAGGAGGGAGATACAGAAACTGAGAGGCAGAGGGAAAGAAGA
>WOXC01003350.1:0-125685 GCA_011680675.1 Gymnobelideus leadbeateri
ATGTTGATTTGAAGTTCAGTTAAGCTCCATTGCTTACTCACACTAAAATGTTCTTACACACACACACACACACACACACACACATCATTCCTCTCTCCTCACCACAGTTAACCTAAGGAAGAGTAGGCAATATCAGTTTCAGATTAATTGTGTACATAATAAGAGGGAATTTCCCTTCTAGAAAATGTATTTTCCAAGTGCAAATTAAAAAGTAAATATGCTCAAACCATCATTTCACATAACAGAAAAATTACCTCTAGATTAGGTTTCACAGATAACTGTATCATGATTAGTTTCAATTCACTGTTCATTTCTAAACATCTAGTGCAGCTTTTTTTTTTTTAAAGAAACTTATGAAAGAAGTAGAGTACATTAGTAAATATTAACTTTTTAAAACTGTTATACATTGTAACCAGTGGCAATATTCTCACTGGACCCAAATGGCCCTATTTTCAATAAAAGTAGAGGAAGATCCTTTCCCTGGAGTCCTGTTAGGCTGGGGCTACAGTTGGAACTGTCATCTTCACAAGAAAGGGAAAAGGGCTGGGTTTTACAAATGTGAAGCCTAATTGGGAAATCTTCATGGCTGTCCCCTTGACATTTATTTAAGCCTCATCAACAAAATGGAAAATAACTGTTCTAATTAGCAGACCAGCATACAAATTACTATTTGTTACTATTACACAATTACTATTTGATACTATTACACATGTATATTCGGTTATATAGACAGCCAGTAATAAAAGAGAACTCTGACACAAGACACATTTAGCTTGTTTTGGGATATTTTATAGCATTCAATTTATAAAAATTTTCAAAACTAATTTTTAGCTTTAAAATACTTTATGGTTTCAAATGATCATACTCTAGTTTTTTTTAAATAAAAATTAATCCATTGACAAACCTCAAGGAAATGTTGTTACCTATTTTGATTTTGAATATACTTCTTAAATGACAGGTCACATAAGCTATAAATGAGGATGAAGCAGGTCAAGGTTATTTCTTTGAGTAAAAAGATATCATTAACTAAAAAAAACACATCATGGTATGATTTATAAAGTATTTCAGTATTCAGAAAATCTTTGCTTTCCCTAGTGTGGAGATTCCCACCACTAATGCAGATGGCAAATTTTTTATGCCTTGGCAGACAGTCCTTGTAGTGCTATGATGAAATAAATGATTACTTGGTAACCATCTTTCTAGTGAACAGCCTTTCAATGTATCTAGACTTATTTTTGAATGGATATATACATTCTGTGGCTGGGCCTATACTTGGAGCCTTGAAATTGGTCTTTATATTCCATTGGCAAAACCTTGAAGTACTTGAGCCATCTCCATGATGGAATATTTGAGTAGAATGTCAATTCTCATAGGCTCAGAAATGATCAAGTTTAATTCCCTCTTTTCCAGGTAAGAAAACAGGGCCAGAGAGATGAAGTGATTTGCCCAAACAATGAGCAGCTACAGAGCTGCTGAGACTAGAAGCTGATCCCTGGCTCTTCCTACACAAAGCACACAAGGACAGGGTAGAAGATGAGTGAGTTAACTGGTCTCTCAAGACTTCCCACACTCTTCTCCCTTTCATGGAGATCTCTCTCCTACCCAACTCGACACACAATAGCTAGGCTTTATTCCTTCTCTTACGGGCAGCTAAATAGCATAGTGAATAGAGTGTCTGGCCTGGAGTTAGGAAGACTGTTCCTGAGTTCAAATCTGGCCTCAGACACTAGCTGTGTGACCTTGACCCAGATGCTTACCTTAGTTTCCTCATCTGTAAAATGAGCTAGAGAATAAAATGACAAACCACTCCAGTATCTTTCCCAAGAAAATTCTAGAGGTAATCATGAAGAGTCAGACATGACTCAAACAACTGAACAAGTCTTTTTTATGATTCCTCAAGATCTGACCGGAATTTACAACATTAAGAGTTGTGAGGAGAGCACACAGTGAGATTTTATTTGGCCCCAAAGGGTGGGCCAATGTGCATCTGATTAAAATATGGTAATAATAGTATCATACTATTATTTGTATTAATTACAGTATATGTGGAAAACCCCAAAAGGTACGTCTCGTATAGAGCAAAGAGAGCTGGATTTGGATTGAAAGTGCCTAAATTAGACACTACTCCGCTTTTTACTAACCAAGTAAACTTGAACAAGTCAATCTCTCTAAAACTTATTTTACTCACTGGCATAGTAAAAGGCTGGGCTAAATCAGGTGTCAAACATATGACCTCCAAGAGACCCATAATATTTCCAAATGTGGTCAATATGTTATTAGGAAATGTTATTAGGAAATTCTTAACAAAATCAATAAAAATACAATAAAACAGGTAATATTACATTTAAAAACTAAGTCAATATGTGGCTTGCAGGGATTCCTACATATGAATTAGTAGTAGTCATTATTTCCATTTGAGTTTGGGATACCACTGTGAGATGATTTTTTAGGTCCCTTCCTGCTCTTGGCCTTGTGATCTAGACCAGGGTTGGGAAACCTGTGGCCTTAAGGCCACCATGTGATCCTCTAAGTGTGGCCTCCATTATGATCCTTTGACTGAATCTAAACTTCATAGAACATTTGAGGACCTACAGGGCCACATGTGGTCTTGAGGCTACAGATTCCCTACTTCTGACTTTTTTTTAGGGAACTTTAGTTACTAAAAGGTCATGATGGTGGGATCTACAATATGGAACTTAAGGATAATCTTGTAGTGAGATTGGTACATTCATCCATTCACCATTTATTACACAGTACTGCTCCAAATTCCTAGTTCAGTCCGATTTATATAAGGAAGATAAGGTCAGAGTCTCAAAATGATAATGCTACAGAATATACTAGTTTTTAAAAAGCACATTTTCTTATCAGTTAATTATGTGCAAAGAGACAAAAGCCAGCCATGGTAGACTGTCTTTTTTTTTTGGAGGGCAATTGGGGTTAAGTAACTTGCCCAAGGTCACATGGTTAGGTTTTTTGTCTGTGTGTGCATTAAGTGTCTGAGGCCAGATCCGAACTCAGGTCCTTCTGACTCCAGGGCCGACACTCTACTCACTGTGCCACCTAGCCTTGATAGACTGTCTTTACACCAGGTTTTCTTTGAGAGAGACCAATTTTTAACTTCATAGGACAGACAAAATAAAGAATACCAAGCTCTCATTTTTCAACAGTCAGGCATTAAAGTAATACACAAATAGACTAAAACCTAACTTACTTAGTTTAGCATCTGCCATTGGCCTGCTCAATATTAAGTACTTTTAGTAAACTCAACATCTGATAGTTTAAGTCAGTTAAGGGGCCTCCTGGGGGAAGAAGGAAAAGATATTGTTCTTTCCTTAGTGCTATCACAATCTCACTCTTCTCTGTAACAATTCACTATCTATAATCATAGCCAAGTTCTTCAGAATGTCTTCAATTTCATTGCTCCTTCTAAGATTTCCTGGGTATTTAGTAGATGTAGTCTATCTCTGATAAGTCATGTAACTGAAGTATAGGTCTTTATATAAACTTTAAGGAAATAGGGGTGAGAGGCCTGGCACTCTTAAAATGTAGCTGTCCTGGAGACTTCATGGGCCTCAAGTTCACACCTTAGGCAAGTGGAGCTCTTTGGCCTGTAGAAGAAGACACTTGGGGATCATGAGAATTGCACAAAGTCCTTAAAAAGCTGTCATGTATTAGAAGGATTAAACTTATTTTGGAACCCTGGAGTCAGAACTAGGAAAACTGGGTGGAAGAATAAAGGGGAAAATTTAGGATTCATGGCAGAAAGAATATATCTTAATCAGAGCTTCCTAAGAGTGGAATCTTAAATATGATGTTACTTTTGAATTTATTTATTAATAATAGATGCAATTTGAGCTATACCATGATATCACATGATGGAAAACTATCAAATAGATTCAGACTAGATATAAGAAAATAATTTGCAGTGTGTTATGCAACCTTGTTTTATTTTCTCTATCATAGCACTTTTTAAAAGCAGGGCTTACTAGAAAACATAAATCAGTAATCTATTTTTATATTTACATTATTATAAAAATGCGAAATATAAAAATAATAACTATATTATATTTCAGTGACAGCAGTATTTTTAAAATTTGCCATTTCCAAATAACACATATTTGCATTTAATTCTTACTTTTCATTTTAGACTCATTTGAGGGTTACAAAGAAAGTTTCTTTTCTACATTTAAGTAGCCTTGTTCAAAGAAATAATTAAAAACTTACTAATTGGGCAGAGCCAAGATGGCGGAGTAGAAACAGCACGTCCAAGGCTCTCTCCCCCCAGGTCACCTCCAAACTATGTAAGAGGGGACTCTGAACAACTTCTGGAGCCCCAACACCCACAGAATGACACAGAGAAGCTAACCTCCCGCTGAGGACAGCCCAGCAGCCTGGCAGGAAGGACCAGCACAGCACTCTGGGAGCCGAGCCCAGGTCTGCCTGAGCCATGGTTTTAGCCCCAGGGTGGCCTGGGCCAGCAGCTGGCTAGAGGGACCCCACTTGTGGCGATTCCAGAATTATCAACTCAGACATGCCCAGGACAAAGTGAGAGGTTAGTGCCTTATGGACTTTGGGACCAGTACTTGGGGAACACGTCGGCTTCCTACCCTGGGGGCTAGAAGCCACTGAAGAGACATGCCATTTTGTAGTTTTCAGTGGCAGCTCCAGCTCCTGGCCTGTGAACTGTAGGGAGATCCAGCGATCAGTCTTGGGGGGTAATCGCTCTTGCTTTAACCTCCCTGGATCTGGATTGTGGTATGGGGGGGAGGTCTTGGGGTGGATATCCAGCTTGTCAGAAATGGAAGTTGCCCCCCCGCACAACACGTTCAGGATGGAAGCTCCCCTGTCTGATGGCAGAGTTATACTGTGGCAACAAGCCCAAAAGTCAAGTAATTAAGTGGCAACATGCCAAGGCAAAGGAAACAAATTAAACAGAAAAATGCAACCTTAGACTCCTATTTTGGGGGCAAAGAGGATCGAAGCATAGAACAGGAGGAGGACTGTGAGGTCAGAAACCCTGCTCCAAAAGCCCCAAAGGAAAATATGAGTGGGTTACAGGCCATAGAGGACCTTAAGAAGGACTTTAAAAATCAAATAAGAGAAGTGGAGGAAAAATTGGGAAGAGAAATGAGAAGGATGCAGGAAAAGTATGAAATAAGGGTCAACAGCCTGACTGAGGAAAACAACACCTTAAAAATAGACTAACTCAAATGGCAAAGGAGGTCCAAAAGGGCAATGAGGAGAAGAATGCCTGAAAAAGCCGAATTTGACAGATGGAAAAAGAATCTCAAAAGCTCACTGAGGAGATTCATTCCTTCAGAGTTAGACTGGAGCAAATGGAAGCTAATGACTTTATGAGAAATCAAGATGCTGTTAAGCAGATCCAAACAAGTGAAATATTAGAAGGCAATGTGAAATATCTCATGGGAAAAACCACTGACCTGGAAAATAGATCCAGGAGAGACAATTTTAAAATTATTGGACTACCCGAAAGCCATGATCAAAGAAAGAACCTAGAAATCACCCTTCAAGAAATTCTCAAGGAAAACTGCCCTGATGTTTTAGATCCAGAGGGCAAAATAGAGGTTGAAAGAATCCACAGATCACCTCCTGAAAAAGATCCCCAAAAGAAAACTCCCAGGAATATTATAGCCAGGTTCCAGAATCCCCAGATCAAGGAGAAAATACTACAAGCAGCCAGGAAGAAACAATTTCAATATTGTGGAAGCACAATCAGAATAGCCCAGGACCTGGCAGCTTCTACACTGAGGGATCGAAGGGCATGGAATATGATATTCCAGAGGGCAAAAGAACTGGGAATGAACCCAAGGGTCACCTACCCAGCAAAACTGAGTATTTTGTTTCAGGGGAAAATATGGTCATTCAGTGGAATAGAGGACTTTCAAGCATTCTTGAGGAAAAAAAAACCAGAGTTGAATAGAAAATTTGACATCCAGACACAAGAAGCAAGAGATGCCTGACAAGGTAATCAAGGAAAAGAAATCAAAAGGAACTTATCAAAGTGACCTATTTATATTCCTACATGGAAAAACAATAACTGTGACTGATGAAACCCCTCTCAGTATGAAAATAATGGAAGAAAGGTACATGTGCATATGAATACATATGTGTAGGTATGTATATATGTTTACAGTTATACGTGGATAGAGGGCATAGGTTGAATTTGTTGGGAAGGGATGATACTTAAGGGGTGAAATTATGAGGTGAGAGAGGAAAGTGGCAAGAGGAGATAGGGAGAGACAGGGTAGGGTAAACTATCTCATGTAGAAGAAGCAAGGAGAAGTGGCTGCAGGGGAGGGGAAGAATAGGAAGGCAAAAAGGCAAAACCACATTGTCACTGAATGTATTTCCTATCCTCAAAATTCTGTTCATAAATGTTTATGTACATAGATATGCGCACA
The DNA here is from genome assembly GCA_011680675.1 of Gymnobelideus leadbeateri. NCBI lineage: Eukaryota > Metazoa > Chordata > Mammalia > Diprotodontia > Petauridae > Gymnobelideus > Gymnobelideus leadbeateri. The sequence continues at coordinate 6,423 of WOXC01003350.1, forward strand.
CACTTATTTTTAAACAGAATATGTATAATCAACCAATCAAAATGCACTTATTATCTGTCTACTATGCGTCAGGTACTAACCTGGCAGTATGGATAGAATGACAAAAATAAAACAATCTTAGCCTTCAAGAAATTTACTTGCTAACTGGGGAAACATGTACCTAAGTAAAAATAAAATATATATGCAAGGTAATGGAGGAGCATTAGCAAGTAGGGAGGTCAAGAAATGCTCATTTAAAAGCTGTCCTTTACCTGAGTTTTAAAGGAAGCCATGTATTTTAAGGAGCAAAAGTAAGGATGGAGTAAAGTAAAGGCAGAGGTGGGGCCTATACAAAGCACACACAAAGGAATGCTATATAATCTGGCACTTTCTCTACCATAAAAAGCAATATATAAAAGTGAAACATTTGTTATCTGGTCAAAAAGAAAATTATAAATAATTTTAAAATAATATAAAAATAAACACAATTTTTTAAAAATTTTAAGTAAATATTCTAAGCCTTACCTGTGCTAGTTTATGCTTTTCTAGCTTCCCACCTTTTTCACTGTGTAATGTGTAAACTGGTGTATATTGTACAGAACCAGAGCAAGATCCATAGTCTTCTTCATTTTCCTATAAAAAGAGATACCTTCACCACTTATTTAACATATCCACCTAGCTTCTTTTAAAAAAGGGGGCTGAAAAGATAGTACTTACAATGAATATAAATACTATATAAGTGGCTGACGAAAGTATAGGATTTTTCCCGCAGAAAAATGAAATTCATTTTTATATGAAGCTAGTAGCTTTCAAAAAGAGTTTTGTAAATATTTAATCATTTAAATAAATTTTATTTTAAACATAATTTGTTTACTTTATCTCTTATCACAGTGAAAAATATTAAACAGTATTAACAGTGTTTCCCCTTCTGAACAGGGTATAAATTCAAGAGAATAATCTTAGAAACTTTTCAGAATATGTATTAAAATTAATCCTGTCTTGCTGAAAACACTGTCCAGTTTAACATAACTAATACTATAAAGGCCATATAAAACAAAAATATCTGAGTTAATTCTAAGCTAAAGACCCTCACCTTTTAAACTGTCAGCTGGAAGCAAAAACTTCTATTATGATATCAAGGCAATCAACTTTATGAAAACATACATGCCTTAAAATAACTTTGAAGACCTCTGTTGTTCAATGATAAAACATGCACACAATAAAGAGATTATTCAGTGAATGCATATAGAATGACAGATAGTTGCCAGAGGGCTTGTTATGAAAAATGTATTACTGAACAAAGGACTAAGCATATTTCAAAAGTCATTAAAAACACAAATCTCATGTGATTTGTATAAGCTCCACACTAATGTAAAATGTATATGTATAATATATTGTAAAAGAATAAGCTTCAAACTAATGCAAGAGCAAGGTTGGAAGAAAGTAAGACTATGACATACCCTGTGTTTTAGTTTACTCTTTACTTCTTTTATTCCTTGTTTAGCATGGTTCTTTGCCTAGAGGATAAAAAAAAGGGGTCTGTTTTAGTTCTCTTCAAAGAGTGAGCCATGAGAAAACAATGAAAATTATATATTAAGTAGATGGATTTCAGGTATATGACACTTATAATCTGTCCAAGGTGGATACAGCATGTTAATATATGTATGGCATGTTTAAATAATGCTTCATGAGATTGTGAGCTCCTTCAGGGGAAGGACTTTCTTTTTGTATCTTCAGCATTTAGCACAGTGCCAGGCACAGAGTAGGTGTTTAATAAATGTATAGTGACTACCGACTAATACATGACTTGTTCTACTCTATTTGAATATAAATTTCAGGCAATGTCAAAATTTAACATACTTAGCTTCCCATATTGGAAAGAATATATTAGAAATTAGCCAGATAACTAATGACCAGCAATGGTGGTTGACAGGAAAAACAGTAAAAAAAAATATTTGGCAGGTCATTTGGGGGAAAATGTACATTTAAAATGGCTACAAAAGTGTTTCTCTTCGACATCTTGCAAAGAAATTCATCTTTGGAGAAATGAAGTGCTTGTATATGCTTGTGGAGAATTTGACTAGTGGTTTTTATTGGAACAGGTTTTCTGTTTCATGTAAGCACAGAATTACAAACAATTAAGAAACTAAAAGCTATCTTCTTGCTTTATTAGAGAATACCTATGGAATCAATATTACATATTAGTGCTCCTCAGGTTCTGGTGTCAATTTTTAAAGAGCACGTAGTATGCTTAGAAGGCAACTTTCTGTGAATGTCTTAATTTTTCTGTAGTTCTTATCACTTTAACTTGTTTTTGAGGAAATCTCCATCAAGAAAACCCCCAAATCATTTGATATCTTTACCTACAAGTATTCACTAAAATAAATAGGTATGTTTAGCTTAAAGAGATGTTGGGTGGGAGTGGAGGGAGGAGAGGTAAACCTGATAGGTATATTCAAGTATTTTGAAGACTGTCATGCTACCATTTAGAGGAAGGACTGATCTTGTTTTGCTTGAGTGTAGACATCAGAAGTAAAAACAATGGGTGAAAATTGCAAAGAATCTAATTTAGGCTTGATCTGAGGAAAAGCTATGTGACATTTGGTAAGTTACTTAACTTCAAGTAACTCTGTAAGATTATCCTGGTGAGGGGAGTTGCCTTATGTCAGGGAAATAATTGGTAAAACAAAACAAAACAAAACAATACAAAAAAAAATTATTCCAAAGGGGTGTCTCAGTGGGTTCTCCCACTGGAGATCTTTAAGTTGTATGGCCATTCACTGGGTGTGTTTATATATAATCCTAGCTTAGGAATAATTTCTCCAAAGTTTTATAATTTGTCTTAGAGAAATAATTTACTTCCAGAAGAGAGACAGCCTCATACATTGGTGAAAATGCTGAACTTGAAGAATAGGAGTCTTCTGCCTCTGACAATACATGTATGACTCTTAGCAAATCACTTAACTTCTATTTGCCTCAGTCAATTTTCTAAGATTTATCTAATGAATCACAGGGTTGTATCTGCATTGATGAAAAGAGTCCCCATGCCTACTAAGCCATAGGTTCTTTCTAAATTTCTGGCTTAGACTACTGAAGCTGCCTTATAACTGGGCTCCTAATTTTGAGGTAGCTAGGTAGTGCAGTAAGAAGAACAGTAGGTTTGGAATCAAGAAGACCTCAGTTCAAATTAACCTTAGATGCTTATTAACTGTGTGACCCTGGGCAAGTCACTTACATTCTATTTGTCTCAGTTTCCTTGACTGAGACAATGGGTATGATAACAGTAACTATTTTGCAGGAATATCATGAGGATACAATGAGATATTTGTAAGGTGCTTAGCACAGTGCCTCACATACAGTAGGCAGTGTAGAAATGCTTATTCTCCTCTCTCCCCTCCCCTTTTCTTGTATTAAAATATTCATTTCCAAAAATGAAATTAGTTAGTATCTCCTTCTGGCCAAAATGATAAGTCAAATAAAAATATGACTATAATTAGAAAGGAAAAATAAGTATATGGTAAAGAAACTTCTGCCAGTTTCTAAGGCAGTCAGCAAGAACTTATTAAATGCTTGATTGTGTATAAGCATTATGTTCCTTTTAAAATCAAATTTTTAAAAAAATATATAAATACTATGATTAATACTATTTTGCATATAATTGGGAGATAAGATGTACAGGCAATGGGGTGTGGGGATTCATCTTGCCCTACTGGAAAAGTCGAAGGGGGTATGGGAGAAGAGATGGGAGAGAGCAGATTGGTTGAGGGGATATCCTGTATGACTGTTATTCTGGGGTGGTGGGTAGGGGAAAAATGGGGAAAAATTGTAACTCAAAATCTGATAGAAATGAATGATGTAAGCCAGAAGTTAATAAAGCATTTGGAAAAATAAAAGCTAAAAAAATTATGTATAAGCATTGTACTAAGCACTAGAAATTTTTTTTAAAGGCAAAAAACCAGTTCCTTCTCTCACATTCTATGGAGGACACAATATGTAAATTACTATATACATATAAGATACAGAATAAATGAAAGGTAACCTCAGAGGAGAAGGCACTAACAACTGGGAGGCCTGGGAAAGGCCCCCTGTAGAAGGTAGGAGTTCATCTAAGTCTTGAAGAAGGCCAGGAAAACTAAGAGGCAAAGGTGAGGAGGAAGATCATCCCAGGCAGGGGGATAGTCAGTGTAAAGGCATAAAAACAGGAGATGGAATATCCTGTCTAAGTAAGAGCAAGAAGGCCACTATAACTAGACTGAAGAGTGCATGGAGGAACCAGAAATAAAAGAAAAGGTAATTTCTTATAAAAATGAGCCTTAACTGAATTTTAATTTTTTTTGTGAGAATTAACTTATCTATTTCTATAAATTACTCTTAGAAAATGTTTTCAAATGGTATAAAACTTAAAATTATTTCATAACTTTTATTTAAATTTATTAGGTTTCACCATACCGAATATGAATCAATATAACACAATGAGAATACCACCTGGGTTCTAGCTCTGGTTCTGAACCCTAGATAATTTATTAAACATATATGTTCTTCCTGATCTATAAAATAAGGGAATTGGATGAAATACAATCCAGGATGAAGTCTTACTAAGTTCCAAAACTCTATGCTTAAAAACTTCAAATACAATATTAAATGAAAAAATTGTGACAAAAATTTTAGTAAAAGTTAACTTGCTTATTAGGTAATGTAAAAATGTATTTAAAAATACTGATTAGGAAAAAGCAAGTTGTTTTTTTTTTTACCAGTCTTACTTACCAATTAATTTTTTTAATTTAAGAAATGAAAAGAGCTTACAAATTTATATGCTGTTCGTACGGCAGGGGTTGCTTTGGTCACTGCTGTATTAAATAATGCACTTCCCTTCTGCAACAACAACAACAACAACAAACTCCATCATATAAAAAAATCAGATTTAGGTATCATAATTAAAAATACAAATAGGCCCTGAAACAGTGAAATATAAATAATTTATATTTCATTAACAAATGAGACAAGATATGTGTGTATATATATATATATATATATATATATACACACACACACACACACATATATACATACATATAACACCCCATACACATATATATCAACACAAATGATACATATATATCAAAAAAGACTTAAGCAGCATAATGAATTGTTTATCATATTCTAAATGATATATATTACCTTGACTGTGTGCATCCATTGCTGATAAGATCTTGAGTTTCCTGGAATATAAAAAGGAGAAATCATCAATTAATATAATTAATTATATTTACCACAATTGATTATAACTACTACAAATCCTAGATTCAACAATCATGGAGTATATTTCTATATTTCTAGGATTTTAATAGGCAAATCCTATTTATCTAAAATATCATGAAAGTAGTAATGGAATATCCTGGGGCAGGGGTTGGGGAACCTGTGGATCTAGAGGCCATATGTGCCCTCTAAGTCCTCAGTTTCAGCCTTCTGAGTCCAAGTTTTGCAAAAGAAATCCCCTGCCCTGGGGTATAGAAATAAATTCTATAATTTTTTTTTAGCAATTTCAGAATTTTTTTTTTGTTCCTTTCAAGCAATGATCAAACTTTTGCTTTCTTTCTATACCACTTACTGTGAACCTCACATAAATGAATACATATAGCTGTCATATTTCTTTCAGAAATTTGTTTCAGAAAGAAAAAAAGAAATAATATTCATCTGAAAACTAAATAAAGAAGGCTTTTAAAATGAACATGGAGTAATTAGAATTAATGAATAATTCTGTAAGCAATGAGAAAATAGCTGTTACCAAGCACATGCACATGCCTGTCGATGGTAAATATGACAACTTCTAATGCTAAAAATCTTGTGACTTAAAGTTATATGCAAATTAAGGCTACAGATATCAGTACGCTTAATAATCTAGTTTCTCTTACATGTCTTTTCTAAAAGCATTACAAAGGTAAGGGATAAAAGTGGCCAGCCACTCACAGATGACATTTTGAGAAGAGACCAGCTAATAGTAATTCGCTAATAGCCGTTAGCAGCTATAAGTAACTTTATTTACCAATAAAGCCAGATTTTTAAAAAGTATTACAGTATTTATAAACACATTTGCACATTATTACAATTTTCAGCATAAATAAAACACTTCCCAAAATCTTTGTTTTAAGATAGTTACAACTTACTATTATGAAAATTATAGACACTGCTAAGGGTATTAGGTAGACATTTTTAACGTTGTTAATAAAAATGGTACTCACATTCAAAGAAAAAATATCTTTGGCTGTTGTTTAAGGAAAAGATGAATTTCTCTTAAACTGTGTTTGCCTAAACCATTACTTACAAAAATTTCATGTGAGTTGTACCAGTAATATGCTCACTGAGCCTAGGTAACCTGCCATTGAAACATTAAGATTAGCTTATCCTCCTTCAAACTTTGGCACATTAGTTAATAAATGAAATCGGCAAGGGGGGGTGGAACCCACCAGTCTCAAGAAAATAATGAGGGAAAAAAACTATATCACATAGAAAAATTTGGAACCAGATAAATGTATATGAAATTTAACTGAAAATATATCTTTATCCTAAAGTTAAGAACTAATACTATACTTAGATACAAGAATAAGAGTTACTTTTAATGATAATTTTAAGTGGAAAAAATACATGTTCCCAATTTTATAATGTGACAATTACTTTTTCTGAATGTGACATATCATATCTTTTATATAGCCACACTGTTTTTTCACTTTGTTCTGCAGTCTTTTTTCTCACTCCCAACTTTCCAATGAGGCCTCATTTCACTATTTTCTTCCTGAGATAATTTTGATCATATCTACTTTTCAAGAATTCTTTAATTCATACATTCCTAGAATGCATTCAAGAAATATCTTAAATTATACTTGCATATGACACTATGCTAGGGTTTATGGGGGAAAATTAACATATGACCAAGCTGCTTTTCCTCAAGGAGATTTATGAATAAGGTTAGACCAGACAGAGGTGTACAGTGGGCCTGACCAGTGCTTATGATGAAGAAAGCCAATGATAAATTTTTAAATAGAGGAGAAGCCCTACATTTTCCAAGAGGCTTTTGGCTTTGTAGTTATACACTCAAGCATGAATCTAGTTATTCTCTCCCCTGTCATATTAAATAGTGCATTAAAACAATCAGAATCATAATAACAAGACTTATTTACATTTTATTTTTATTTTCATTTTGCTGGACAAATGAGCATTAAAATTAAAAAAAATAAAAGAATATATATTCAAACGTGATGAAAAGGAGAAACTGCTGCTACTCTAGTATTTTCTAAAATTTCTTCAGAAGAAACTAATTATTTCTTTATATTTACCGAATATTTACATTCCTAGTACTGGTACTTATAGAAACAAATGTTTGAATTTAAAAACTTAAGAAATAATATACTAAGATATCTGAGAATACTGTCTGATACCCAACTACTATTTCCCTTGTTTCCTAAATGAATGTTTTATCATGGAAAAGGCAATGTAAAGATGTTTGATTTCTCTACAGCATATGAGCTGTAATAGTAACCTCTATAATGTCTTAAGACGGCCATTCAAAACAATGACTGAACTTTATAAAATCAACTGCTATAAAAATTTCTTATGCTTAATGTTTTAAATCACCTTAGAAATAACCTCTTTTGGGGTGGCTAGATGGCGCAGTAAGTAGAGCTGCTGGCCCTGGAGTGAGAAGGACCTGAGTTCGGATCTGGCCTCAGACACTTAACACACACAAACAAAAAAACCTAGCCGTGTGACCTTGGGCAAGTTACTTAACCCCAACTGCCCTCCAAAAAGCAAAATAATAATAATAATTAATAATAATAATGATATTAACCTCTTTGGGGGGGGGGTATGTGGCATAGTGAATAGAGCACCGGCCCTGGAGACAGGAGCACCTCAGTTCAAATCTGGCCTCAGACACTTAACACAAAAACTAGCCCTGTGACCTTGGGTAAGTAAGTCACTTAACCCCAATTGCCATTCCCCTCTTCTCCCCCCGCCGCCAAAAAAAAAGAAATAATCTCTTTACTCATCTATTTCGAGACAGTCTCTTATAAAAGGGCTAACAAAGTTTTCAAACTTGAACTTTCTGGAACTATGAGCCTGGATACTCCAGAAAGCATCTATGTCTTTGAATTTTTTTAGATTAAAATGGTCTAGGAAGCTCCAATTAATTATCTAACTTGTTCAGTTAAAAAATCAATAGCAATTAAATTTGTTTTACCTCTTTTTTAAGTGGAGACATTATTTAGGCATGATATTTAAATATTCTGTCCTGCACACTTAAATAATTTCTTGTTGAACAAATTTTCCTTTTTTTCTGAATAATCTGAAAGAAATCCTAATCAAAATTATTTTCTTTTTTTAAGAAAAAATAATAGATTTTTAAAAATTGAATTACACTTAAAACACTCATTTACCCAATTCACATATAAATACTTTTATTTTTCAATAATAGTAATTTTATTTAAAAGTTTTGGTGGCATCTGTGAAAGCATCTATTACAGAGGACTGTGGACCAATGATAAAACTGATAGGATTAAACTATAAAAAGGATCATAGTTCTACCCTATTAGTGTCACAAAATGTCATTTTCAATTCCCCACACTCTGCTAGCCCCAAGGGTCATAACGATAATGAGACAGCAGTTATGTAAATACTGAATATATGCCTTCAGCAATTTGTCCATGAGCAGACAATATTCGGCTTGTCTGTTGAAAAGTAAAAAAGTTACATTTTAACATACAATTTTCATTGAAGCTAAATCTTTACTCGTGACCCTAGACAGTCAAGATGATACTACATTCATCACTGCTGAGTCAAGGAAACTAACTTTGCCCTCCAAGTTAAATGTTGCTAATATGATATTCTAATTGTAATGGGGGAAAATCATTTATGTTTTAGATTAACTTGCCAAATCCATCTGAGTGGTCACATTATTTCAACAACATTTTCATGGCCCAGAGAATATGTTAAGGGGATAAAGAAAACAAAGTTTTGTGCAACTATGAGATTATTACATAAAGAAACTTGCGCTTATATAGTATGTTTTACCTCAAGATTATGGTTTTTTTAGAATTCATTTACTTATTTTTTGTTTTCATCATTCATTTCCATAAGATTTTGATTTCCAAATTTTCTCCTACCCCTACCCCTCACCCAAGATGGCAAGCAAACTGATTGATCCTTCCCCTAGTCTGCCCTCTCTTATATCCCTTCCATCCCTCCCCTTCCCCCTTACTTTCTTTCTTTCTTTTTTTTCTGAAAGCAATTGGGGTTAAGTAACTTGCTCAAGGTTACACGGCTAGTCATTATTTATGTGTGGGTGCTCATTTTCTGAGGCCAGATTCGATCCCGGGTCATCCCAACTCTGAGGCCAACACTCTTACTGCGCCACCTAGCCGCCCCTCCCCCTTACTTTCTTATAGGGCAAGATGGATTTCTAAACCCCACTGCCTTCATATTTTATTTCCCAGTTGCACGTAACAACAATTTTTTTTAGTGTTTGTTTTTTAAAACTTTTGAGTTCCAGATTTTCTCCTTTCTTCCCTGCTCACCCACCCCCACTGGGAAGACAAGCAATTCAACACAGGTTATGCAAAACATTCCCATGATAGTCATATTGTGAAAGACTATCTTTTCCTCCATACTATTCTACCTCTCATTTACTCTATTTTCTCCTTTGACTCTGACTGTTTAAAAAGTGTTTGCTTCCAACTACCCCCTCCCGCAATCAGCCCTCCCTTCTATCATCTTCCTATCTTATCCCCTTCCCCCTACTTTCCCATAGGGTAAGACCCAATTGAGTGCATATATTATTACCTCTTTAAGCCAAATCCAATGAGAGTAAGGTTGACTCATTCCCCTTCACCTCCCTGTTCTTCCCCTCCACTGTAATAGTTTTCTCTTACCTTTTATATGAGATAATTAACCCTATTCTATCTCTCCCTTTCTCCTTCTCCCAATATAGTCTTCTCTCACCACTTAATTTTATTTTTTATCTAAATACTGAGAAAAGTCTCATGATTTACATATGTTATCTTTCCATGTAGGAATGTAAGCAGTTCAACTTTAATAAGTTCCTTATGATTTCTCTTTCCTGTTTACCCTTTCATGCTTCTCTTGATTCTTGTATTTGAAAGTCAAGTTTTCAGAGGGGGCAGAGTCAAGATGACAGAGTAGAAACAGGACTTCCCTGTGGCTCTGGCTCCCACCTCCTACAATTCATGTAAAAGGCGACTCTGAACAAACTTTGGAGCTACAAAACCCACGAAGTGACACATAGAAGCTAACCTCCCACTGAGGACAGCCCAGCAGGCCAGCAGTAAGTGGCCAGCACAACACTCTGGGAGTCGAGCCCAACCCTGCATGAGCCCAAGGTTTTAGCCTCAAGGCGGCCTGACCAGCAGCCAGCTGGAGGGACTTTCAGAATTATCAACATATAGATGCTAAGGACAAAGTGAGAGGTCAATGTAGTGTGGATCTGGGGATGTAGTAGTCTGGGAGTGTGGTCCAGCCTTTATCCCCTGGAGGGAGAAGCTGCTGAAGTGCCACAGCCATGGAGCCGCCACCACATGGCAGCTTCAGCTCCTGGCCTGCAAACTGCAGGTGGACCAAGCAACCAGTCTGAGGGACCTGCTTGGATCTGGATTGCTGTCTAGGGTGGAGGTCCTAGGGTGTGTGACCAGCTTGCCAGAGCACGTGGAAGTTTCAGATGGGGCATCCAACTAATACCTTCAGCAACTGAGAAAACCCTAGCGACTGGGACGAAGCTTCCCCCTCTGGTAGCAGAATCCTACTGTGGCAAAAAGCTAAAAAGTCAAGTAACTGAGTGGCAACATGAGTAGGCAAAGGAAGCAAAGCAAGCAGAGCAATCCAACTTTACACTCCTATTTTGGGGACAAAAAGGATCAAAGCATGGAAAAGGAGGAAGACAGTGAAGTCAGAACTCCTGCACCAAAAGCTTCCAAGAAAAATATGAGCTGGTTACAGGCCATAGAGGAGCTTAAAAAGGATTTTGAAAACCAAATAAGAGAAGTGGAGGAAAAATTGGAAAGAGAAATGAGAACAATGCAAAAAAATTATGAAACGAGAGTCAACAACCTGACTGAAGAAAATAACACCTTAAAAACAGACTAACTCAAATGGCAAAAGAGGCTCAAAAAGGCAATGAGAGAAGAATGCCTTTTTTTTTTGGAGGGCAATTGGGGTTAAGTAAGTTGCCCAAGGTCACACGGCTAGGATTTTGTGTGTGCATTAAGTGTCTGAGGCCAGATCCGAACTCAGGTCCTTCTGACTCCAGGGCCAGCACTCTACTCACTGTGCCACCTAGCCACCCCTGAAGAATGCTTTTTAAAAAGCTGAATGTGTGGGGCGGCTAGGTGGCACAGTGAATAGAGTGCCGGCCCTGGAATCAGAAGGACCTGAGTTCGGAGCCAGCCTCCGACACTTAATCCATACAAACAAAAACCTAGCCGTGTAACCTTGGGCAAGTTACTTAACCCCAATTGCCCTAAAGGGGCGGCTAGGTGGCGCAGTGAGTAAGAGCGCCGGCCTCGGAGTTTGGATGACCCGAGACCAGATCTGGCCTCAGAAAATGAGCACCCACGCATAAATAATAACTAGCCGTGTAACCTTGAGCAAGTTACTTAACCCCAATTGCTTTTAAAAAAAAAATTAAAAAAAAAAAAGCTGAATGTGACAGATGGAAAAAGAATCTCAAAAGCTCACTGAAGAGAATCATTTCTTCAGAATTAGAATGGAGCAAATGAAAGCTAGTGACTTTATGAGAAATCAAGATACTATTCAACAGATACAAACAAATGAAAAAAAATAGAAGGCGATATGAAATATCTCATTGGGAAAAACACTGACCTGGAAAATAGATCCAGGAGAGAGAATTTAAAAATTATTGGACTACCTGAAAGCCATGATCAAAAAAATTCTAGAAATCATCCTTCAAGAAATTCTCAAGGAAAATTGCCCTGATGTTTTAGAACCAGAGGGCAAAATATAGGTTGAAAGAATCCACTGATCACTTCCTGAAAAAGATCCCCTAAAGAGAACTCCTAGGAATATTATAGCCAGGTCCCGGAATTCCCAGATCAAGGAGAAAATATTACAAGTAGCCAGGAAGAAACAATTTGAATACTGTGGAAACACAATCAGGAAAACAGAGGTTCTGGCAGCTTCTACACTGAGGGATCAAAGGGCTTGGAATGATATTCCAGAGGTCAAAGGAGCTGGGATTAAAGCCAAGAATCATCTACCCAGCAAAACCGGGTTTTGGATCATGTTTCAGGGGAAAATATGGTCATTCAGTGGAACAGAGAACTTTCAAGCATTTTTGATGAATAGAAAATGTGACATTCAGATACAGAAAGATACAAAATGGTGAGCAGAGTGCTATGAAAAGTATCAAGCCTATGCAAAGCTATTGCTTTTATTAACATACATAATAACAGAACAAGAAGCATGAGAAGGTAAACAGGGAAAAAAAATCATAAGGAACTTATCAAAGTTAAACTATTTACATTCCTATATGGAAAAATGATAACGTGTGTGTGTGTGTGTGTGTGTGTGTGTGTGTGCGCGCGCGCGCGTGTATTTGTGTACAGGACCTATTCACAGAACCTATTCTGGCTATAATATTCCTAGGAGTTTTCTTTTTGGGATCTTTTTTTAAGAGTTGATTGGTAAATTCTTTTAATTTATATTTTACCTTTTGGTTCACAGAATAGGAAGGAATTATACTAAAAAGTGAAATTAAGAGGTGAGAGAGGAATATAATGAGAGGAGATAGGGAGAGACGGAATGGGGTAAAGTATCTCATATAGAAGAGGCAAGAGAAAATTGTTACAATGGAGGGAAAGAACAGGGAGGCAAAAGGGAATGGGACAACTTTATTCTCATTGAATTTGGCTTAGGGAGGGTATGAGATACACAGTAAATACAGTTATCTTACCCTACAGGAGAGTAGGGGTAAGGGAATGAGAGGGGGAATTATGGAAGGGAGGGCAGGCTGGGGAGGGAGGGAAGTTGGAAGCACCCACTTTTGAAAAGGGACAGGATCAAAGTAGAGAATAGAACAAGTAGCGGGTGGAATAGGAGGGAGGGAAAGATAGTCAGTTTTGCATAGCTGCATACGTACAACCTATACTGAATTGCTTATCTTCCCAGTAAGGGTGGGTGACAAGAGAGGAAGGGAATGAATCTGGAATTCAAAGTTTTAAAATCAAATGTTATACACACACACACACACACACACACACACACACACACACACACACACATATATATATACTATTATTAATATTATTTTACATGTAACTGGGAAATAAGATACACAGGTACTGGGGCATAGAGATCCATCATGCCCTACTGGAAAGTCAGAGGGGGTATGGGAGAAGATATGGGAGAGAGCAGATTGGAGGAGGGGATATCTAGGGGGATCACTATTTTGGGGTGGTAGGTAGGGGAAAATGGGGAGAAAATTTGTAACTAAAATCTTGCAGAAATGAATGATGTAAACTAGAAGTTAATAAAGCATTTAATAAGAAAAAAAGAAAGTAAAATTTTCTTTTCAGCTCTGGTCTTTTCATCAAGAATGTTTAAAAGTTCTCTATTTCATTGAATATACACATTTTTCACTGAAGTATTATATTTGGTTTTGCTGGGTAAGTGATTCTTGGTTTTAATCCTAGTTCCTTTGACCTCCGGAATATCATATTCCAAGCACTACAATCCCTTAACATAGAAGCTGCTAGATCTTGTGTTATCCTGATTGTATTTCTACAATATTCAAATTGCTTTTTTTCTGACTGCTTGTAATATTTTCACATTGACCTCTGGAACTCTGGAATTTGGCTATAATATTCCTAGGAATTTTTCTTTTTGGGATCTTTTATAAGAGTTGATTGGTAAATTCTTTCCATTTCTATTTTACCTTTTGGGTCTAGAATATCGGGGAAGTTTTCCTTGATAATTTCTTGAAAGATGATGCTTAGGCTCTTTTTTTGATCATGGCTTTCAGGTAGTCCAATAATTTTTAAATTCTCTCTCCTGGATCTATTTTCCAGGTCAGTGGTTTTCCCAATGAGATATTTCACATTGCCTTCTATTTTTTCATTTGTTTGCATCTGTTTAATAGTATCTTTATTTCTCATAATGTCACTAGCTTCCATTTGCTCCAATCTAATTCTGAAGGAATGATTCTCTTCAGTGAGCTTTTGAGATTCTTTTTCCATCTGTCACATTCGACTTTTTAAAAAGCATTCTTCTCTCATTGCCTTTTTGAGCCTCTTTTGCCATTTGAGTTAGTCTGTTTTTTAAGGTGTTATTTTCTTCAGTCAGGTTGTTGACTCTCATTTCATAATTTTTTTGCATTGTTCTCATTTCTCTTCCCAAGTTTTCCTGCACTTCTCTTACTTGATTTTTTCTTCAGTATTTTTGGGGTCTCCTTTAGCAAGCCATTTACTTACTTTTTATGATTTTCTTGCATCACTCTAATTTCTCTTCTCAATTTTTCCTCTACTTCTCTTACCCGATTTTCAAAATCCTTTTTGAGCTCTTCCATGACCTGAGACTAATTCATATTTTTCTTGGAGTCTTTTGATGCAGGAGTTTTGACTTTGTTGTCTTCTTCTGGTTCTATGTTTTGATCTTCTTTGTTGCCAAAGAACAATTCTACAGTCTGATTTCTCTTCCTCTGTTTGCTCATTTTGCCAGCCAATTACTTGACTTTTGAACTCTTTGCCATGGTAGAATCTGCTTCCAGAATGGAGAGTGCTGTGTCCCAAATTGCTAGGGTTTTGCGCAGCTGTTGCCAGAGCTTCTTTTAGGCACCTGTCTCAGAACTGTGATGAGGACTGCCTCTCCACTGCTCCTCAGGACCATCACCCAAGACTGTGACCCAGATCCAAGGAGGACAAAGTAAGAGAATCCTGCCTCAGTGCCAGCAAAGAGATTCCTGCAATTGCCTTCTGGTTAGCTGTTTGGTCCCCCCACTATCTGTGGGCTTGGAACCTCAGAAGCAGCCACTGCCATTGTTGCTGCTGTTGTTACTGCTGCACCCGCCATTACCTCTGTTACCCTAGGGGCAGAGGCCGGACCATGATCTTCTCTCACCCAGGTCCAAAAGAGTTTCCCCACTGACCTTTTACCTTCTCTCTGGCATTCATAGGTTGAAAAGTCAGGAAACTGCTAAAATTGCCAGTGATTTAGTCCCCTGAGGTCTGCTCTGGTCTGGTCTGTTGGTTTGTGCTGGCATGGCCCAAGCAGCACTGTGCTCCAGTCCCAGTCCAGTGTGATAGACTCTTCCTGTTAGCCTACCAGGCTGTCCTCAGCTGGAAATGTGTTTCACTATCATTTTGTGGGTTCTGTAGTTCTAAAATTTGTTTAGAGTCATTTTTTACAGGTATTGGAGGTAACTGGGGACGAGCTCAAGTAAGTTCCTGTTTTATTCCACCATCTTGGCTCTGCCCCTCTTAGCTCAAGATTGTTAAACTATTTACATATATAATCTTATCAAGAATAATGTTCAATTTCTATCAGACTGTGGCTGTAATTCTTTCAAAAGAGCAAGGAACAGTATGTTATTATGTATAGCTTAAATAACCTGCTATAATGTTCTAGAAATAATTTTAAAAACCCTGGAAGAGTGCTATGATACTGGCTAAAACAGGATCTTTTGAGTTGCTGCTTGCTTGTGGTAAGTAATCCCTTGGATTAAAGAAGACAAGTACAATTGCTGTTGTTGTTCAGTCATTTCAGTTATGTCCCACTCTTTATAACCCCATTTGAGGTTTTCTTGGCAAAGACTGCTTTTCCATTTCCTTCTCCAATTCATTTTACAAATGAGGAAACTGAGGCAAAGAGGGTTAAGTGACGTGCCAGGGTAGCACACAGCTGGTAAATGTCTGAGATCAGATTTGAACTCACAAAGAGGAGTCTACCTGACTCTAAGCCTAGCACTCTCTCCACTCCACCACCTGGCTAACCTATGTATTGCTATTATATATGGTTTTTGTTAATTAAATTTTTTTTCATAAAAATTAAGTTAAGTAAAATGCAACTAAAACAAATATTTTGGGAAGAAATAGATGACAGACCATGTAATTTAGAGTTGAAAGGGACCATAGAAATCATCAAGACAACCCTTTCATATATACTATTTGTAGAAACCAAGGTTTATAGAAGTGAAATTAAGTGCTTTAAGTCATAGTTAGGAAAATCACAGAATCTAAACACCAGCTGAAATAAAATAATACCCTTTTGAGAATACCACAGTGTCATTAAGTGCTTGTGAAATAGAATTTAAAAAATTCAAAAATAAAGTAATTTTAAGTAAATGATTAAATTGTCCTAACTTAGTCTATACCTCCACAGAAGCCACCTGAAGTGATCTCTTCTTCAAATACATCAGAAAACCCCCTTCCTGCATTTAGTTTTGCCAGTCGACCATCAATAAACTGAAACAGAAAAATATGGATGTCATGTTAATTATTTACTGTTAACTTTAAAATATTAAAATATTATCCAATACAAAAATATGATGCTGTGGAAAGAGCCCAGAGTTCCCAATTCCAGCTCTACCTCTAACTGGCACATGATGTTGGTCAAGTCACTGTGCTTTTCTGCATGGCAGGAACTTCATTTGTAAAATAAGGATAATATTGTGTGTATGACCTATTTCACAGGATTGTGGTGAGCAGAGTGCTATGAAAAGTATCAAGCCTATGCAAAGCTATTGCTTTTATTAACATACATAATAACAGAACAAGAAACTTCACATCAATCATAGGGATAAAACACAGTAGGTACTTGATAAATGTGTAATTAGTTATGATGTAAAGGTACAACAAAAAACATATTTCAACTATTCATTATCAAGTAATCGATGTAAAACTATGCTTTTTATGATGGATGGCATAGGCCCCAAAATGACAAATCATTTAATAATGAAAACCATTCCAAAAGTAGTCACTTTGTTATTTCATATTGATGGGAAAATGCTTTCAGAAACATAACTATAATGTAGATAAGAAGGTATACTGAACTGACAACAATGGGGCTATCTAAACTACAAGAATCTCTCTCTCTCCCTATATATATATATATATATATATATATATATATATATATATATATATATATATATATATATATCAGAAAATGAGCCATAATTTTTTAATATGGTCATACTATAAAACAGTTGGGAAAGCATATTATAAATCTCCTTCTAGTTCTACTGAAAATAATAAGAAACAGTATTTTCTGCAGCCTAAAACCCTTTCCAGAATTCTCTCTTTAGGAAAGCAAATAGAACAAAGGGTAAGGTACCAGGAAATGGATCAAGGGTGATAATCAAACTTAATCTTCCCTAGGTAAGATCACTGCTTCTCCACTCCCATAAAGTGACTGGCACTGAGACATAAGTAAGGAGAGAGGGAGAATCCTCTTCTGCATTCAGTGTTAAGATACTGATCACAGGAAGAAAGCCTTCTCAGTTACTGAGGGGAAGGCCAAGGATGGAACTGAGTAATGACTATTACAGAATGTTAAACCAATTTTGCATTTCATCACATTATGGTGGTCTTCCTTGTTCAAGATTCCTATAAGTGTTACTTCAAATCATCTGAGGAGAAAAATGTTTAAGGCCATGGAGGTTAAGGGAGAGGAATAGGCTGCTTTGGACATCTACAGAGTAGAGTATTAACTTTTTTTTCCCTCTCACATAACACAAGTTTTAAGGCTGTTATTCTGATACTTCATTAGGAAGATTACCAATGTCCTTTCTGTGAGAAACAGAAAAGTATCTTTACAGCACAGGCCAAAAAATTACTTTACCCAAGGCCAATGAATGATTTGGTTATTAAAAAAATACAGTCTTCTCCCAAAATGAGTTACTGGATCACAATCACCTTTTATTTTACTAAAAATTCAAAGCACGATTATGTTAAAAATGACAAACCAATTTGGCTTTTCTTCGGTATTATCAAAGTAAAAAGTATGTAAACATTCCTATAGTGGCTAAAAGTTGAAAATGACCAGGAGATAACATAAAGGCCAACATTCTACCATGCAGTTCTTTGTAAAGGTAAATTAATGGCTGCATAACTATAGCAGTTTTTCTTGATGACTTTAGCATGTCTTTAATTGCATGATTCTCAGGTATAGTTACATATCTACAGCTAGTGAGGTGGGAGTAATGAATGAACTATTTTCAACCTACAGAAGAGTCTACCAACAACGAATGTTTATTTGTTCCTGAAAGTCTCTTTTGCTGACATAAAAAAGGTTTTTTTCCCCCAAAAGACATTTGATTTGGTAATTCCATATCATATACTCTGAAATGATTTCTGACATATTTGCCTGAAGCATAAGAGATCACACAACATAAGTTTGGACTAAGAAATCATTGTAATTAATGAAAACATGCTTAAATACAAGATTGGCTAATGAGACAATCAACATTTTTTAGCTTCTGCCATAAATAATAAATTATGAATTTTAAAATTGGTTTTAAATACACATCAATACAAGTTAATAAATCAAAACATAAAGGTGATGTAAGTGGGCAGAGAAAGGGAAGGTGAAGGGAATAAGAATTCATTAACCATGCACTATGTGCTAGGTACTGTGCTAAGTACTTTACAATTATTATCTCATCTGATCCTCACAACAACACTGGAAGATAGGTGCTGTTATTATTCCCATTTTACAAATGAAGAAACTGAGGTATACTTGCTGAAGACCAAACAGCAAACAACACATAAATGAAGTACCTATTAAGAGTCTGGCAAATGAATGAAAATAAAGGGAAACCAACATTACTCACAAAGAAGTGCTAAATATTACTTTTAAAAGAAAGGAAAATCAAGGAAAACTGATCATTTAAAATGATATACTGCAGTTTTCTAGGACAAAAGAAGAAATTCTTTAAAATTACTTAACCTGCCTTGAAAGATACATTTTCTTATTTTTTTAGAAGATACATTTTCAAAAAGGCTTTCATTTATAATGCTTTTACTAGAAATAATCCATCCACTTTAGTGTGAATAAAATAGCTGATGACTAAGTAGATAATATTCAGAAGCTATTTACTGATTATGTGTTTTTTTATCATGAGTTACTATTCTGTGTTGCTAAAACAGTACACTGGAGTCAAAAGAAATTAATCATTTGGGTTGTCACATATTATCATCCTGTTTGCAAACAATTATCAGTGGCAATTTGACATCTGTCAATCTAAAAAGTGAATTTAAAAGTTAGTTCTTAAAAATATGTCACAAATGAATAAACTGAAGAGAAGAGGAGCAACAATGGACAAGAATGCTTATATAATATGCTCCCTGCTAATTTTTTCTTGGCTAAACTTCTTCATTTTTCAATTCAAAATCAGGTTGTTTTTTCTTCTTCCAAACTAAGTTATTATACTGGTCTGACCATGAACTATCACTGGATTTTTTCAGTCAAAGAGATAAGCGCATCTTAAGCTACTGCTGTGTAGAAAACTGTCTTTGAACTAAAAGACATTATCTCTTTTGGAAGTTATGAATTTGCTACATGACATAACCTGACACCTGATTAATGGTCACCCTCATCCTTTGGCAAAAACATACTCATAGATAATTGGAACACTGAATTTCAGTTTTCAGCTTGAGGATTATTAGAGTAAGACATTTAGATGTAAGTAATGCCAAATAGGACTGTTAATAAAAACAATGGTAGCAATGCAGGGATAAAATAAAACATTGCAGATTGATAGTGCTTTTTCAAAGAGTTTCCAGTTTTAAGATTAGAGTAATGACACTAATAAACACCTATCTAGCAGTGTATTAGATTAAATTATTTAAGAACAAGGCAGTATCTTATTAATTTCTGCAGCACTCACAGTTACCAGCAGTGTGTCCAGACTTTAATAGGAACTCATTTGTTGAATGATCTTTTTTTTCCTAAAGTGAACTCTAGGAACTCTAAGTAGATAACTAAAAGAATGTGCTACATGATAGCAAAACTGTAACACAGCTCCAGGAACTTGCATTTATGAAAAATCCAGATAAAAATGATATATGCTAATAAGTATTAACATTTTCAAAACAATCACCAAAAAAAGGACCAATAAAATTATAACAAGTCTAAAATGGTCCTGAATTTGCCCATAATCATGACAAAGAACACTTATGCGATAGTGCATCAAGTATGCATTTTCAAGCGTTACAAAATGCTTTCTTATATCCTAGTATGACATGCATTCCACATAGATTCTTCTTCCAAAAAAATTAAGTCACTGCTTTTTGTTCTAGCGCATTTAATAGTTGCCAGTTTTTAAAGTTTCAAATAGCAATATGAGTAGCAATTAGAGACCTGATGTGAGAATCAAGATAATAAATGTAAAGGATTTTGAAAACTTTAAAAGAGCTAAATTAATGCTATTAATAGTAATAAAAACATTTTCAGTATTAGGTGGTCTGCTGTAGATGATACTGTCAAATAAAAACAGGCACTTTCCATTTAAATTATACTTTTAAAATGAAGAACCTTAAATTGCAAAGGAGTATTAAATGTGAAACTAGTATAAAACTTCCTGGAGGGTGGAATAACATTTTCTTACATCTACATGTTAAACTTGAAGGGAATGCAAATTTTTAGTTTGCATTATACCTTTCTCCTAAAAGATTAATTATATGCTACCTCATAGTTCTCAGGAATTCTAACTCTTTTATCTAAAAAGCAGCACAAAGCAGTAGACAGGCTGTGAAGTCAAAAATACTTCACTCTGAATTCCAGCATCTGATATATACTGGCTGTGTGACCCTGGGCAAGTCATGCTTTCTTATATCCTAGTATGACATGCATTCCACATAGATTCTTCTTCCAAGTAGTGCCCTAGCAAATTCTAATAGTATAATTTGAATAGAAAAAGCCACCATGCATTCATAGACTTTCCCAGTAATGAATTTCATTCCTATACCTAGTTTAAAAGTTTTTATTTCCATCCATTCAGTCATGAAATTTAAACACAATCAATTTAATATTGTTTTGGTTAATCTAAAACTGATAAAAATAAGTGAATTTCATTTGTAAAAAAAATAATTTAATTTGGTCATTTTACTTAAAAGAAGTATGAGTAATATCAATCTGATAAAAAAAAAAACACAAAACAACAGACCCAGCACCTCTGAAAGGAATTTTTTTACAAGGATAAAAAGCCAGTATTAAAGATACCATATTCAGTATTAAGATGCCAGGTTGAAGGCTGAAGCAAAGGAACAGAGGCATTGAAGCAACACAGTCATCAATTCTATAAACTGAAGTCTTATTTGCCTGGAGGAAAAATTGTCACATCTAAAATATTTATTTAAAATAAGAACCCCTTTCTTGGGTACAAAGACAACTGTCTCAACTAATGAAATTAATCTTCTTGAGAGCTAGAGTAAAAAGCTAAAGATTTATTTTTAAAAATTTAAAACTCTTTATTCATTTGAGGGTAACTATTAAAATACTCTATCAAGTTCCTCTGAGTCAGAACATTTTTATTTTAATATGTACTCTGTGATAAAAACATACAGTTAACTTGAAGTTCTTCCTTCTAAAAAATTCTCAATATATATTTAATAATATGGTGCCATTCCTTGTCCCTAAAGATAGGGGGAAGATGTTTTTTATGGATAAATCTAGAGCTGAATCTCTATGTGCAAACACACACACTCAATTTGCTGAATTCTTTTTTGCCTGGGACATGAGCCATTTTTTTCTGGAATGGAAGAATGTGTGAGGGAAGGAGAAGTAGGGTATGCTGTGAACAGTACAGTGGCTGGAGTCAGTAAGGATAGAATTCTCAGCTCAAAAATGACTTGCACATATTAGAAGGTATTTAGGTACATACCAGAGGTGGTGGCAGGTACTTATGAGAGGAGGAGTCAGTGTACATACAGGGTTAGAATACGAGAATATGAGATGATCTGCCTGGGAGAGCAACTCATGCTATAAGCAGGAGAAAAAAGTACTTAGTGAGGAAGCCATGGAGGCCTTTATAGGGCTGACATTAATCCAGGTAACAGGTAGAAGCAATACAAATACTAAGGGTTGAGTCAGCTACTACAACTATGGGCAAACAAGAAATAGAAAGGACAGGATTAGTCTCCTGATAGAGGTACTTCAGTATTTTCTCTTCACAGATAAGAAGACTGAGGCTCAGAGTAACTAAATAACTTGGACATGGTCAGATAGCTAATAAATGTTAGAGTTCCTAGAGTTCACTTTAGAAAAACAAACAAACAAACGATCATTCATTCAACAAATGATTTCCTATTAAAGTCCAGACAACACTGCTGGTAACTGTAAATTTTTATTGACTCCAAGTCCAACACTATTTACTATGCCTAACTGTTGGAAAGCAATAAGAGTGAATACTACATGACCTACAAAATGGAATGGAGTATGTTCTAACAGACAGAAAACGACTATTTGCCATTGTGCAACTTATTTTAAAATCAACTGTCTATGGGTAATCAAACCATCAAATTAATTAGAACACTGGTCACAATATCAAATTGGAAGAAAGGAATAAAAATGGGAAGGCCTCAACTTGACCTATTTAAATAAATTAATTAATGAATTCAATGAGCATTTATTAACAGTTTATTATTAATTTATTAATTGGATAATTCAAGGACATATGAACAAAATGGCAGACTAGACATTTTCTCTGATTCCCATTACCTCTCATAACTCCACAAAAATAAATTACATGTCAAAGATAAAGTAACTTCAGCTACTTCCAGGACACCAAGAACCCAAAAGAAGGTAAAGTAAAACAAAACTCTACCAGGCTACCAGCAGTGAGGCTGCACTAGCAGACCCACAGACTTGACACAGGTTTACATAAAAACCTACTCCTATATCCTGATCATCCCTCCCTCTTTCCAAGCTAAAAGAGCCCTGGCTCCAGGCTGTAGAACTTTACTTAAGGCTCAATAGCTTAGCTTAGCCATAGCATTTCAGGAGCAAAAGCCTGCTAGTGGCTGAAACCTGGAAGCACCAATACTGATGTTGGGAAAAGCAGCCTCTGCTGATGCCAGGAAAGGTTAGTTCTGAACTGCCAGTGTGAGGCCAGAGAACTAAGGAACAGCGGGAGTGGTACAGGTCACCAGGATAGGGCATTGCAAGTATGGGAAACTATGCAGCCCTCCATTAAGTATGAGGGAAGAGCACAGCACTGAGCAGGGTCAGCTCTGATCACCCAAAATTCACCTGGGGCAGAGACCTGGAGGAGGGTGAGACATTTAAAGATACAAGCCCCTAAGGAAACCACAATCATAGGGGAGGGAATCAAAAGTGAACAATAAGGAAAACTGGGGGTAGGGAGACTGAAAGTACTAAAGATTCCAGGAAGAAAAAAAATCTCAAAGATCATAAAAAAACATAAAAAGGCAAATCAACAGGAAAAACAGTAATGAGAGAAGGAAATATAAATAAATCCTGCAAAATAAAGGATAATGATCCAACCCTTGATGAAACAGAGGACTCTGGAATTTGAAGAGAACATGGATCAACAACACACTGTTCATAAGTGGTTTAAAAGAGAAATGAGAATTATAAGACCAGAATTCATGTCCTATACAACAAAAAATAATGAACAGAATGGAAAAAACTTGAATCTACAATGGCACCCTCAATAAAGAAACAAAAGAAAGAATAACAGCTTGGGAATACAAATACACATAAATTTTTTTTAAAAAGGAAGAGAAGCAAATAACAAGAATATTAGAAGACAATTTGCTCACTGTGAAAACACAACATAGGGATCTCAAAGACAAAATGAGAAGAAACAACTTGAGGATCATACATCTACAAGTAGAACATGATGGGACAAAACCCTTAATACTATAATGAAATAAATTAATAGAAGAGAATTTCCCAGAACTTCTGAACACAGGAAACAAAATTTAAAATTAAGAATTTGCAGATGTCTTCTAGCAAACAACAACAACAACACCTCAAAATCCCCTAAAGTTCAAGGTTGCAGACTCCAAGTTACATAGTGGTTAAAGGTTGAATTCAGAAACAAGTTATGCACATCAGGAGACCTTCAAATAAAAATGAAAGGGTGCTCAAATAATACAAGACCAATCCATTCCCATGTACAAAAAGGAAAACAGAATGGAATGTGTTCTGAAGAGCAATGTAGCTCAAGATGAATCCCAGACTGAGCTATCTTGCAAATCCAAATTTAATCATACAGGACAAAAGATGGACATTTAATAATAAAGAAGAGTTTGAAACATTTCTAGAAAGAAAACCAGAACTGGAGCCTATTTGCTTCTCAAACACCCCCAAATAACAGAAATGCAGGAGTGAATAAATGTTGATAGAAACAGCAAAAGACTGACAAGAGAAAGACTAATAAGAAATTTCTTTGTAAAAGTACACAAGAAGACCACTAGTGAATGTGGAAATCTGATAGCAGCAGTAGTGAAGAGGTAGGCAGGGGACATTTTAGGCAGAAGCTAGCAACACCCTGTTTTTTGTGGGTCTCAACATTGGAGGGTACATGAAAGGGGGGGTTTATATGGGGAAAACAGGAGTGAGAAATGTATTGGGGTCAAATCAAGGGCTCAGAATGAGAACTGTGGTCTCATAAAGAGAAGAGCCTATGGAGAGTGGGTGAGGAGGAGCAAAGAGAATGAAAAGGGAAGAAAGGAAAAATGTCTTACTTTGGAAGGGGGGTAAGGTTTCACTGATGAGTATACAAAAATGAAGTGACACAAGGACTTTTACATAGGATGACTTTAAATGGGGCTAGGGGAATGGTTGGTGTCTGATAAATATATTTATCTAGGGAAAATGGTAGATGGAGAATATGGATGCAAGGAGGAAACTTCTAGACAAGTGTAAGGGGAAAAAGAATCAACAAGATCATTGTGGGAGGGGAGATGCCTTACCATAGAGCAGTGATCTTTCTGACACCTATAATAACAGGCTTTGTTCTGAGAGTGAAGCACAATGGAAATTGGAATCCACAGTCAGCCCTACAAGTCAGCAGCAGAAAGCTCCTACAGGGCAGAATCTAGAAGCTTTTATATCAAGAAAATAGAAAAGAGAGAAACCAGATGAGTATAGAAGTCATAAATCAGAGAATGAGGGTCTAGAGTAAACAAAAAAAGATAGATAATAAAGAGGGTGATAAAAATTCTTTTTGGAAAGGGGCACAATAAAAATATTTTTTAAAACCCAATGAATAGAGGGACAGAGCCAAGATAGCAGAGTGAAGACAGGGACTCACCTGGGCTCTCCCACAAACCCCTTCAGAGGGTTTAAAAGGTGACTCTGAACAAATTATAAGGCAGCAGAACCCACAAAAAGACAGAGTGAGGCAGATTTCCAGCCCAAGACAACCTGGAAGGTCTACAGGAAAGGCCTGATGTACCAGGCTGAGAGAGGAGTGTAGTCAAGTCACACCAACTAAGACCTAGCCCCAGCAAAGCCTGTGCAGGCCTCAGAGGACTTAATCACTGGCAGCAGTAGTGGTTTCCAGACTTTTGAGCCACAGATGCCAAAGACAACTTAGAAGGTTAGCAGGAAGGGTCTGTTGGACCTGGTTGGAAAAGTGAAGTCCAGAGCAGGCCAAGCCAGGGCAGACCTGGCACCAGCAAATCAGGAACAGGTCTTGGAAGTGACAGAATCAGCAGAAGCAACAGTGCCTGCTTCTAGAGCTCTCAAACCACAGACGGAATGTTTGAAAGTCACCTATTTCAACTTCCAGGAGCCAAGATGGTAGAATAAGCAGTAAGTCCCTAGTACCCTCCCTTACTGACTTTGAAAAACCCAGAAAAATATCACTCCAGGAAAAATCCTGGAACAATGGAGTATACCGCCAACATGATATTCATGGTGCTGATGGTCACTGTATATATGCCGGCATAGTGCTGAATCACAAAATATAACAGACTCTCCACATATAAGACAGAAGCAAAAACATTTATTCAGATACTGGAAAACCAAATCCCAATACCAGTAAGCCAATTCCATTATAGTAGCAGAGAAGTTAATAAGCCATAAAAGCATTCTTAAGTCTTTCCACAAATCAACATTTACTCACAAGTCTGTCTCCCTTGGATGTGTCCTTTCCTCTCTCCAGTTTCTAACTGCTCTGACTTCCAGCTTCCTGTGGCCTCTGCTCCTTCAGTAAACTCCTCCCACCAGAGGCTCCATGTGTTTACATTTAGTCTATTAGGGGGCAAGGCATATCTTCAAAGCAGGGAAGTCCTTCAAATTCCCTTAGGCTTATTAAGGGGCAGGGAAGATTTTCAAATTCCCATTTCCATTACATGGAGCCGGCAGAAAGAGTACAGCTGTTTTATAACTTGGGAGGCTAGGGGGATCAACAGAAAAGGTCCCTCTTGCTGTTGATGAAAGGGACTAGCATAGGATAGGAGGTGCCCCAGAAAGCCCCACCTCAGCAAACCTGAGGAAAATCCTGAGCCCCATGTTGATGGAGCAGGCAAGTGCTAACACCAGTACCCCATGTACATTGGCACAGTCAAGGGAAGCAACAGACACCAGCATGGAGAATCACCATGGGTGCCTGTGGACAGGCATCTGCCTGCAGCTAAACCTAAATTTGCACTAGTGCAGCCCCTGGTGAGGAGGTAACCTCCATTGGACAGACCACCCCCAACCAGTAGGCTTCAGTGTAACCCCAGGGAAACACAGAAAAACCTCACCTGGTCTTGGCACACACTAGTCACCACAACCAGTTGCATCTCAGCACCAGTAAGCTACCAGACCACAGCCCCCAGCTGCCAGCACTTGAGGCTCCAGCACAAAATCCAGTAATCAAGCCCCTAACCCCCAGCACAAGAAGCATGAGACAGTGCCCCCTGAACTCCAGAAGCAGAGATCAACTTTAAAAGCCAGAAAAAAGACAAGCACCATGAGCAAAAAGCAACAATGAAAAACAATAACCATAGCAAAGTATTATGGTGGCAGGGAAGATCAAAACAGAAATTCAGAAGAGGAAAACGTTGTCAATATACTTACATCTGAAACATCAAAAGGGGACTATGAACTGGTCTCAAGCACAAAAAGCCTTCCTGGAGGACCTCAAGAAGGATTTTAAAAGTCAAATAAGAGAGACAGAAGAAAAATGGAATGATTTCTTTAAACATGCAGTTGATAAAATGGACAAGAAGTACGCTACAGAAAACAACTCTTTAAAAAGTAAAATGGCCAAACAGAAAAGTCTATACAAAAGCTAACTAAAGAAAGCAGTTTGTTAAAAATTAGAGTGGAAGTAGAAGCTAATGACTCTCTAAGAACTCTAAAACAAAATCAAAAGAATGAAAAAAACATAAGAAAACCATAAAATACTTCATTGGAAAAAACAACTAGCCTGGAAAATAGATCCAGGAGAGATAATTTAAGAATTATTGGTCTTCCTGAAAGCCATGACAGTACCTTTCAAGAAATTATCAAGGAAAACTGCCCTGAGGTCATAGAACCAGAGGGTAAAATAGTCACTGAAAGAATTCACCCATAACCTCCTTGAAAGAGATCCTAAAATGAAAACGCCAAGGAATATTGTAGCCAAATTCCAGAATTATTAAGTCAAGGAGAAAATATTATAAGTAGCCAGAAAGAAACAATTCAAATATTGTGGAACCACAGTCAGGATTATGCAGGACCTTGCAGCTTCTACATTAAAAGATCAGAAGGCTTGGAATATGATATTCCGTAAGGCAAAAGAACTTGGGTTACAATCAAGGATCAACTACCCAGCAAAACTGAGCATAATATTTTAGGAGAGGAGATGGACATGCAATGAAACGGGGGACTTCCAGACCTTCCTGATGAACAGATTGAGCTCAACAGAAAATTTTATCTTCATATACAAGACTCAAGAGAGAAATAAAAAGGCAAACAAGAAAGAAAATAAAAACATGTTACTCAATAAGGGCAAACTGTTTACAACATGACATGGGAAGATGAAGCTTGTAACTCTTGAAAACTATCTTTATCACAACATTTAGGAGGGGTATACATCGACAGACGGTGTGGGTATAAGTTGACTTTGATGAGATGATAAGAAACCTAATTAAGTGGTGAAAAGGGATTGTAATCGGAGAAGAAGACAGGAGACAGAGAAAATTGTAAATTATATCACATGAAGAGGCACAAAGACATATTACAATAGAGGGAAAGAAGGGAAGGAGATGAGAATTGTTTGAATCTTACTCTCATCAGATTTGGCTCAAGGAGGGAATAACATGCTCAGTTAGGTATAGAAATCTAACTTGCCCAACAGGTGTGTGGGGGGAATAGAAGAGAGGGAAGAAGTAGTAAGGAAAAAGAGAAAGAAAAGGGTGGGGCTGACAAAAGGAGGGTAGATTGAGGGAGATGGTGATTGAAAGGAAAACTAGTGAGGATGGAAAGGGAGAAACGAGAATAGAAAACATAAACCAGAGGGCCTGGGGGGCAGAGTGGATAGGATGGAGAGAAAGACACATGAAGTAATCATAAGTGTGAATGTAAATGGGAAGAACTCTCCCATAAAACAGAAGCTGATAGAGAAATGATTAAAAACCACAATCCTACAACATGTTTATAAGAAATACAGTTGAGACAGAGGGATACACACAAATTAAAGGTAAAAGGCTAGAGTAGAATATATTATGCTTTAGTGGAAGTAATAAAAGCAGAGGTAGCAATCCTGATCATAGACAAAGCAAAAACAAAAATAGATGTAATTAAAAGAGATAAGGACAAAAAACTACACCTTGCTAAAATGCACCAAAGACAATGAAGTAATATCATTACTAAACATATATGCACCAAATGGTATAGCACCCAGATTCTCAGAGAAGAAGTAAAAGGAGTTACAGGAAGAAATAGGTAGCAAAACTATTTAGTGGGGGACCTGAACCTTCCCCTCTCTGAACTCAATAAATCTAACCACAAAATAAACAAGAAAAGAAGTTAAGGAGGTGAATATAATTTTCGAAAAGTTAACTATGGTAGACCTCTGGAGAAGACTGAATGGGAATAAGAAAGGAATATACCTTTTCTCAGCAGCTCATGGCACATACACAAAAAATGACCATGTACTAGGGCATAAAAACCTCACAATACAACGCAGAAAGGCAGAAATATTAAATGTATCCTTTTTATATCATGACGTAATAAAAATTAAATGAAATAAAGGGCCATAGAAAGATAAGAATAAAAATTAATTGGAAACTAAATAATCTAACCCTAAAGAATAAGTGGGTCAAACAATAAATCATAGAAACAATAACTTCATCCACAAGAATGAAAATGAGACAATACAACAAACTTATGGGATACAGTAAAAGCAGTTCTTGGGGAAGTTTTATATCTCTATTGCTTACATGAATAAAATAGAGAAAGAGAAGATCAATGAATTGAGCATGAAACTAAAAAAGCTAGAAAAAGGACAAATTAAAAATCCCCAATTAAATACTAAATTAGAAATACTGAAAACCAAAGGTAAGGTTAATAAAACTGAAATTAATAAAACAATTGAACTGATAAAACTAAGAGTTGGTTTGAAAAAAAACAATGAAATGGACAAATCTTTGGTTAATTTGATTAAAAAAGATGAAAACCAAATTACCAGTATCAAAAATGAAAAAGGTGAATTCACCATCAATGAAGAAGAAATTAAAACAATAATTAGAAGCTATTTTGCCCAATGGTATGCCAATAAATTCGACAATCTTAGTGAAATGAATGAGTATTTACAAAAATATGAAATGCCCATATTAAATATTGAGGAGGAGATAAAATACTTAAATAATTCCATTTCAGAAAAACGAAATTGAACAACCACTAATGAACTCCCCAGGAAATAATCTCTGGGGCCAGAGGGGTTTACAAGTAAATTCTATCAAACATTTAAAGAACCATTAATTCCAATACCATATGGGAAAACAGGTGAAAAAGGAATCCTACCAAATTCTTTTTTTTTTTTAACTGACCCATGTTTTAATTGGCATTTGTCAAGTACAAAGTCTGATGGAAAACACTACAAACAGTCTTTGGGAAATGAAGAATGACAACACCCCAGGAAAGTGAACCAAGCTCACCAAGGCCTCATGGCATCCTCCACTAGAATGCTAGCCCAGAAAGTTCTTACCACCTCAGTCTGGTTCTTTCATCTCTTCCAATTCTAGCCACAAAGAAAGTGGGAAAGGGGTTATACTGTGTGCAACTATTCCAGCCTGGGAGGAATTAAAGGTTTTATTTAATATATCTTCCACCAACTAAAAACTCTATAACAACAAAGGTGCCACCAAATATTCTGTAACTGGTCCTTAAAGGTACCTCATACCTGAGAGCATCAGCTCATGTGGTCTAAGGAAGAGTGCCACTAGGACACTTTTGTGCTACAAGTTTACAAACCAAATCATGCCCAAAGGCAACTTTCTGCTAAGGAGCTCTGGCTTTCTTCAGCCTGGCCCCAGCCCACTCTTTCCCCTCTTTATTCTCCAATCAGTACAAAATCAGCACTGCTCCAGAACAAAAATACCAATTCAGTATCTTTGGCAGGGGGGGATACGCCAATAGGCCAAGATGGTATAGTGGGCTCCTAAAGAAATTTAAGCTAGAAGGGAAGGTAGTCAATCGTTTGCTTATTTTTACTTCTTCCCACATACCTACTCCTTTTATTTATCCAATTCTCTCACTGGAGTCACCCAGTTATTTTGGAGAAGAATGTGGGCGGGAGTCTGTGAATGGCAACATCCCATGTGAATGACCTTTCCAGTGACAAGAAGGAGAGAAGAGGTAACAGTTTGATGGTTCGTGAAAGAATGTCTATCCTGACTTTCTGTTCTTCTGCTCATAACCTGTTTCAACCAATATAGATGCGATGGAAGTCATTGGCCCCAAAGGCAGCATTACACTTGGGACATTTACGCTGGCGGGTGTCATAGCGCGTCTTCACACACTCAAAGCAGAATACGTGAAAGCACTTGGTAAGCACAGCATCCTTCTTGCGCATGTTGCAACACGGACAGGTCAGTCGGGCCTTATAATCCTTGATCTCCTCCATGAGGATCTCGTCACATTTAGGTACATTGTCTGGTTTCTTTGTAGTCTCTAATTTCCTCCGAAGTCTGGAAATATCTTCCTGGGCCCGTTTAAAATTAAACATATCCTTTTCCTTGGTCACACTGTTCTCCACAATTTCATCCTGAAAATCATGAAGTTTCTTCTGTGCTAACTCTAGCTGTGCTTTGAGGTCATCTGCAAGCTGGGCTGCTTCCATTGCCTTGCGCTTATTCATCTCCAAAGCCTGTGTGCGAAGACCCAGCTCCTTCTCTCCTGTGCCAATGTTGCTCTGTAAGAGATGTTCCTTCTCTTCCAGTTTCCTTACGACTTGTAACTGCGCATCCACCTGAGTCTTCAGGGTCAGAACCTGGTCTGCAAGCTCCTCCTTCTCCTCTTTGAGTAATTTATGGATCTGATTTGACTTGATGCGTTCTGACATCAACTTGAAATTGGCATCATCTTTTTCTCGCAACTGCTGCATTAAACGGATATTCTGCTCCTGCATGTCTTCAAATGCCTGCCCTGTGACATCCATCTCTGAGAGCAGAGCATCTTCTTCCTGCTTAGCCACAGCCAGTTTTTTCTGCAAGTATTCTATTTGCTCCTCCACTGCCTTGATCTTCCGTAGGGCATCTTCATCAGCCATTTTTTTGCTTTCCTTTTTCTCTTTATCCTCTAGGTCCTTGAGCCTTTGCCTCAAATCTTCCAACTCGGCCTTGGCCTTTTTCTCAGCTGCCATTAGTTGAACTTTATCTCTTTGCTCCTTGGGAGCAGAACGATACATATCTAGCAAGAGTTTCATCTCCTTCTGGCTCTCTTGCGCTTTCCTCTGCTTCTTTCTTCCTTCCATCTTCATGCTTCCCTTTCTCCTTATCTTTGCTGGATTCTCGGTCCTTTTCTGATTCTTTCTGCTTCTGTTTCTCCCGCTCTCTCTCTTTTTCCTTCTCTCGCTCTCGCTCTTTTTCTTTTTCTTTTTCCCGTTCCCTCTCTTTTTCACGTCTTTCCCGTTCTCGCTCTTCCTCATCTCTTTTAGCCTTGGTCTCACTGGCCTCTTCTTGAGCAGCCTTGAGCGCAGAGGTCTGGGTAGAAGAGTCTTCTGGTTCCTGCCTGACCTCCACAGGTTCTTCTTTGGGGTCTTCAGTACTAGACTGGGACTGCAGAAGGCCACTGCCACTGCGGAGGCGGGTCTTGCTCAAATCAGACTGGGCCTCTCTTAGTTTGCGCTTATACCTTAAGACCTCCCCCTTTAGCTGATGATTGTGGTTCTGAAGGCTGCTGATAAGGTGACGCATCTCCCGGTTTATGGGGCCCGCTTGCTCATTGGCAGCCAGGGTCTGCTCGAATTCTATCCTTAGCATTTCATACTCCTTGCGGACCTGTGCCAGTGTGTCTTCTAACTGGATCACTTCTGTCCTTAGTTTCTTATGGAGGCTGACTTCATCCCGCTCAATGAGTTCCACCTGGCGTTGATGAGTCCCCCTAGTGCCATGAAGCAGGGTACGAGCTTCATCCAAATGTGCTTTCAGCTGTAGGCTTTCATTATAGAGCACAGAAAACTGTGATTGCATACATCTGTATTCTGGGGTTTCCTTTACCACTTCTTCCACAGCACTCCGCAACTCCACCTTGAGCTTCTCATTGTGGGCAGTCACTTCTTCCAAGTCTTGTCGAAGCTTCTCCAGCTCACAGAGACGGTTCTGAGCCAATTCTTTGTTCTCCTCAAGCTCTGCATTCATCTCTTCAAACTTTCGAGCATTAATAGTGATTGTACCACCATAGAGACTGCTCCCAGCTCCATACACTTTATAACCTTTGGAATTCACCCGCTCTAACACCTCGGCAAGGTGCCGGTTGAGGCGCTGCTCCCTCTTCCGAATCTTGTCAATATCCCACTGCAAATCATCAATCATCGTCTCTAAAACAGATACCCGTGACTCTGCAGTTTCCACTTTACTCTGCAACTTAGAAAACTCCTGAGACATGGTGCGGTGCTTCTCCTGAAGAAGGTCTGCCAATTCTTGAAGCCGGTCATTTTCATGGGACAAGAAGGAGTTCAGTTCCTGGACTGATTCCTCCACAATCAAAGCATCTCCACTGTTTAGCTTGCGGGACAGTACATCCACCTTTTCTTGCAGTTTGTCATAGACTGTTACTATCTGAGACACAGCTCGACGAGAGGACTCCACACGCTCCTGTAGCTGAGATTCCATCTCCTCACTGGTGCTGCTGGCCAAAGTGGCCAAGAAGGAGAAAGCTGGCTCCAGTCCCTCCCCTCTCTCTCGGTCATCTTTACGTTCCTGATTGCTATCTGAATCTGGCTCTGGTTCAGGAACTACGAGGGCTTTTCTTTCTGTGAGCAGGTCTCCTAAGCCTTGTTCCAGATCATAGCGTTTAAGGATGATTCGGATGTTTTCATCAAATTGGCTCCAATATCGGTTAACAATAAGTAAAGACGCGTCATCAGTGGCCTGCCGGCGCTCCAATTTCTCAATATGCTCACGCAGTTCATCTTCAATAGCCTGTCTCTGATCCAGCATCTCTGCCAGTTTACGATTTTTGGTCTGCAGCGTCCGGATGTCTAACTCCTCCGTGGAAGACACACCCCCTAGTTTAATCGTTTCTACTGTGGTCCCTGAGTCTTCAACAGCAGCCTTCTTTTCTGGAGGTACGGAAGTACCAGGCTCCCCAGCAGCTCTCTTATTGCCGATTCCCGACATTTTGCCCCAAACGATGATTGTCAACTTTTCTGGTTCTTCCTGAAAAGAGTGAATTGACATAAGACCTGCCATGGACGTTAGGGACACTAGGACTCAGATGTGAGGAGGAAGGGAAGGAGAGGTAAGAGAGGTGTACAAGGTGAAAACCTTCCGTTTCTCCCACAGACCTCTCCGGCTTGAGTCCCTTCAGTTCCACCAGAACTGCAGAATGGTCTTGGGGGGGGGGGGAGGTTTAGCGGCTCAGAGGTGCGGTTATGCTTTAGGAGCTGGGGCCGGAGCAGTCCTGGGGCTCCCAAAGGGCTCGAGGTGTGCGAGGGGGCACACAACAGCCTGAGCTGGGTTGATTGGCAAAGAGGGAGGGGGCATCCTCGGGCATAGGAAGGGCACAGGGAGCGCCGGGCTTGGACACAAGGAAGCCCGAGGTGGGGAGATAGCTCGGGGAGCGGGGAAGACGGACGGGGATTCTGGAGACGAGGAGGTGACGCTCCACGGGGGAGGAATTCGGCAGGGGGCGTGGACGTCCTCAGGGCGCGGAGTCCGGGCTGTGGGGACACACTGCGACCCCGAAGGCGAGAACCAGGGGGTCTCCGAGTTCCAGGCCCTACACTGCAGAAGCCGGTTACATGGTGACACCCACCAAGGAACCCTCCGGCGCGGGGGAATTATTCCAAATTCTTTTTATGATACAAATATGGTACTGATACCTAAATCAGGAGTCAAAACAAAGAAGGAAAATTACAGATGAATTTTCTTAATGAATATAGATGCAAAAATTTAAATAAAATATTAGCAAAAATATTACAGCAACTTATCACGAAAATAATACACTATGATCAGGTAGGATTTATACCAGGAATGCAAGGCTGTTTCAATATTAGGAAGACTATCAGCATAACTGAACATATCAACAACAAAACTAACAGAAATTATATGATTATCTCAATAGCTACAGAAAAAGCGTTTAACAAAATATAACATCCATTCTTATGTAAAACACTAGAGAACATAGGAATAAATGGAGCCTTCCTTAAAATGATAAGTAGCATCTACCTAAAACCATCAGCAAGCATTATATGTAAATGGAGATAAGCTAAAAGCATTACCAGCAACATCAGGGGTAAAACAAGAACATCCATTATCACCACTGTTATTCAATATGGTACTAGAAACTTTAGCTTTAGCACTAAGAGAAGAAAAAGAAATTGAAGGAAATATAACATGCAAAGAAGAAACTAAGTTATCACTCTATGGAGATAACAGAATGAGAATACTAGAGAATCAAGTAAAAAACTACTTGAAATGATAAACCCACATAAGTCATCAACATTTCTATATATTACTAACAAAGTCCAACAGCAAGAGATAGAAAGAGGAATTCCATTTTAAGTTACTGTGGACATTATAAAATATTTGGGAGTCTACCTGGCAAAACAAACCCAAGAATTACACGAACACAATTACAAAACAATATTCATGCAAATAAAGTCAAATATAAATAACTGAAAAAACATCAGGTCCTTTTGCGTAGACTAAGTTAATAAAATAAAAATGACAATTCTACCTAAATTAATTTACTTACTCAGTGCAAACTACCAAAACATTATTTTTCAGAACTAGAAAAAATAATATCAAAATTGATCTGGAAGAACAAAAGGTACAGAATACCAAGGGAATTAATGAAAAGAAATGCTAAAGAAGGTGGCCTACGCATACTAGATCTTAAATTGTATTATAAAGCAGCAATCATCAAAACTACTTGGTACTGGATAAGAAATAAAGTGGTGATAGGTTAGGTGCACACAACACAGTAGTCAATGACTACGGTAAGCCAATATTTGAGAAAACTCAAAGACTCCAGCTTCTGGTATAAGAATTCACTATGTGACAAAAACTGCTGGGAAAACTAAAAATAGTATGGCAGAAACTAGTCATAGTCCAACATCTTACACCATATACTAAATAAAGGCAAAATGGGTACACAATTTAGATATAAAGGATGATATCATAAGCAAACTGGGAAAGCAAGGAATAGTTTACTTGTCAGATTCACAGAGAACAGAAGAATTTATGACCAAACAAGACATAAAGAACATTATGATGAAATGCAAAATAGATAATTTTGATTACATTAAATTGAAAAGGTTTTGTACAAAGTCAATGCAACCAAGATTTAGGAGGGAAGGTGAAAACTTGGAAGGAATTTTTACAACACTGTATCTGCTAAAGGCCCTTTCTAAAATTTATTTTTGAATACATAGAGAACTGAGTCAAATTTACAAGAATATAAGTCACTCCCAAATTGATAAATGGTCAAAGGATATGAACAGGTAGTTTTAAGAGGAAGAAATTAAAGCTATCTATAGTCATATGAAAAAATGCTCTAAATCACTACTGATTAGAGAAATGCAAATCAAAACAACTTTGAGGTACCACATTACATCAGGCATTAAAAACAGGCAAATGATAAATGCTAAAAAGGAGATATGGCAAAATTGGAACATTAATGCTTTTTGGGTGGAGTTGTGAACTGATCCAACGATTCTGGGGAGAAATTTGGAACTATGCCCCAAGGGCTACAATAATGTGTATACCCTTTGACCCAACAATACCACTTCTATGTCTGTATCTCAAAGAGATCATACAAATGGGAAAAGGACCCACAGTTACAAAAATATAGCAGCTCTTTTTGTGGTGGCGAATAACTGGAAACTGAGGGGATGCCCATCAGATGGGGAATGGCTGAACAAGCTGTTTTATGAATGTAATGGAATACTATTGTGCTATAAGAAATGATGAGCAGGTGGACTTCAAAAATATGTAAAGACTTATATACAACTGATGCTGAGTGAAGTGAGTAGAACCAAGAGAACACTGTACACATTAACAGCCACATTATGTGACTAGTAAGATTGACTTACCTCTTCTTAACAATGAGAAGGTCTAAGACAATTCCAAAAGACTCATGATGGAAAATGCTATTCACATCCAGACAAAGAAGTATGGAGTCTGAATGCAGATTAAAGTGTATTATTTGCGCTCTCGCTCTCTCTCTCTCTCTCTCTCTCTCTCTCTCTCTCTCTCTCTCCCCTTCCCTCCCTCCTTCACCCCCCCCCCTCTTCTTCTTCTTTCTTGTAGTTTCTCCCACTGGTTCTTTTTTACAACATGACTTAAATAAAAATAGTTTTAAAATGAATGTATATCTAGAGCCTATATAAAATTATATACTGTCTTGGGGTGGTAGAAGTGCAGAGGTGGGGAGAAAATCTGGAACTCAAAATGTTAGGGAAGTGAATGTTGAACACTAAAAATAAATAAACAAACAAACAAACAAATAAATAAAATTAATTAAAAAATAACTCAATCAATAGGACTACCTGAAAAGGAGGGGAGAAAATCTACCTGACTATGAGAAAAAAAGGGATAGGGGTGGGGGGAGAAATATATAGCCAGATAAATGCAGGAGAGAGGAGTTAATTTAAAAAAAATCCTCTAATGGGAAAGAGGTAAAAAAGAAGAACTCATGAGGGAGGGGAAGAGAGTCAGTGGGAACAGAGCCAACTTAAAAAGATTAAGGTAAATAAAGGAATATAGTACTGCATTATGGGGTGGGGGAGGTAATCACAACCTGAAAAAAAAATTTAGAGACAGATGGAAGAAAATATAAACCTAAATGTTAATGAAATCCAATAAAATGAGCAGATTGGATAGAAAAAACCCATTCCCACAAACTGTTGCCTACCAGAAACACATTTAAAAAGAAAGAAACAAACAAAATAAAACTGAGATGGAAAAAAATTGCCATGCATCAAGTGAATAAAAACAACAAAAAACCAAAATTGACATTACCAGACAAAGCTAAAACATTCAAAAAATAAAAAGGGAAAAACAAGGAAACTGAATTATGCTGAAAGAAAACAGACTACAAAGCAATATCAGTAATAAATTTATACGCTCCAAATGCCTTAGCATCCAAATTCATAAAGGGAACATCATCTGAACTTCAAATAGCAAAATACAGTAACCAAATATTATAGATGAGTTCATTATCCCTGTATCATTTTTGGATAAGTCTAGCAGAATGATAAATACAAGGGAAACTATGGAATTGAATAAATTTCTAAAGAAACTAGTACTAGGGCAGAGAGATACTGCAAATACATGTAAAAAGGCAGAAAGTCATTATATCCTTTACAATCTACAATGCCATAAGAACAGAAATTGGTTCAGAGACCACAACAAAAGATTCACACACAAATGGAAATAGCAATAAAATTTTAAATAATGAATGGGTCAAAGAACAAATCATAGAATCAATTAATGATTTTGTAAAAGAAAATGAGAATGGTAGGGGCGGCTAGATGGCGCAGTGAATAGAGCGCCGGCCCTGGAATCAGAAGGACCTGAGTTCGGAGCCGGCCTCCGACACCTAATCCGCACAAACAAAAACCTAGCCGTGTAACCTTGGGCAAGTTACTTAACCCCAATTGCCCTAAAGGGGCGGCTAGGTGGCGCAGTGAGTAAGAGCGCCGGCCTCGGAGTTTGGATGACCCGAGATCAGATCCGGCCTCAGAAAATGAGCACCCACGCATAAATCAAATGACTAGCCGTGTAACCTTGAGCAAGTTACTTAACCCCAATTGCTTAAAAAAAAAAAAGAAAATGAGAATGGTAAAACAATATACCAAAATTTCTGGGATGCAGCTAAAGTAGTCCTCAGGGAGAAAACCATATCCCTACAATCATAAATTAGCAAAACAGAAAAAGAGAAGATGGATGAAATGAATATGGATTTGAAAATCAGAAAATAAAGAAACAAACCTAAAGTAAGCATAAAAGGGACAATATTAAAATTATAAGGGAAACAGATAAACTGAAAACAAAAAAGTAATGGCAAAAATAAAAATTAGTTCTTTGAAATGACTAGTAAAATTGATATACCCTCAGCTAAACTGGTCCTTTGTTTTCAAAGAGGAACAATTAAATTTTTTATTTCTATTTATTTATTATTTAAAACTACACCTCAGAATACAAAAGAAATAGAAGAATACCTTCAAAAGTACTAACCAAACTATCAGAAGAACAGATAGAGAATTTAAATAATCTGATCTCAGAAAAGGAAGTAATTTAGCTGGAAAGGAACTATTAAAGAAACCCCCCCTGGACCTGATGGATTCACAGGATTAGTCTATCAAACTTTTAAAGCAAATATCTATATTTCAGAAGTTCTTCTCAAAAATTGAGAAAGAATCCTAACAGAATCCTCTTATCTAATAACTAAACCAGAGAAAGATACTATAGACTAATATCAGTAATAATTGCTGATTCAAAAAAAAATTTTTTTAATGCTATCACATAAATTGCAGAGATTTATTCAAGAAATCATTCATTATGATCACGTGAGCTTTACAGAAGGAATGTAAAGATGATTCAATATAAGGAAATCAATATAATTAATCATATTAAAAATCAAAACATCCAAAAACACAAGATCATCGCAATAGACACAGAAAAGCCTTGGACAAATACAACAGTCTTATGCTAAAAACCCTATGAGGTATAGGCATAGAAGAACATTTTTTAATATCACAAAAATATCTAAAGCCAAAAGCAAGTATCCTATGCAATTGAGATACAATAGGACAGCAGAATTATTATACATTTCCTTTATTGGCCACAGTGCCATAAAAATATTTTCAAAGAAAGGCATTTTAAGAAAGAATTAAAATTGCAGACTAAATGATTTAAGCATAAAGAATTGGTTGGTAAACGAACAATTCAGAGAAACAAATGAAAATTTCATTAAAGAAAATGACAATTTGGGGCGGCTAGGTGGTGCAATGACCCTGGAATCAGGAGGACCTGAGTTCAAATTTGACCTCAGACACCTGACACACTTAATAGTCATATGACTTTGGGCAAGTCACAACCCAAATTGCCCTCCAAAAAGAAAAAAAAATGACAATATCATATGACTTTTATGACACAAGTAAAGCAGTCCTTAATTTATATCTTTAAATACTTTCATCAACAAAAGATAAACAGAAGTGATCCATGAATTAAATATGCAACTAAAAAAACAACAAAACAAAAAATACCAAGTAAGTACTAAACTAGGAATTCTGAAAAAATAAAGAAGAGATTAACAGAATTTAAAGCAAAAATCTCCTCAAACTGATAATAAAACTATTAGCTGCCTTTCTTTGAAAAAAAATAAAACAACCAATAAACAGTCAATTTTTAGAGGGGAAATTAACTTTTTAGTATAAAAAATGAAAATGGAAATTTCATGATTAAAGAAAAATAACAAACTTAGGAACTACTCAATTATATGCCAACAAAACCATCAATTTAAATTTAATGAATACTTACAAAAAATAAAGTAGTTAACAGAAAAAGAAAGACTATTTTAAAAAACCAATTTCAAAAATAATATGATTGAATAAGCCATAAATGTATTTCTGAAGTAAAGAAAACCCAGAACCAGATGAATTTACAGGCGAATTTAAGTAAATAAACATTATTACAACAAGGTTTTATTCTATAATACATTTAAATAATAATTAATTTCAATACTACATAAAGAGTTTACAAATGTAGAAGTCCTTTAAGATCCTTCTATGACACAAATACAGTTTAACACCTAAATGAGGGGGAAATCAAAGGGAAAAGAAAACCACAGATGAATAACACTAATAAATATTGATATAAAAATGTCAAATATAATATTAGTAAAGAAGCTGCCACAATATACTAAAAACATTATGCACTATGACCAAGTTGGATTTATATTAGGAATACAGGATTGGTTAAGTAGTACAATGTAGCATTATAGAAGAACTTCGGGAATACAGTCACATGAAAACCTGTAGAGAAGAGAATGTCATGGAAAAGAAGGTGATACAAAGTGTTAAAAGCTGAAGAGAGGTTAAGAAGGATGTGCACTGAGTAAAGGCCATTAAATGTGGCAATCAAGAGACCATTAATAACTTCAGAAAGAGCAGTTTCAATTGAATGATGATGTCAGAGAGCTAAGAAGATAGTGGGGAAAAAAGGAAGTGGAGAAAGATGGATTTCTCAAGGAGTTTCACCACAAAAGTTAGTAGAGATATGGGACAATAGGTAGCAAGGACAGGGAACTCAAGTGAAGATTTTTTGAGAATAAGTAAAACAACCTTGTTTGTAGACAATTAGGGAGACAGGGAGTCATTGAATACTAGTGAGAAAGTAGGGATGACAGAGGTGGCAGAATGCTGGAATGCATGTGGAAGGTATTGATTAGCAAGGAGAAAGGCCATTTCACGAGACAGGAATGAAGGAGGAAAAAGTAGCAGAAAGCATTAGAGTGATGTGAAATGAGGCGGAGGAAGGAAGAGGTAAGAGCCCTCTGGGAAAAGTTTCAATTTTTCTCTAAAATATGATGTATGCTTCTCAACTGAGAGGGGAAAGAGAAGCTGTGAGAGGCTTGAAGAAGAATTCAAAGATTTGGAAAATCTACTCCAGCGAGTTAGATGGTGAATTTGATTAGGGAGGTAGAAAAGGATTGCCTTGCAATAGTGAGAGCCCACTTAACATTATGTAACATAAACGTGTAGTAAAATTAGTCAGCATGGTTTCCTAATTTTCTCCAGCTTCATTCTGCAAAGCAGAAGGAGAGGTGGAATGACAACAGATTATGATTAATGTGATTGAAAACCATGACCACCTCTGTGTAGCTATGACTGGATGGAAGAGTTGGTCATGGGAAATGAGAAAGTTGAAGAATTGGGAAGTTAGAGGATTTGAGGAGGTGGCAATATATATACAGAAATTTCCTAGTATGAGGGTAGAAGCAGGGAAGGAGAGAAAGACTGTGAGGCAGGTACTTAATGAGGAAAAAAGGAGCGTGTCTCTAGAGGTCTACAGAGAGCAGCTACCAAGATTTCAATTGGGTAGTATATACAGATTGAGTAAACCTCAAAGGAGGAGGCTACTCTGAGTGATGGTAGTACAGTGAGAGCTTGGAAACTACAAAGGAAAACTAGGAGTAACCCAACTCCCCCACCACAACCAGTGAGTCTAGGTGAATGAGTAAAAAAGAACAACCAGAAAAAAAGCATGATCAGAGGACAGACAAGTCTCAATGAATGCAAGAAGATGGAGAGTGTAAGAAAAGACAAGGTTTAAGATGAAATCTAGTCATTTTTTATGAGAAATATTAAAAACTTGGCACCACCTAGCAAAATAATCTCATACATCGAAGGTGGGTATGTTCATTGAATAAATAAATGGATCACTAAAAATCTATAGAATAGTACAACATTATTTTCTTTAATGCTAATTTTATTTCCATAACTATTTAAAAATTTTTTAAATACATGTCATAATCTAGGATCTGAAACTCAAATATATATAGGACACAGAAAAGTATCTTTTCAGATGAAATCTAGAGCAGATTTTATTTTGTCTCCTATCCTCCTTCAAAGACTTAGCCATTAATCTTCTATATAGGACAACGTCAAATGCTTTTTTAAAAAAATCAAAGTAGATTGAATTTCCCTTATCTATCATGGTAGTATATCTTCAAACAACTTTAGCAAATTAGTTAAGCATGACCTCCCCTGCCTGACTCCATTTTGGATATCCTTAATCAAATCATGGATTCTTAGGTGTTCTCTCCATATAACCCATTCTTGAGTCTCCCAAGGTCTGCCAAGATTCCATGTAAAAGTTACTGTACTTCAATTTTCTACTCAGCCTTAATCAGTTTTTGAGAAACTGACATAATTTATTTTAATTTTAATTAAAGAAAATTTTCTTCAACATAATTGTTAAAAGTTTAACAAATTTTAACTTAAGCTATCTACTTTAAGTACAAATCATAGCTATTTTACTCTTGTAAATTCTATCACAATATGGTATAATAAAAGTGCTACATTTTTGTTCATGTTTCTTTATTAACTTTGTAATGCCTGGGTCATTTGTGGGGAAAATGATTTTAATAAAAACATGTCTATGTCTTTTACATTTATAAGTGGTCTACCTACTTTGAATACATGTTAAAGGATCATATAATTTAAGGCTGGAGAGATTAAGAAACTAGCAAAAGGGCTCACAGATATGAAGGATTTGGATAGAATTAAAGTCCATGTCTTCTTACTCCAAATTCTTTATATTTTGACAATATTAAGTATCCCCATCATTAATTCTCATTTATAATAGATAATATTGCAGTTTTTAAGCACTCTAGGACATAAATTCACAAATATTAAAATCAATATTAGCAAATATAATACTTAGTAAATCCACTAACACATAAACTCCGCAATCTCTGAAATCATACAGAGTAAAATTTCAC
Source organism: Gymnobelideus leadbeateri (assembly GCA_011680675.1). Lineage (NCBI taxonomy): Eukaryota > Metazoa > Chordata > Mammalia > Diprotodontia > Petauridae > Gymnobelideus > Gymnobelideus leadbeateri. Next base: position 49,539 of record WOXC01003350.1, read on the forward strand.
ATGATGAGCTCTACCATTCCAAAGGTTTCTAGCATAAAACTGGAGATATGTTAGTATGAAAATATGTCATTTTAGTTAAGCGATTGGTGGCTCTTCCTCCAGAATCTACACTAGGTAAAGTTCAATGTCTTATCACATCACTTAGTTCATTTGAAGTGTAAGGGGCAATATAAAAGCCTCCAAAGTCCACACAGCTCCCTTCTTTCCAACTTTAAGGAGTTTATTTTAGATGTTATGGCCTAATTCAGTCACAATCCCTCCAAGTCCCCAGTTAGGAAAACTGAAAACATTTAGGCAGACTGGCATCAATTTCTGTCTCTAGTTAAAGGCCTCGGCAGTTGAGGAAAACTTCAGTTTATTGGAAACATTATATAAAGAAACAACAGATTATATTAGAGCATCTATGGATAAACTGGGCATCAGGAGGTTAAATAGGTAGAGTTTATTTTTTTTCTTTGGACTGTCTACAGCATCAGTCTCATGACAGTATAGCTAATGAGTCTTCTTAATGACTTCTTTTCTGTCATATCTCAGTCTTCCTTTAGCTTCTCAAAGATGTTCCATGCTTGCTCTAGGCTTTCAGATTCAAATACTCAAAATCTCTCCCTCTAATTTTGAGATAACTTCTTTCTTTTATACAAAAAAAATTCCTTAGGCTAAGACCTAGTCTTTCACACAATGGCTTTCATTGATTCAAGAATGCATATAAGCCATTTACACTAGGTTCTGATAGTCTAATTTAATCAGAAAGTATTCCTACAAAACAAAGATAATTACTTTTAAATATGGGGGATAACCAATGGGCCCCCTTACACAAATAGTACCATAATGGATGACAGCAATGAGGTAAAGAGAAATGGGGAGGAGGGGAAAGAGAAGAGGAAAATTCGGCATACTGCTGATGCTGCTAGCACTGGCACTCATAATCACAGAATTAAAGAACTGAAAGGGACCAGGGAGATCATCAAACAACACTCATTTTAAAGGTGAAGAAACAGTCTAAGTTCATTTCTTAATGTCACATAATTAATTATTAGCAAGATTAGGTCTCAACTCAGTTCAATATTCTTTCAACTATTTCTTCTCCCTATCTCATATATTACATCTAAAAACACAAATACATTTCTCTGGCTAGCATTATCACTTCCAGAGAAAGTTTCATCCTGGACACATAACCAAGACCTTGAATGTTATGAGTGGTATACCTATGCTTCCACCAAACTCACTATTTGACATAAATTGCTGGGAAAACTGGAAAACAGTATGGCAGAATCTGGGCATAGACCAATATCTTACACCATATGCCAAAATAAAGTCAAAATGAGTTCACAATTTAGATATAAAGGCTGATACTATAACCAATTTGGAAGAGCAAGGAATAGTTTACCTGTTCAGACTTATGGAGAAGGGAAGAATTTATGACCAAACAAGAGATAGAGAGCATTATGAAATGCAAACCAGATAATTTTGATTACATTAAATTGAAAAGATTTTGCACAAACAAAGCCAATGCAAATGTAGCAGCAAGTATCCCAGCACACCCAGGATGGCTGCTAGCATAGGTTCTTAGATCTGCTTTTCTAAAGGAAAGCAACTCAAAATGGGTTAACAATCTTACTTTAATCAAACATATATCATTTTCTGAGTTCAGGGGAAAAGTCAGACTGTGAACTTAAGGGAATACAAACAAAGGTTACAAGCAGACAAAAAAAATACATACAGAGAAACAGATAACTACAGGGCTTCCAGCTGTCTGACCATTACATCTGTACCTACTTAGTTATCAGAGAGGGAAGAAGCAACATCTTGGTTGGGTTTTCAAAGCTGGGGGGCTCAACAACTGCCCAGAGTCTCATCTGGCCAAATCATACAACTCTTCCCAAAGTGAGCCCCAAAGCAAAACCTCACATCAGGGTATATATAGCTTTCTCCTGACTCAGAGAATGTCACAACCCTCTTGACCCACTGCATAATCACAAAGTAACAAGATATGGGTGTTCCTGAAAAAACAAGCCTCCTGCCACAAGCTCCATGTGACCATATTCAGTCTATTAGGGAGCAGAGCATATTTTCAAATCAGATTCACTTAAGCCTATCAAGGGGCAAAGGGGCAGGGAAGATCTTCAGATTCCCATTACCATTACAGCAACCAAGATTAGGAGGGAAGCAGAAAATTGGGAAAGAATTTTTACAACCAGTGTCTTTAATAAAGGTCTCATTTCTAAAATATACAGAGAACTGAGTCAAATTGAAAAGAATATAAGTCATTCCTCAATTGATAAATGGTCAAAGGATATGAACATATCTCCCCAGAGGGAATGGGTGACAAGGGAGGAAGGAAATGGATCTGAAATTCGAAGTCTTAAGATTAAATGTATATATATAAATACTATTATTAACAAAGGATATGAACAGGCAGTTTTCAGAGGAAGAAATTAAAGACATCTATAAGCATATGAAAAAATGCTGTAAATCCCTATTAATTAGAGAAATGCAAATCCAAACAACTCTGAGGTACTATATCTCACCTGTAAGATTGGCTATCATGACAAAATAGGAAAAGGGTAATTAATAGAGAAGATGTGGGGAAAATGGAACACTAAAGCATTGTTGGTGGAGTTGTGAACTGATCCAACCATTCTGGAGAGCAATTTGGAACTATGTCCAAAGAGCTATAAAAACGTGCATACCTTTTGACCCAGCAATACTCCTTGTAGGACTGTATCCCAAAGAGATCATACAAATGGGAAAAGGACCCATATGTACAAAAATATTCATAGCAGCTCTTTCAGTGGTTGCAAGAACTGGAAATCAGAGGGATGCCCATTAATTGGGGAATAGCTAAACTAGTTGTGGTATATGAATGTAATAGAATACTACTGTGCCATAAGAAATGAGGAGCAGGGGAGGTAGAATCAAGATGGCGGAGTAGAAACAGCAGTTCAGCGGAGCTCTTGCCCACACCCCTTCAAAATTATGGAAAAGGGGGACTCTGAACAGCCTCTGGAGCTCCAGAACCCACAAAATGACATAGAGAAGCTAACCTCCTGCTGAGGATAGGGAGTGGCCAGCACAGCGCTCTGGGAGCAGAGCCCAGTTCTGCATGAGCCAGAGGTTTTAGGCCCAGGGCGGCCGACCAGCAGCCAGCTGGAGGGACCCCAGAATACCAGCAGCTGTGGCATTTCCAGAATTACCAACACATAGGTGCCTAGGACAAAGTGAGAGGTCAGTGCCCTGTGGACTTTGGGACTGGTTGGGAGAGGACATTCCTTCCCCTGGGGGTCAGCAGCCACTGAGGAGCTGGTGCAGCTTGTGCCACATTGCCACATTGCAGCTTCAGCTCCTGGCCTGTGAACTGTAGGGCGATCTGGCAATCAGTCTGGGGGGTAATTGCTTTTGCTTTACCCTTCTTGGATCTGGATTGCAGTCTGGGATGGAGGTCTTGGGGTGTGTGACCAGTTTGCCAGAGTGTGTGGAGACTTCAGAGAGGCCACCCAACTAATACCTCTGAAAGTTGAGAAAACCCCAGCATTTGGGACAGAAGCTCCCCTGGCTGGTGGCAGAGTCCTACTGTGGCAACAAGTCCAAAAGTCAAGTAACTGAGTAACAACATGCCTAGGCAAAGGAAACAAAATAAACAGAAAAATTCAACATTAGACTCCTATTTTGGGGGCAAAGAGGATCAAAGCATGGAACAGGAGGAGGACTGTGAGGTCAGAACTCCTGCACCAAAAACCCCAAATGAAAATACAAGCTGGTTACAGGCCACAGAGGACCTTAAGAAGCAGATAAGAGAAGTGGGAGAAAAATTGGGAAGAGAAATGAGAAAGATGCAAGAAAAGTATGAAATGATAGTCAATAGCATGACTGAGGAAAGTAACACCTTAAAAATGGACTAACTCAAATGGCAAAAGAGGCTCAAAAGGGCAAATGAGGAGAAGAATGCCTTAAGAAGCCAAATTTGCCAGATGGAAAAAGAATCTCAAAAGCTCACTGAGGAGAATCATTCCTTCAGATTTAGACTGGAGCAAATGGAAGCTAGTGACTTTATGAGAAATCAAGATGCTATTAAGCAGATCCAAACAAATGATAGAATAGAAGGCAATGTGAAATACCTCATGGGAAAAAAACCACTGACCTGGAAAATAGATCTAAGAGAGACAATCTAAAAATTATTGGACTACATGAAAACCATGATCAAAGAAAGAATCTAGAAATCATCCTTCAAGAAATTCTCAAAGAAAATTACCCTGATGTTTTAGAACCAGAGGGAAAATAGAGGTTGAAAGAGTCTACTGATCACTTTGTGAAGAAGATCCCCAAAAGAAAACTCCTAGGAATATTGTAGCCAGGTTCCAGAATTCCCAGATCAAGGAGAGAATATTACAAGCAGCCAGGAAGAAACAATTTCAATATTGTGGAAACACAATCAGGATAGCACAGGATATGGCAGCTTCTTCGCTGAGGGATCGAAGGGCTTGGAATATGATATTCCAGAGGGCAAAGGAGCTGGGAATAAAACCAAGAATAACCTACCCAGCAAAACTGAGTTATCATATTTCAGGGGAAATATGGTTATTCGGTGGAATAGAGGACTTTCAAGCATTCTTGAGGAAAAAACCAGAGTTTAATAGAAAATTTGACATTCAGATACAAGAAGCAAGAGATTCTTGAGAAGGTAAACAGGGAAAAGAAATCATTATGAACTTATCAAAGTTGAACTACTTACATTCCTACAGGGAAAAACGATAACTGTAACTGATGAAACTTTTCTCAGTATGAAAATAGTTGAAGAAGGGTATATGGGCATATGAATACATATGTGAATGTGTGTATATATGTTTTCAGGTATACATAGATAGAGGGCACAGGGAGAATTTAATAGGAAGGGATGATATTTAAAAGGTGAAATTAAGAGGTGAGAGAGGAATGTAATGAGAGGAGATGGGGAGAGACAGAACGGGGTGAACTATCTCATATAGAAGAAGCAAGGGAAAATGGTTACAAGGGAGGGGAAGAACAGGAAGGCAAAAAGGCAAAACCTTATTCTCATTGAATTTGGATCAGGGAGAGAATGATATACATACTAAATATACATACTAAATACAGGAGAGTAGGGGAGAAGGGGATGAGGGGGGTGACAATGGAAGGGAGGGCAGGCTGGGGTGGAATTTGGAAGCACCCACTTTTGAAAAGGGACAGGACCAAAGTGGGGAGTGGACCAGGTGGGAGTTGGGATAGGAGGGAGGGAAATAAAGTCAGTCTTTTACAATATATCTACTATGGTAATATTTTGCATAGCTATACATTTACAGTATATACTGAGTTGCTTATCTTCCTTTTAAAATCAAATTTTAAAAAATATATAAATACTATGATTAATACTATTTTGCATATACTTGGGAGATAAGATGTGCAGGCATTTGGGCACGAGGATTCACCCTGCCCTACTAGAAAAGTTGAAGGGGGTATGGGAGAAAAGATGGGAGAGAGCAGATTGGATAAGGGGACATACTGTGGGACTGCTATTCTGGGGTGGTGGGTAGGGGAAAATGGGGAAAGATTATAACTCAAAATATGATGGAAATGAATGATGTAAACCAGAAATTAATAAAGCATTTGGGGAAAAAAAGAAATGAGGAGCAGATAGACTTCATAATTACCTGGAAAGACTTATATGAACTGATGGCACCCTCACAACAAACACTGGCATTTAATATACTATGCTATTGTAAGAAGAAGAGACAGAAAGGATGTGAGAGTGAGGAAGATGATGTGTGGCACAGAGGGCTTGATTGATCATAGACTTATCTTCTCCAAGCTAAATATTCACATTCAACAAAAACAGTGGCCTCAAGGCAAGATGACTAACAGAAGACTTAGAGCACTTCTCTGAGTGTAATGGTTTATTGCTAACTTGGAGGAAAAGTTGAGCCAATACATGGTTGGCAACAGTGGAACAGAAAAGGAGTGGGCAGCTTTTAGAGATATGGTAAACAGCACTGCACCTACTCATCTAGGTCTGAATAGTCACAAACATCAAGACTAGTTTGACAAAAATGATGGGGAAATTCAGAAGCTGCTAAATGAAAAACACGAACTCCATAGGGTTTACCAGTGGGACAATACATCTGTCTCTGTCTCCACCAAAAGTAAAGTACAAGTGAAGCTTAAAGAGATGCAGGATTCTAGGTTTAGTAAGAAGGCAGATGAAATTAAGTTTTTGGCAATAGTAATAATCCAAAGTGCTTTATGCTGCCCTGAAGGCTATTTATAGGCCAAAGATATACAGTGCATCTCAACTACTCAGTGCCGGTGGAGTCAGGTTGGTTAGTGCTAAGGACATGATCCTAAAGACTTAAGCTGAACACTTTCACAGTGTTCTCAACAAATAATCATCAATGTTGAAGCCACTGACTGTCTACCCAAGGCTGCAGTTAATCCCTCTCTAGCCAAATTTCCAACTGAAGAAAAGGTTCTGAATTACATTAAGTTCCTCTCCTGTAGCAAAGCAGCTGGTGCCCATTCTTTTCCAGCTGAGATTTACAAGGTGATGGGGAAAAGAAGGGGAGAAAAAGTCCAACTCAAAATCTTGTAGAAGATGTTGAAAACTAAAAATAGTTTTCTATTAAAAATCTAAAAATAGGGGCGGCTAGGTGGTGCAGTGAATAGAGCGACGGCCCTGGAGTCAGAAGGACCTGAGTTCGGAGCTGGCCTCTGACACTTAATCCATACAAACAAAAACCTAGCCATGTAACCTTGGGCAAATTACTTAACCCCAATTGCCCTAAAGGGGTGGCTAGGTGGCGAAGTGAGTAAGAGCGCCGGCCTCAGAGTTGGGATGACCGGAGATCAGATCCGGCCTCAGAAAATGAACACCCACACATAAATAATGACTAGCCGTGTAACCTTGAGCAAGTTACTTAACCCCAATTGCTTTAAAAAAAAATCTAAAAATATTAAAAGGTTGAAGACTAAAAATAAGTAAATTTTTAAAAATTAAAAAAAGAAAAGGATACAAGCCAAGACTAAGGGAAGAGTTTGTACATAATTTTTTGTTGATAGATGATTGTTCACTCAATGTAGCCTCTGGAGCAGAGATGCAACAAAGTGTGGATTGATTTTATGCTGCTTGTGCTAATTTTGGCCTAACAATTAACACCAAGAAAACACAGCTGCAGCCAGCACTATACCACCCATATGTAGAATCATCAGTTATAGCAAATGTATACTGTGGCTAAGTTCACTTACCTTAGTAGTATACTTTCTAGGAATGTACACATTGATAAATGAGATTGACACACAATTGTCAGAGCTAGCTTAGTGTTTGGGAGACTCCAAAGGAAAGTGTGGGAGAGAAGAGGTATTAGACTGAATACCAAATTGAAGGTCTACAGAGCTTTTATGCTGACCTTATTCTTGTATGCCTGTGAAACCTGGACAGTATACGAGACCCATTCCAGGAAACTGAATCACTTCCATTTGAATTGTCTTAGCAAGATTCTGAAGATCATCTAGCAGGACAAAGTGCCAGACACTGAGGTCCTTTCTTGAACTAAACTGCCAAGCATTCAAACTCTACTGCAGAGAGGGCAACTTGAATGGACCAGACATACTGTTTGAAAGCCAAATGTACATTTGCCTAAAAGACTATTTTACAGAGAACTCACACAGGGAAAGTACTCACATGGTGGTCAAAAGAAGCAATAAAAGGACATTCTCACGGTCTCTCTAAAAAACTTTGGAACTGTGTGACATGGGAGACACTGCCACAGTACCACCAAGCATCATGCCTCCATCAAAGAAGGTGCTGTGCCCCATGACCAAAAGAAGCATTTAAGTAGCTCAAAAGAAATGTGACATGTGCCAGTTTAGAGAATCCATACCCACATGTTCACCTGGATTATTTGTGCCTGACCTGTGGTAGAGCATTCCAAGCTTTTATTGGTCTGATCATCCATAGTTGGGCACATTGTAATTTGACTCTAGTGTAGTAATGTCATTTTGGTCCTCTTTGAGAACGAAGGACAATAACCAACCATGTAGTTTGTTTGTGCGTAGTTGTTAGCATGTTGTATCTGCCATTAAACTGTGAGCAACTTGAAAGCATTTTTACCTTTCTTTGTATCACGAGGGCTTAGCAAAGAGTCTAACACCGAGCAGGCACTAAATAAATGCTTATTAACTGTGTTCCTCTGCCATATTATCCTGACCCAATATAAGGTTCTTTAAATATACTAAGGTGTGCCTTACACTGGGGGTAAATATATTGTTCTCAGTAGATCACGACAATTACAAGTTAGTAAACAATGAAGTTTTTCATAGCAGTAATTATTGACATATAAAGTTTGCAGAGAGTATTTGGAGAGGGAACATAGGGTGGTAGATTAATAGCTGCTTTTTAAAGACCTAGATAAAAATCTTGCCTTAGACTCTGACCTAGGGCAAGTTAATGAATTTCTCAATGCCCCCAGGAACAACAGCAGAGCAACTAACTGGTGGTGGTGGTGGTGGTGGAGGGGGAGGAGAAGAGTTGAGAGTAGAAGGTGCATACTTTACAACTAGAATTTCCTTTTAAATCTGCACACAAAAAACCGGCTAGAATATTACAAAATGAGGGGGATGGGGCACATCTTATCTGGCAATAAAAGAAACAGGGTTAGTTATCCCTAGAAAAGATCCAAACATAACAGGATTTAACACAGATCCAAAATAATTTTTAAAAATGTCACAGTGATAAATGTACATCAGGGAAGTAAATTAAAGTTGTTCACACTTACCTGCTTGAAAAGCTGAAGGTTCACTGCAGTTTCCAAAAATTGCTTCATTAAGCTGGAGCGATGCTTTACAAAACTACCCTCACAAAAAGTGATGGGCTCTCCCTAAATTTAAATAGAGATTTGTAAAGGTATCAGTAAATGATCATGAAGATATCATCTATTTACAGGGTACTCAATGTATATAAGTATCTATATGCATAGCCATAAACACATATACATACATACATACATGTATATGTATACACATATGTATATAAACCTGGGCACTTTGGGATATACAGGCCTCCCTTTGTGGAGCTTATAGGATAGTGAGAGTGACATGTTGTTCAGATCTTATAACAGAAAGTATTGTCAGTTAAGAAATATGGTTCTTGGGGCGGCTAGGTGGCACAGTGAATAGAGCACCGGCCCTGGAATCAGAAGGATCTGAGTTCAAATATGGCCTCAGACACTTATCACTTACGAGCCATGTGACCTTGGGCAAGTCACTTAACCCCAACTGCCCTCCAAAAAAGCCAAAAGAAAGAAAGAAATATGGTTCTTCCAAACAGTCTCTGCTAAGTATGATATACTTTTAAAAAAATAATTAAAAATTTTTAAAACTATTTTTGCTTTTTGGAGGGCAAGTGGGGTTAAGCCACTTGCCCAAGGTCACCTGGCTAATGAGTGTTAAGTGTCTGAGGCCGTATTTGAACTCAGGTTCTCCTGACTCCAGAGCCGGTGCTCTATTCACTGTGCCAACTAGCCGCCCCATATGATACACTTTTAATTAAAAATAGACAAGTTAGCCTACCTGATAAATAGAGATGCTTAATTGCTGTTTCCCTCATAACAAAAGTGAGTCCAATTTAAGTAATGGATGCATTCAATCCTCAATACTCCCAAATCACAAAATTAACAAATGCTTAATAGGCCTTACTGGTTAGATTTAAAATATGCATATCATGGCCAATATGGATATATGTTTTGCATAATTTTACAAGTAAAATTGCTGTCATTTTGTATGCCTTCTGAGTATATATGGGAGGAGTAGGAGGGAGCATGAGAATTTGGAATTAAATTTTAAAAGAAAAGAATGTTAAAAATAATAATAAAATATGCATATTAGCAAATACACAACAAATATCAATCTTGTTACTCTACATTTTTCACTGACTATAAAATTCTGATTACTTAGTAGTCTGACTAATAATTTGCATAATGTATTTATCATAAACTTAATTCATTAATTTGCTCTTTAATTCAAAGTTTTATCTTTTTTCATGATTACAAATGAAATTCTAAGCAGATAATATTTGTTTCCTACATCTGCCTTCACATTTTGCTCCGTTAGTCTACTAATTATTCCTTTTATTTTTTTGCATTTGCTATACAATAGAACTAGTAGTCTAACAAATCAGCATCGCTTCAGTGGCAAATACAAACTATATAAATTTTATCTGGGTCTATCACTGCTTACCATTTATGTACTTCAAAACTCATCTGACAATTCTAACATTGGTACATCCCTCACTATCTGTAGACTTCTTCCCTAAGTAGACCCTTGACCATCCAACACTTATAAAGAGAGGGAGTGGATTTAAAATAATAGTGCTAAAAAGTAAAACAATGATTAATGCACTGTATTGACAATCCACATTTCAATGTAAATAGGAAAAAGTAAATCTATTAAAAGAGTGTTATGTTTTGAAAAAATTTTAAAGTACTATTGTACTTAAAGTTAACTTTAAAAAGACTAAATTAAAACTCCTTAGGTGAGGAGGTTATTTGGAAGGAGAATAAGTTTGATACAAAGTAAGAAAAGTATAAGGAAGTAGAGGAAGATCGGACTGATTGGTGCCAGGACATAGTGGCCTTGATTATTATTTGGTATTTATAAAAATACTGTAGAGTAATACACTCTCGCTAGCCTATCCTTCTATACTTGCCTTATTAATTCACTATCTCACTCTCTGTATCAGTTCTTCTAAACCATTTCATCCTTTCTCAAACCTCTCCCTTCCCTTACCCTCTTAGCTAAGAATATTCCCTCATATATATATATAAAATTGAGACCACTGTGAGTGACTTCCCTCTTCTCCCCTCTTCTTCATCTCCTATTGTTCAGATGGTTTCTGCCACTATCTCCTTCACTCCTGCCTCACTTGATAATTGTAAAGTACTCCTTCCCAAGACCAATCCCTCTACTTGCTTAAGTAATTCAATTCCATCCCTGTCTCCTCCAACAGACTGCTCTTCTGTAATCCTTACTCTATCACTTATTTGCAATCTCTCCTTGTCTACTGATTCATTCCTTAATGCTTACAAACCATGTCTCCCAAATCCTCAAAAAACTTTCACTTGATTTTTCCATCCCCACTATCATCTAATACCTCTTCTATCCTTTGTAGCTAAACTCCCTGAAAAGGCCATCTACAATAAACAATGCCTGTACTTTCTTCCTTTTCACTCTCTTCATTCTCTCCTGGGTACTATTTCACTTGGTTGACTCCCATGGATTTAATTCCCATCTTTATGCTGATGATTCTCAAACCACCTACCAAGTCCCAACCTCTATGTTGACCTATAATCTTACATCCCCCAACTACCTTTCAGATATCTAAAAGTGAATGTACAATAGATATCTTAAATTAAACATGCCCCAAAGCAAACTCATTCTCTTTTCCCCCAAATAACCATCCTTCCTACTTTCCCTTTTACTACAGAGGGCAACACCATCCTCTCAGTCCAGTCCTTCAGCCTCACAACCTAGGCATCATCCTCTACTCCTCACTCTTCTCATCCCAATCCATTATTAGGATTTCACAGTTTCACCTTTGCAACACCTTTCATATACATCCCCTTCTCTCCTATGACACTGACAATACTTTGCTGGTCCTTATCACCTCATGCCTAGATTACTGAAATAGCTTGCTGGTCAGTCTTCCTTCCTCAGGTTTCTCACCATCCTCCATTTAGCCACTAAAGTGATTTTCCTAAAGAGCAAGTCCAATATGTCATCCCTCACCCCAACCCCTACACTGATTCAATCAACACCAGTGACTCCCTATCCCCTGCAAGAACAAATACAAAAATCCTCTGTTTGGACTTTAAAGCCCAACTTAAGTTGGACCCCATCCTACTTTTCCAGTCATCACATTTGACTCTTTGACACATGCTTTTCAATCTAGTGATACTGGCTTAGTACCTTAGTTCCATGAAGCAGACACATTCCATGTCTTGGCTCCAGACACTTTCTCTGGTTTCCTCTATGTCTGGACTGTTCTCCTTTCTCATCTCCACTTATCAGTTTCCCTGGTTTCCTTTAAGTTCCAACTAAAATTCCATTTTCTATAGGAAGCCTTTACCAACTCCTCTTAATTCTAGTGCCTTCCTGCTTTTAATTATTTCCTATCTATCTTGCATGTAATTTGTACATATTTGTTTGCTTGCTGTCTCCCCATCAAATTATGAACTCCTTGAAGGCTGGCATTGTCTTTCGCCTCTTTTTGCACCCCAGCATTTGTAATAGTAATGAAATGTGAAGATCCCTTTGTATTGCCAAGCTAAGAGGTACTTAGCATCTAGTTTCAAATTAAGCCTTTGTTAAAGAAACAGAAGGTATGAAGCCCTGTTGTTGACATAACAGGAAGGGGCTGAATAGGGAACCCCAGTTGTTGATGTGACAGGAAAGGGCTGAACAGGGAGAAGCTAATACCATCTAAAAGTAAGAGCACAAGCTGGACAGTCAGAATTTCCTGGGGCAAGCATCATGGAGCCAGGGTAGCTGCTGCTAGACTGAAGGCTGAACTGAGAATTGAGAAGAACTGAGAAGAGGAATGAGAATTGAGAACTGAGACAGAATTTCTTGGAGCAAGTCACACGTAAGCTGGATATGGAGCATATGGTGATAAAAATTTCCAGGGGCCAGCTGGAGCTGCTGAGGATTTCCGAGGACCAGCCAGAGCTGCAGAAGACAGGAAGCATGACTGTGTTGCCAGTACTTTGTACAAACGTTGTTGTGACTTTGTTAATGTACATGAATGTTCTTGTGGCTTTGTTAAGCCTTGTCTTCCCAGGAACAAAGACTGTGAAGGATTTGAGATGGACTGGACGCTGTGAGCCCCAATGTAGAGCAGGAACTGCACAGAGAGCTGGACAAGGACCTGGGAGATGTCTGCCTTTCAACTCAGGTGGCAGTTGGTTAGATTCAGGTGGGAGTTGGGACCATGGAAGAGGAGCCATGGGAGCTGAAAGTCTGCCCTGAGCCAAGATGAAAAGACCTCTCCATGGGTACTGAGTAGTGGCTGATGAAACTGTCTGAGTAGTAACTGATGAAATAGGATACTGAGTAGTGACTGATGAAATTTAATTTACTTGTAAGCTAGGGGTGGAGGGCTTTTAAATTTTCCACTACCCCTTAAGAGGGTACTGAGTAGTGACTGTCGAAGTTGCAACTTAATTTCACCCCATGGGTGGATAACTTTGACTTTTGTGCTTTGTGACCCTTAAGGAGGCAAGGATGACTGAATGACTGAGTTACTAAATAATTGTACTTTGGTGAAAACTATGTGGCCATTTTAGTAATAAGATGTGGAGTTGTTACATGGTGAATGCTCTATTTTGATTTTCTGTGATAAGCTGTAACATTGTGAATGCTGTACCTTGATTTTCTGTGAATGTTTTGCTCTGATATGTTATTGAATAAATAGAGTTAGCTATACTAATCAGCATCCTGAAAGCTGTTCACAGCAGCAGTCCCGTGGAAAGCTGCTCATGCTTGGCTTTATCACATTACAGGCACTTAATACAGTTTACTGACTGACCCCTTAGGAGTCTTGCAATTGATTTGCTGAGATAATTCTCATTGGGTTGTACTCCAAATTTCTCCACCATGTCCCAGAAAACTTTGTCCTGGAAGATGATCACCCCAGCACAGGAATTCACACTTCCCAAGTATCCTTAGTCCCTTTGGTCCCTCCTTCTGATTGGATGGCTGCTCTTGTAAAGAGGGTGCCCAGGTCAGCTATTTTGTCATTTCTCACCAGGCTGCAGTCTATACTACTCGTTTCCTGTACTGGATACCTTCCACCTCACCCGCAACCCTACTTTTCACTTTCCTTTCTTGTTATCTTTCCTTATTAGAATCTATGTTCCTTGAGGGCAAGTACTGGGGTTTTTTTTGTTCATATTTGTGTTCCCAGCTCTTAACACAGTCATGACACATAGTAAGTTCATAATAGATGATTGTGGACAGAACAACTTAATAAGGCCTTGAGCACAAGGAAAGGATTTATAGAAGATATTTTGGAGGTAGGCCTGACAGGATGAACTGTTAGGGACAATAGGAGTTAAAGAGAATTGAAATAACAGACATTCTAATAGCATTTTAAATTTGTAAAGTGCCATACTTTATCTCATTTGATGCCCACAACAACTCTATGAAGAAGATATTGTTATTATTATCTCAATTTTTACAAATGAGGGAATGGAGGTTCAGAGAAGTTAAGTGTCCACTGTCACAAAACCAATGTCAGATTAATGATCTGAACCCAGGTCTTCTTGACCACAAGTACAGTACTATAATCACCATGATATGCTGGTCTGGGAGGCCACTTTGTGCAAGTAATTATTATTGTCCTAGGGTACTGAGATTGTCACGGAAGGGAGAAAAGAGAGAAGAAATGAGATCCACTGTCTTAACATTTAATAAATTACAAGGTTTTTTTTTTGGTGTGTGTGTGTGTGTGTGTGTGTGTGTGTGTCTGTGTGTGTGTGTGTGTGTACCTAGGTGGCTCAGTGGACAGTCAACAGGACCTGAGTTCAGTCACATAGTAGCTATGTGACCCTGGGCACCCCCCCCCAAAAAAAAAAGAAACTACAAGAAGAGGTAGCAGAGGAGGCAAAGAATAACCATTGATATAGGAGAACCAGGACAATGCAATGCCATGGAACTGTAGGGGTGAGCATTTCAAGACTGAGGTGTTCTCTGTCCAATCCCAATGGAGGTTAAGAACTGAGAAAATGCTATTGGCAAATCAGTAGGTCATCAGCAGCCCACAATGTATCCATTGGTATGCCCTAAATGACTCCTAGAGGAGGCCTTATACCTGTCTGTTCACATGGCTTAAAAGCTCCACACCTTACCCTGAGTTACTAGCACAAACTGACTTCTTTAAGTTGCAAAATAGGTTGAAAGAAGCTGCATAACTGAGTTGACTGGGTCCACTACAATTGCTTGTTATAAATGTACTTATTGTTTCTCCATTAGAGAACAGCTCCTTAAGAGAAGGCATTGTTTCATTATTTATTTGTTATTTGTATATATGGCAAGTATAATAGTGCTTGGTATACTACAGGTTCAGAATAAATGCTTATTGATTAATTTATTCCTCAAACCTCAGAAAGCAATCCTTCCCCCATCCTTTTAGCTAAAAACCTCACTTCGTACTTTCTTGAACAAATTCATTTGCTGAGAGCTACCTCTCAGTTCATGTCTAGTGATGTTTTTACTAGATAGTATTCTGCCAGCTTTCTCTTGGTCTCCATGCAATTTGTTTTTATAGCACTTTGAAGAGTTATTATAGAGATAGCGAAAACTTATTATTTTAAAAATTATATTCACCCTACCACAGATATATTTCTCAGATGCCAGCTTATTAAGTTCGATTAAGTCAAAAGACAAAGCCTGGAAGAAATCAGACTTAACAGAAAATATATTAGACTAGCAATAAAAATTACATTAAAAATTAAAAAATAATTCTAGTTTTGTTTTTATGGTCTTTCTAGGTACATTATTAAACTATAAGTTTAACAGAAGCTGTTCAAAATCTGACAGACTGTCTAAAAAGCTTCTGAAACTGATCGATATTTTAAAAAATGTAACTGTCTGGTTTCCACATGGGGTGGCAGGGGCAGGGAAGAAGATGGTATTTAGGGGCCTCAAGGCTGCAGGTTCCCCACCCCTGGAATAATCTCTAATGTCCAGTCTATCTCTCAATTTTCTAATCCTAGGACCCAATCAACAGGACTAAAAGTTGTTATTATTATTATTATATGCATATGAGTATATACATAACAACCACGGTTCCACAATCTGTAACTATTAAACTCCATTTCCTTCCTAAAAACCTACCCCTTATTGTTCTACAAGTGAATAAATTTTCTGTTGGTTAAATCATTAAGAAAAAATACATGAAGATACTAATATTTCCAGGAAAGACAAGAAAGTCCTGGTATAATTATTCTACTTGTTACTTAGTATGCTCTATGTTTTTATAATATGGTAATCCCTTCTTACATGGACAATTTTATTAATGAAAGACAGTTGTGAGAAAGACACTGAGAAGGGAACCTTTCTAATTTGCATATGACTGATATAGGGGCTTTGAGGTTTAGAAATACTAATATCTAGAATTAGTGATTATGGGACAAATGTTTGTGGCCTGGCTGTGATTTGGCTGGTAGAAATGTGAATTCTGTTTTCTCATGAGATGGAGATGAATATTTCACACAACAGACTGTACTCTGTATAAACACATTGGTTATTTTTTAAATGGGTCAGACAAGATCTCAGAGCTGGGTCTGAGAAGAATTCTCATAAGTGGAACCATCAGAGACCTTTGCTCAAATCTGAGAATAGACCTCAAAGGTAAGGTGAAACAGCTGGTGCTTCCAAAATGATGGTCATGGAGAGGTAATCACAAATTAGGAAAGGAGGGCTTAAGGGCAGAGGTTTCTCAGGTGGGCACTGCAGCAAAGGAGGAGAAGGTGAAGTCTGAAAAGAGTGAGCATAAGGTATTTAAAAACTGATAGAAATTCTTTCTACTGAATGCCTTTGGTAAGTATTTCAGCAGGATTTTGAAATGACTTTTCAAACACCATCATGATATGGTACACTGGAAACAGTTATAGAATAGAAACAGAGTTATTATGAGACCCTAATTCTTTTACTCTCACATTTATTGCCAATGATCTATGTAACCCAGGTCAGGTTTTTGGAACTCTATGGTTCTGTTTCTATGTGCCTGAAATAAATGGGGTTGGTAGTTAACCTTAATTTTTTTTCTCAGATAATAAAAAACCACTACAGTTACACAGTGGCATGTATATAGTTTGTTTATTTAGAGGCTGGCCTATTCAAAATAAAGATGCTCCAAAATCACTTAAATCATGCTATAAATCTTGGGGAAACCATTTCATTGCTTTGGGATCTATTTTGTTAATCTATAAAATAAAGGAGTTGAACTATGTAATTTCTAAGTGCCCTTCAGGATCTAAAGTTCTACAATTTAAAAATTTTAACTTCATTTCTGAATCTCAATTAAAATGAATAAAATACAGAGTTGCAATAATTTAAAGGAAATATATATATATATACATATATATATATATGTATATATATATATGAACATTTTCCTTATTCAAAAACCAGGAGGGGAAGAGAGGGAAACAGATACACTAATGAACTACTGGTGAAGAAGTATACTGGTCCAACTACTCTATAGAACAATTCAGAACTATGTTGAAAGGGCTATAATACTATGCATAGTCATTGACCCAGCAATACTACTATTAGGTCTGTATTCCAAAGGGATCAAAGAAAAGGGGAAAGGAGCTATATGTATAAAAATATTTATGTCAGTTTTTTTTAGTAGCAAAGAACTGAAAATCAAGGGGATGGTCATCAATTGGAGAATGACTAAACAAGTTGTGGCATATGACTGGGATGGAGTACTACTGTGCTTTAAAAAATGACAAGGCGAGTGATTTCAGAAAAACATGGTAACCACTATAGCAACTGATGCAAAGTAAGAACTGGGAGATCATTATGCACAGTAAGAACAATACTGTAATGATAATCAACTGTGAAAAACTTGGCTACGGTGATCCAAGACAATTCCAAACGACATACTGAAAAAATGCTTGCTACCCGCCTCAAGAAAGAGAACTGATGAATTGTGCAAACAGAGGTATAATTTTTCTCACTTTCTTTAGTTCTTTTGCCTTTTTTTTTGAAATATGGCTAATATGGAAATATATACTGCAGGATTTCACACATACAATAGACAAAATATTGCTTAACTTCTCAGTGGAGGGATGAGGTGGTAGAAAAGAGGGAGAGAATCTGAAACTCAAAACTTAAAAAGGAAAAAAAGTAAAAATAAATAATAAATTGAAATGTTTTTAAAAAGGCAAATAGTAACACATCATATAACAATTCCTTTTATATTGATCTACAACCTACTTTCAAAGTCTATTTAATCAAAATTCAGTAGGGGTTTTCTGCTTAAGAGCAGAAACTTAATACTTGGGACAAACAATATCTTAACAAGACACTAATTGTTCTTACAATAGCTGCACTTGAATTTTCCCCCTTATAATGGGTTAGTGCACTCTATAGGAAATCACATGTACCTTTTAAGTAATTTATTTATAGGAACTCATTTCGACATAAAACAATAAACACAGTTAAGAAAAATTCTATTTAAATTCAATGAAACTGAATTTACAGAAAAAAGAGAAGATTATTACTTAAAATTTAGTTACAAGGAATTCTTACCTGTTACTAAGACCCTCTTACTGGACAGCCAGACTACACTAAGTACTTCTACTGTTCTTACAACCCTCAGGATATCTTTTCCAATCCAATCCCATCTACTCAACATTTGTTAAATATCTACCGAGTGCAAGCTCTATGCTAGACACTTGGGAATGCAAAGACAAAGCAAAACAGTTCCTGCCTTCAAGCAGAGATGATTAAACTGAGTGGAAAGAACGTGTCAATGGGTTAAGTATATACTAAACTATCTGAGTAGGGAGAGATCATTAAAAATTGGGAGATCAGAGAAAGTCTCACATAGGATGTTTCCCATGAGTTTAGCTTTGGATGATACTAGAGACTGCAAGAGACAGAAATGAGGGAGTGTATTACATTTATGAAGTCAACAGATAGGATGCCGAGTTTATAAAAGAGGCCTGAAAAGGTGGGCTGAAACCAATTAAGAGATTTGGGATACACTACTGAAGAGGGTCAGGATCAAAGTAGGGAATGGACCAGGTGTCGGGTGGGATGGGTGGGAGGGAAATATAAGCAGTCTTTTACTATATATATACTATGGTAATGTTTTGCATAGCTATACATGTACAACACATACTGAATTGCTTATCTTCCCAGAGGGAATGGGTGACAAGGGAGGAAGGGAATGGATCTGAAATTTGAAGTTTTAAAATCAAATGTTTCAAATATATACAAATACAATAGTATTAATACTATTTTGCATGTATTTGGGAGATAAGATGTGCAGGCATTGGGGCACAGAGACTTATCTTGCCCTAATGGTAAAGTTGAAGGGGGTATGGGAGAAGATATGGGAGAGAGCAGATTGGACGAGGGGATATCTTGTGGGACTGGTATTCTGGGGTGGTGGGTAGGGGAAAAATGGGGAAAAAATTGTAACTCAAAATCTGGTGGAAATGAATGATGTAAACCAGAAGTTAATAAAGCATTTCTTAAAAAAAGGAAAAAAAAGAGATTTGGGATAGCAAATTGCTAGAATGGTCTTCCTAAAGTAAAGTTCTGATAAGATTCCATCCCCAAGTTAAATCAAAAACCTTCAAAAGCTTTCCAGTGCTGACCAAATTAAACCTCGCATTTAAGAACTGCCATAATGTATTTATAACCTTTTCCCCAAGCTTATCTTACACTACACCTATTTGTGACTACATACTATAACCAAACTCTACTACTCACTCTTTCCAATCTCTGTGCCTTTCCTTATACTGTTTCCTACACCAAGAATAACTTCTTCCCATACCTTTGCCAAGTGAAATTCTACCAATTAAAGTTCAATTTAAAATGGCATCTCTGCAATTATTTACTCTTCCCAGTCACTCTACACCAAAATTGATTTTATTCCTATTGAGTACTATTGTACTTATCCATACTTCTCATGTTGTACTTTATGCAAGTTGCCAATGATAGTTATGAACATTACATTTCCCATACCATATTTTAAGATCTCTGAGGGCAGGAACTATGCCTTTTTCATTGTTATACCTCTTACTCACTACACAAGCTGAGCTTAAGCTCTGGTATGTATTACTTTACTGAAAAGGCTTCAACCACAACTGAAAGAACAGATTACATCTGTGTTCCAAGGATCAAAATAGTTTAGTCAGGTGTTAATCACTAAGTAGGCTGGTCATCTGGTAATAAATTGTTTGGCTATGTCAAACCTCTTGAAACAAAAAAAAATACAAATTGGCACTCAGTCCTCTTAGGCCTTCTTCTACTTCAGTAGTGATACTGGCAGAGCAGCAAAAAAGGTGGCAAAGGGGTCAGATAAACATATAGTTTTAAGACCATCTATAAACATTAATTGTTTGTAATGTAAATATGAGCTTACTGGCTAGTGACCAAATAGATATTATAATGGAGGAACTTAATAATATGAAACTAAACCTTCTCTTTATAAATGAAATCAGAAGACCAAAGTTGCAACTTAACAGAGGGGTGGTTCATTGATTCTCCTTTGGAGAGAAAAAAAAAAAAGAGTTGGCAGAGTGGGTTTTGTTTTGTCTTCAAAGGTAATAAGAATGATCAATTTTTACACTGTAGTACTCATCATACCTATCTGCACAAAGACCACTATGAAGATGACTTTAGTCTAAAACATGAAGAGGATTAAGAAGTACAAAAATTATATGAAGAATATGGCCCTTCAAATTCAATCAAGATATACTTTTTAATATTTGACACTTTTAGTGAAAAGTTGAAAACAGAAAAGCAGCAAAACAAGTATGTTTGAAAAGACAGCTGAGAAGAAGAAAATGAAAGCAGTCAAAGGCCTATAGACAGAAATTTCATGCCAATATATCATGTATAGGCTTCATGCTTATACATACCGTTTTCTTCAAGAAAGGGAAAGGGAGGTGCTCACAATAACATCATAAAAATGAAATACATTCAAAAAGACATGAAAGACTTGTTAGAGCAATAATAAACACCTATGCCAAGCATTTATTAAGCTTTTACTATGGTACTGTGCTAAGTATTGGGTCTACAAAGAAAATGCAATAACAGTCCTGACCCTTAAGGAATTTTATATAAAAACACATATACACAACATACAATTAAATAGATGGAATGTAGCCCTTAAAGGAGAAGGCACAAGCACTTGTAGGGAACAGAAAAGGCCTCCTGGAAGAAGTAGTTATTGAACTGAATAAAGGTAAGATAGGACACATAACTGAGATAAGTCAGTCCAACCTGACATATTTAAACAAACATTATTGATGCCAAAAAATAGAAAATAGATAACAGAATAGATGACAACATAGGCGATTACCATTATCTCTAAGGAAGCTTAACCAACATAAATCAATTGTCACAATAAAGAGAACAAAAGGACAACTTTGTACTTCTCTAAAGGCATAAATACCACCTTACAACTTGACTAAACTGCAAGTAGTTTATTGTGTTTGACCACTTACTCTCCTCTGGACATGCTAAGTAGTGTTTTTAATGAATGCAAACTAAACTCAATTCCACAAATGCTTATTAAACTGTTACTAAGGTATATGCATGTTATGTTGTGAAATACATAATACAAGAAATAATGCTAACTTGTTCACTTAATCACAGAATGTCATTAGATTTCAATAACTTGATACTCTATTCAGGTAACAGAACTAAGAGGCAATATATTTCATTCTCTATCCATTCAAAAAAAAAGGACCAAATGTTATGGTTATTTATAATAAATAATTTTAAAAAAAATACAAATTAGACATTTAAAAACAAACTAAGAATAATACACCCTTGAATGTTATAATGTATCAGAGAGGACAAGAAGATCACGAACATGAAAGATTTCATTCTATATTTGATAGAAAATCTTTTTATTATTTTCACCTATTTATACTTTTAGAACTAAATAATCTTTTAAGTCCAATTGTCATTTACTTTCTTTCTGTTTTAATGAGAATTGGTATAGCTTAATATAACTCATGAATCAGTTCTGTGTCACATTTTTAGGAATAATGAAGAGTACAATAATGAAAATGAAGAGAAATGCTAATTTAAGGGTAAATAATGAGAAAGTGCTTAACTTCCATAAAAATGAATCTTAGAACCCAAAATGAATAGAAAGGGAGTAAAAATGTTCTTTAAAAAAACAGCAACACTAAAACACCCCCACCCCCAAATCTTTTTCAGGTGTGAACGGGGTTGATAATTCTCCCTATTTCAAACAAACTGAAATAATGGACAAATGCTTACAGGTTTGTATCTCAATGCATCTCTGTAGGATCCAAACAAAGCAGCCTGAGCCTTAAGAAAGGCCCTAGCTACTCCATCGCCCGTAGCTGTAGACTGCTTCTTCAGTTTATTTTTCAAGGCCGAGACCTGTGTGACAGAGAGGAACAGTTAAATTAACACCTCAGAAATTGGTACAGCAAGGTATGAACCCAATCAGCAGGCAAACCACAGTGTCTGCAGGTCAGCCAAAAAATCATCCTCCTCTTTGATAGCTTATCTTTTTAACTGTAGAGAGCACCTGCTGGTTTGTTAATTGAAAGGAAAGCAGGAGATAATGGTAAAGTGCTAATGTAAATTGGTTTATGCTCTCTTTTTTTTTCCCAAGGCCTCTTGACATAAATAATCTTTAATTATTTTATAGTAAACTGCTTGTGAGCCACTTTTCAGAAAGATTTTAGCAATCATAACATGTGTCTACTTGTTTAAGATAAAGCCAGTTGGGTATCTTTCATTTATGTACATAAGGTTATTTGTTAAGGGCCCCCAAGGTTTACTTACTATTTACTTGATTTTAAGTTGTGTTTTTTTAATGCCTTATTAGCATGTATAATTTCTACCCATGCATTTTGTCCACCATTATTGGTTGACGTGGAGTTTTCAATACAATTGTCTTTATGACATTTCTTAATACCAGAATGGTTAAAACAAACAAAAATGCTTTTATTTTCAAAGCACCCCTTCTAAAAAAAATACCACCTAATTTTTTACCTGGTTTCTGAAGTTTACCAATCTTAACAATGATTCAAAGTTCAAGTTTTACATAGTTTACAAGATATTTATGTTACATACACTAATAGCCCTCACTTGACATCATACTTTAAGTAAAATTCCTGACAAAAACATAATAAAAAATTAAATAAGAGAGGAAATTGGTTTGTTCACCCTCCAACTCATTCCATCCTCTTCTTTTCAAATTGTGCATGGAAAAAAGCATGGAAATTTAGGCTTGTTTATTTGGAAAATATGTTCATTCATATGCAATTACTCATCATTACCTATCACATAATAGTTAAGGTAGTTCAAAATATTTTTAAATTGACAGGAAAAAATGGACAAAATCACGTTCAGTTGTTTTTTTTTTCTTTTAAAATAGGATGTAATCTTACCCTCACGAGCCAATTCCATAGCCAAAATACTTTCATTCCTTCCTTTTGAATGTATATAGAAAAAAATACCTTTTGGTTTTTTATACAAGCAAGTCCTGACTGTTCTTGTAGATGATGATTCTAATTGAAGTGTCAACCTAATTAACAACTAAACTTTGAATAATGCTAATGAGAAGGGAACACAGCATCAGAGAAAAGACTGGCTCTACAGGTGATAAACCTTCACAGTAGTGACATTTTCCAGTGTAAAGTCACAGTTACTGTGATCTGATCAAAGAAAGAGACCCCCATTGGGTCCAATTATAACCATAGTTTTGAAAAAAATGATTAAGTTATGATGTTCATAATCTATGCAGAAAGGCCTTTACAGTATAGGTCTTCTCCCCATAGCTGTGGTCTTTTCAATTTATATCCAAGCTCCATAGATTCAGATAAAAGTTTAGTGCTTGATTCATTTAGCCCATGGAGTTGCATATACTAGCACTCATTTAAGAGCTTTTAAAATAGTATTAAAATATATCTCAAAAGATACAAAATATCTCTTAAAAGATTGTTATTAGTGCAAAAGAGTTGACGCATTAAATATTTAAAATAAAAAATACTTATCATGATAGTTTTGTCCTGTCTTTTATTTAAATCTGAAAATATATTTTCATTTGAAAACTGAGTATCAAGTAACAATGATTTTATTTTTAATAAGTTAATAAAGAGAATAGGTGACTGTTAAAAATTTCCTTTTGTATTCTCATGTTGTGGCCATACTTTGCATTTGATGAAAAATTACAAACAGTAAACAAAAGGAAAGGAGAGGGTATTTTTCTAATTAAAAAAAAAAGTGAACAAAGGCGTTCATAATCTGACCATAAATGTGTCTTACTATACTTCCAAATTAGACCTGCAAAAGTTATTGACTTATACTTGTTAGGAGGGAGAGACACAAAAAAGACAAGAATATTAGTATTTAGCGTAAATGAGTTATCTAATTTAACACAAAAACTTTGAAATAATTATAAGAAAGCTAATAAGAATGATAACTTGTATTTTCTTACATATTTTCCTAATACTTATTTTCCACCCCATTCCAATGTTAAGTATAGAGCCAAAGGGTATTCTTCTTTTCATATAATTTTTCATGCTAAATGGGCTCCCATCAGCAGCACACAAAAAGAGATTTGAAGTCATTCCTACATTTCTTTTTCAGAGAACAGAACAGAAATTGTTTAGTGTTCCTTTATGCTGAGGTCAGTATCTAAAAGAAAATCTGTAGGAAGGAAATATATATATATTTTAAACATGCCACTATTTTTGATGTGAACATGTCAAAGTCTGAGAAAACAATGTTGTCAACTGTGCTCTTACCCTGAGCTATGTGCTCTCATTGTTCACTGTAATTTTCTTTCTCTCTAGCAGTTAACATTTATATATATGTATATATATGTATGCATATAATATACATATATAACATATACAACTTTCTGCACAGTGTCAGTTGTTTTGCTTTTCATATTTTAAAATTCATTTTTGGAATAATTTTTTTCTAAAACTACCACATTTAAAAATTCTACTTTAGAAAATGAATAGTTACACTTCATGGAGGTATTATTTCAAAATTATTTCAACATTCACAAGATGACTGACTTATTTTTGTAATTTAATAAAATAAAGATGACTCATAATGTCTAAAGGTTCCAATCAGAACTGAGATTCATTTGTTTTGAGACTTTAAAAAAGCCTCTTTTTCTTTTTGGTATAACTGGATCTTCTGGCTAGAAGGAACAATTCAGGAAATGTATGGGTTAACAAATGCTTATGCCTTTTCAACTGCTTTTATAAAATTTTAGAGTCTATTCATCCTAAAGCAGAAGCAACTTGGGAAGGAAATTATGACCTAGGCTGTGGTACTGTAAGGGTTCATGGAGTTCAATGAAAAAAACATATAGGGCTAAAATGAGAGGACTTGTAGCTGAGAGAGAACTGGAAGATCTTTTACTATAAACATTTTCAATCAATCAATAAACATTTATTAAGTGTCTACTATGTGGCCAGGCACTAGTCTAAGCAAACAAGATACCAAAAAAAAAAAAAAAGTGATGAAACACAATCTCACAATTTAATAGAAGAGATAATAAAGGAACAAATACATACAAACAAGTTATATGCAGGATAATTAGGAAACAATTCACAGAAGAAAGGTACTAGAATTAAGAGATGTTTCATTTTATAGATGGAAACTGAGGCCTAGAGAAGTGGGGTGACTTGCCCAGTGTTATACAGTGACAATGCAAGGAACTGAAATGAAGTCCTTTAATACTAAATCCAAATGCTTTTCCATTACATCATATTGCCTTATTCATTGCTGCTCTAACTCACCAAATTTATCTTTATTACCATTCTGGCATCAAAATGTGTGTGGAGAAAATTTAATTGAAATTGAGTAAACAACCATTTAAGTACCTTTTAGATATGCAATTATGCCAGGCACCAAAAGACACACGGAAAAAAAAATCCAGCATAACTGCCACTGCTTTCAAGGACCTTATATTGTACTAGGAGGAAATCACATGAATAAACAGCACTACCATATTAATAATAGACTCACTGGATGGAGTGAGCACTGAGTCTGGAGTCAGGAAGACCTGAGATCAAGTCCAGCCTCAGACATTTAGTATGTGTGAGACCCTGGTCAAATCACTTAACCTCTGTTTGCATTAATCTACTAGAAAAGGAAATGTCAAACCACTACTGTATTTTTGCCAAGAAAACTCTATCAAAAATAATGGAGTGCTATGGTTCATGGGGTAACATAGAGTTGGACATAACTAAACAACTAAATTACAGCACCATAGATTACGGAATGGTATAAGATTTTAAAAGCACCTAACAACAAACCTGTGAGGAAGCTACTGTAATTATTATTAGTTATATTTTATACATAATCAAAGTGAAGCTCAAAAAATTCAAGTATTTGCCCAGGGCCCCAGTTAGTGTCACATATAGGATTCAAAACTGCAACTTGTCCAGGATATCACATTTTCTCTCAACAAACAAGATTAATTAAAATTAAACCATTATATAGAGGTTCAGAATAATGAAGTCATCCTCACAAACACTGTTGATCAGGAAAACAAAGAGCAAAGTGCAATACTGAATGAAGGAGAGCTAAAGGCATTTTCTATTAGATAACATTAAGGTGAAAATGACCTACTGCAAATGCTTATTGATATGATTTGACTAATAAAACCTAAACGTTTTTCAATATTAAAAAGCTATAGAATAAAGAAGAGATACTTAGAAGTAGATTACCTATAATAATAAACTGTCCAGTTTTCTACAACCCTATGATTTTTCCTATTTCTTTCTTAAGTATCAAGTCTGTACAACTGGCCAAAGCTGATCATTTTAAACCATCATCTTATTTTGTTCTTACATTAAAAAAAACCATAATCTTCAGTAATACTCTAAAATAGACTATTTTGTGACCCAGAATTTGACTTCCTATTACATAATTTTCAGGTTCATATAGAATTATTTCTTTTGCTCAAAAACAAGCAACTGGAAAGTATATATTGAACTATTTCTACTGGTCCAATCACTGCATTTGATCTTAAGTTTAGTGTAAAATCTAAGATACGTTTCCCTATCTAAGGCATTATTAAATTCAATTTAACAAATGTTGTAAAATACTAATTATGTGTAAGGCAATGTGTTAGATCATGAAGAGAGATAGACAGAGACTATGTAGTCCTCACCTCAAGGAACTTAAATCGTCCAGAAAGAATCCCAAAAGTATACAAATAAAGAGGGAGGGGACAAAAACAGCTGCAGGAAAATAAGGAAAGTGGGATTACAGTTTTAGAGCAGGAAGGGAACTCAGAGGCCATCTAGATCAACCCTTTGATTCTACAGATGAAAAAACGAAGGTCCAGGGAAATTAAGTGACTTGCCCAAGGTCACACAGGTACTAAGAATCAGATGCAGGATTTTAATCAGGCCCTCTGGACTCCACAACACTTGGCTATAGGAAGCAGATCCCTGCTTGAAGGAAGATTTCTAATAGGTAGTGAAAAAAGATAATAAATTTCAGGCAATGGAAAATAGTTTGTAAAAATTCATGAGGATAGGAGATATTATATTAAATATGAAGAAATAAGGAGTAATGGATTTTAAGCAAAATATAGAACATATAAAGGGATATAGTCTGGAATCTGACCGGAAAAATTACTGGAAACCTGATTGTGGAAGTCTTTCAGTACCAAAATAATGAGTTTGTATTTTATTCTACAGGCAGTCAATGAACATATATTAAGTGTCTACTATGTGCTAAGCACCGTGCTGAGATACAAAGAAAGGCAAAGGACAGTCTTTGCTGTCAAGGAGGTCACAGTCTAACAGAGAAGATAACATGCAAATAAACATGTACAAACAAAACACAGGATAAAGTGGAAATAATCAATGAAGGGAAGACACTAAAATGAAAGGATACCACAAAAGTTTTCCTATAGAAGGTAGGGTTTTCAGTAAAGGAAGATGGGGAAACCATGATGCAGAGATGAAGAGGGAGAGACTGATCCAGGCATGAGGTCAGTGTCACTGTTTTTTAGAGGTAACAGGGAGTGTAAGGTGAAAGAAGATGAGAAATCATTGAAGCATCTTGAGCAGGAGAGTGACAGAGTCAGACCCCTACTTTGGGAAGATGGTTTTGTCAAGTCTTTGGAGGATAAATTGGAGAGGGGAGAAACTGGCAGTAGGGAAATGAATTAGTAGACTATTAAAGTAATCTAGATAAGGGGTGATAAGACCTGAATTATGGTGGTAGCTTTGTGATAGGAGAAAAAGAGACAGATGTAAGAGTTATCATGAGAATTTTTGTGGAGTTTGAGCGAATAAAGACTTGACAACTGATTTAAAAATGAAGGATAAAAGAAAGAGAAGACTCAAGAATGATCCCATGATGAACTCTGGGATTTGCTTCTTTTATGTTATTTTAAGCAGGATTAAACTACACATTTCGGTCGTTACAAGTGACTTAATTTACAACAGTTGAACTGTGATATATTTCTTAGCTCACAGAATAATTACTTATTTAGATTTTCAGATTAGGAACTAGAGAAATAAATAGAAAGTGAATATGAAAATGAATACAAGTTTACTGCTCAGTTTTTCTGAAACACCCTGAAATGAAAATTAAAAATCCAATGTAAAATCTGTTCAATAAGACCTAAAAATCTAGGCAATTACCTCCAAAAGGGTATCTGCTCAAGCACAAGTAATGGTGTGTCCTCTGGAACAATGCTAAACAGGTCATCAATTTTCAAATCTACCTTCAAACTATCTAAAAGACACTTAAGATTTCACACAAAATGAATACTTTAACATGGTTTTGGTTACTGAGATCTCTAACGTGAGATTTTAGAGTTTCACAAGAGGAAATCTCATAAAATCAGGATCACTGTTTTTACAGTTTCATGAAATAAAATTTCTAAGTCTCAAGAAAAAAATAGTAGAATAACTCAACGATGTAGTGAAATTAATCCACATGAAAAGTACCATTATATATATATGATTCACACACACATATATGATTCACACACACACATATATCTGAATCATACATATGATAATCTCTGAAAATACTATAACTAAGAGAATGAAGCATTAAATGGCAGGGAAGAAATTTAGAACGAAATGTAATTTACAAATCTTCTTGCTTTAATTGCAGTAGCAAGGCTTCTTCTATTTCTAAATACACACAAACAAATCCTAAAATGTAGCTAAAAAGCACTGAAAGTATAATTTTCAGCTTTTTTTTTCAATTTTACTGGTATCAAAGTCAGATAAAAAGCACTTTTAAAATGTTTTTGCTTATAAAATTCATGATCAATTTAAAAGTAATCACTATCCATGGAAATGAAAGGAGTTGGCAGAGAAATAGATTAACTATCTCTGTATGGCTTAATGAGGAAAAGAGCAATATTTGCTTCTTGAGGATACAGTGAGACTCTAGAGCTAAACAGAACATTCTCTCAATTACACTGAAATTTGAATCTTATTTTTTTCTGTCTGACCTGACCATTTATTGATGTCATTTCAAAAACTGCTACACACTAGAAAGCAAAGGCTATGAAGCACAGGTAAGACAAATCTGCAACCAATATAAATTTTTCCAGGTTTTTTTTTCTGTCATAATCCATATTTATAACTAACTGATCCTACTATGTTAAGTATGTATATAAGTTTAATAAGAGTAAAATTCAATCTAATTTGTGAAAACATGGATGACATATGGTCTTAAGAATCATGAAACATAAATGATTTGCTTGATAAACATTCAAATAAAAAGTTTTAACCTTGAAGATGAACCAATGTCTTTGTTTTAAAATCAAAGAACATTAATTAACTTAGGGAGAGGTTATAAATAAGCAATTGTCTTGAAGGCAACTGTTCAAAATTGGAAGCGGACAGAATTTCCCCAATTTTTAGCATTATTTGTTTTTTGTTACAATTTTTTTCATATCCTCTTGTTGTTTTTCACTCGTTTCAGTCATTTCTGACTCTTAATGACCCCATTTGGGGTTTTCTTGGCAAACATACTAGAGTAGTTTGCCATTCCCTTCTCTAGCTCATTTTGTTATAGATGAGGAACTGAGGCAAACATATTAAGTGACATGCCTAGGGTCACACAGCTAATAAGCATTTGAGGCCAAATTTGCAACATATGCTAGTAACACTATTAAACCTGTTTATCCCCATGAAAGTCTCATAATAACCTGAACTCTCTCCTGTCAATGCTGATAGATGTATGTATATGTGTGTGTATGGATGGATATGTATGTATATGTAATATCTATATCTATATCCATCCATCTATGTATCTATGTATCTATCTATCTGTGTGTTTTAACAGGTGATATTACTTTATAATGAAGTCTTTTGAGAAGTTTAGCAACTTAATCCCCATTTGGCAATGACAATGGAATCACTTTCAACCACATTCTCGTCTACAGTGAATTTTGGGAAAGTGAGATTTCACTGCATTTCTATCAGAAGGAAGGAATTATACTATTAAGGGAATTTATATCCAGAAAATAAGGCACCAAATTGCCACTGACTTAGTATTAAATAAGGATAGAAAGATTATGGTACTCTAAAGAGATCATAAGTCTGAGAAATCATATTTACTCATTTTTACAATGAAACTGGAATAAAAAATAGGGATGGTGACTGAATATGTAAGAAATTTCTTTAATATACAGCATATTTTCATGATTTAAGAAGAGAAACATGTTACAGTGAGTAGGACATAAATATGAGGCAATATATATCAATTCATCCTATGATTCCACCACAACTGCTATCCTCTCCCAGGGTCAAGAATATTGTCCTATCTTACAGGATACAATAATTAATTTTGGGTTAAAATATGAAGAAAAAGTGTTAATTTGTTCCGAAGTATTAGTAATAATCATTTTCTCACACATACAAATATTATCATATCATAAATTTTTAAATACAATATATGGTTTATTTCCTGGTTGTTAAGTCATCATTCATTTCACAGGGTAACAGAATTAGAGCTAGAAGGAACATGAAAAGCTATCAAATCCAAACTCAACATTTTACAGATGGGGAAATTTAGTAAAAAAGAAGTTAAGTGACTTGCACAGGATCATGCAGCTAGTGAGTAAATAAAATGGAATTTAACCTAGGCCCTTCTGACTCTTAAGTCTACCACTCTATCTACTACTCTACAATGTAATTTATCTAGAGATTTTAAAAAGTTTTAATTTCTTCTTAAACTCTGACATTTAACTTTCCAGACTTGATAATAATCCCAAATTTAAGTATTCAAAACTTTCAATGAACTACAGCATTTCCTACTTTGCTACTTAATTGAATAAAAAGTTTAATGGAGACATTTTAATAGAATCAATTTTAGAATACATATTTTGAAATAATTAAGAAATATATTTCCAATTTAGTATTCCAATTTTCTTCCCTTTTAGACTGTGAGGCTTTTTTCATATCCCAGCTATTAGCATAGTGTCTGGCACAAAGGTAAACCTTAATAAATGTTTATTGACTTTTTGTGGCAAAACTTTAGAACTTAAACATCAATGCAGGAAGCAACTGCTTGCTTTTCTCACAAAATTAGTATGTAAAAACAAAATGAAAGGTCAATTAAATAGTTTTTCCTAAAATGAAATCACCCCATATTCAATATGTGTATTATATGTTTATAACACACATACAAAAGTAATAATAGATAGTAAATTAATGAATACAAAATCATAACTAAGTATATATACATAAAATGTAACATATAACATATACTCATCATAAATAAACATTTGCTTCAAAACAAGAAAGAATATTTTACATTCTAATTCAAAATCTTGAAGTACTTGGTCATAGCTATACATTTTTTCATAATGGTTTCTTTATTCAAATCACTAGGTTTATAAACAACACCAACTTCGCAGGTACATTTTAAAAGTATAATTTACCTTGAAAATGCACTCTGAGTAAGTCATTTATTTTAAAATTCATTCTCAATAAAGTGACTGTTTATTTGTTTTTTTTCTTTTTTTTAATGATCCAAATCTACAATGAAATGATGAAATCTAAAAACAAGTGTTCTTGTCAGAAGCCAGGAAGCAGTTCCCCCCCCCCCCCCTTAAGGAAAACAAAGGATTCCTGAAAGCCTTGCTCTGATTTATTTTTCCAATTTGAAATAACCTTAGGAGTAGCGGAACTGCTACTGGCATGGTAGTATTTCTAACAGTCAATAAATCTAAAATATTATGTGTGAATATTGGAATGAAGCCATTAAGAAGATTACAGCATGCAACACAGCAGAGGGTCCACAGGAAAAAAGGACTGGTAATTCAGGACAACTGTGACCACTGACCTTTGAACAGCCAAGACCACTGGTCAATCTGACACAATAATAGAGTTCACATGCATAGAAAGTCATCTACCCTGTAAGTATTATTTAAATGCTTTGGTGAATGATTTAAAAAGGACCCATTTTAAATCTCATATAATTTATTATATATCAGACAATACCAATAATAATCATTTTCAGGTTTTTCTTTTCATTCATTAACAGGAAAACATAGTAATATCTCATATTTTTGTTAGATTAACATATATAATTATTTTAAAATATTTTACCATTGTACAAATCAATATGTAATGCTTTTTATCACATATCCTCTACATATATGATAGGTAGTTTGGGAATACTGCTGAAAATTTTTAGTTTACTGGGGTTGTTCACACAATTGCCTGTATTGCTTTCAGGACCAAGTGATAAGCTTTCCTTAGCCTTTAGTAGATTGTTCTAATCTCACATTATAGTTTTTGCTAGTTATGTAACCTTCAAGAGACCTTTCTATAAGTTTGTGGGCCTTATCGCTGGGTATCTGAATGAATTACATTTTCACTTTTTGGGGGTCTACATTTTGACCCAACTTTATGATATCTGAATTCTATTTTTATGATACTTAAACAAAATTTCTTATCAATAAAACATAAGCTATCATTGTATATATTCAGAGCTTTATATTTTTTGTGGCATTTTAGTCCTATATATGTTTACATGAATGCTTTTAATAAACAAATTAGTTCCACCAAGAATGAAGTTTTTCTTCTTTATGCCTTTGTAGGAAAGACTATCAAAACATAATTCTCAAAGGACATATCATCACTAAGGTGACTATAATAATTTTAATACTAAACACAGAAAAACTGAACTTCATTTTTTACAAAGCACCCTTATTCTTTCCTCAGGGCATTACAGTGGGAAATATATACAGGAGCAGAATATATTCCTAAAGCTGAGACTGAATTTTCACTCATTATTTTCTCCATTCAGAGAAGAATACTTTGATGGATTTCTAATGAAAAAACTGTAATCATTTCTAGCAGCTTCTGCAAAATTTTTATAATGAGCAAGTCCAGATATTAGAAACTACAAAGATAACTATCCACTTGGTTAGATGTGGATATACTCAACATGGATTTTCCTGCAATGCAATGAAGGGGTTTAGTTTTAATTTACTGCAAAGTCAGCTAACATTAACATGGGTAGTAATTTATTAGTAGCTTAGATTTTTTCTTTGAATACTTCACAGCCTATTACATTGGAGGAATAATAATTATCACTATTCGAGTATGAATCCAAAATCTTAAAATTCATCTAGTCAAGTTCCTTCAGTGTATTTCAAAGCATTTTTTATATTATATTACATTTAAAAATGCCCACAAACTATTAATAAAACACCATGATTTTACATAATCTTGGAAATATGAAGTTCTATACAAATGTAATGTATTATTAGATGCTATTATTCCATTCTAAGACAAGCAACGAAACACATATAAATATAGAAGCAATGCCAGGGTACTTTTCAGTTCAATGCTAGGAAAGTGAAATGCACTTTTAGAGACTATTTAACATGAAATACAGAATATGTTCCATTATGAGCTGCAGACAAAAAAACCTCTGCAAGATCAAAGACCAGAAAAAAACTGGCACTTAATTTATCAGCCTTTACAGACAAAAGACAGTTTTCGTCATTTCAAAAGGATCAGATGTCTTTTATGACAAACTGGGTTTGCAGTTTAATTTACAAATAGAATTCTAAGTAAGCAGTCTTTGCTCTTCCAAAGTATATGACAAATAGTGTAGGTTTTCATTCATGAAGCCCTCAGCTGGATAGAAAAGATTAAAATAAAACTGAAATAATTTAGAGAAAACAAATAAATGTTTCAGAAAGTTGAGAGAGATCAAAGCCAGAATTTTCTGACCCCAACTGTACAAGCATTTCTTATTATATTGACCAGTGCCATCAGATCATTAATTAAAAGGAAAAGCACTGGCAGGTGGCAGGGAAGCAAAAGCCGATAATTGGCCCCCTTCTTCTTCTTGCCTTCAAAAACTCTCTCGTTCTTTTGCAAGACATGCCACTAGGCAGACAGAAATGCCTACTTTGTAATATAATGATTAAGATGAGATGAAGAGACTTACGTCTAAAGCAGCTATGCCTAATGAATGCAGCTAGCTTTGTAATTATGATCTTGCTTTTAAAATAAGTAATGTGATGTTCCATTCAATGTTTCCCCAACTGTCAAAAAGAGAAAAATAATCTTAAATATGGACTTTAAGGCTGATGCCTTTTCCTTTACCCCACCCGTAATAATTTTGCTTTTATATCAGGTGAAAAGAGGGGCAAAAATAACGACTAATAATTCAAAGACCCTGACAAAAGCATACACACCCATTATGAAATAGCCTTCAGACTTACCACTTCACTTGGTAGGTTACTCAGGTCATTAAATGGTGTTTCCAAAGTGTTTGTGTCAACATTTAACATAACCACGTCCTCCAATGATTTATTTTTCACTCTCTGTTCAAAAAACACATACAACTATTAATATATTTTCTTTTACTTAGCACAATATGAATTTGGAAACCAAGATTATCATCATTAAGTTAAGTAAGAAGGTAATAAGTTTAGCTGAATTTAGCTATATTTTTAAAAACTCCTCAAAGTTCTCTCTTCCACCTAAGAAAGCTTTAAAAACTATGAATTAGCAAGAATTATATTCAAAGATTCATTTATGCATTTTAATAAAATGCTCTCATTTGGAACCACTGTATTATTTTGAACTAGCAGTTGCTAAATTAGAAATCATAATACAGCTTTATAAAATAGATATGCATAAATCATATTGCAAAAACATCAAGGACTTTAAACTTTGATGCAAAAGTATAATACCAGTATTTTTTCCCCTTACAAACAACTGAATGAAAATGTGAAACAAGAGTTTTTTAAATAGGCCTATAAATTTTTCTAAGCTGATAACTGTATTTCAATATAATTGTTTTCCTTTGTAATCATATTTATTTTATGCATTTAAAAACATTAGGTATCCATAGCTTTCACCAGAATGCCAAAGAGGGTCCACTAACACACACATGTTGAAAACTCATAATCTAAGGAAATTAACAAAAATAACTGAACTGAAAATTAAAATCATCACAGGACTTGGAGAAAGATATAAATAAGAGTAATACTTAGGGAAAAGTAATATCAAGCTGCTCACATTTTAAATATTCATAAAGATGTCATACCATAAACTTCTACATAAAACAATAAATTCCACTTTGCTACAATGATGAATTTTTCTTTGACACAATCATGTGTACTATAATTTGGGGGTATAATTTCAAAATTAGAAACATGTGCTATTTTTCTCTTCCTTTGAATACATTGCATTAACATGTTCCCCTCGCCAAAAAAAAAGAAGAAGAAAAGAAACCGCTCAATAATCAACACATTAATGGATTAAGCACACAGTGATTAGGAAAGAATCCTGAAGATGAGAAATAAAACAGCAAAAAGAGGGTTAAGAGAACAGAAATGAACATAAAACTTATGGTTAGCAATAATATTCATAAGTGTTGCAATAAAATATTTTTGACATGGTTTTATCAGACTGACCACTGGGGAAGAAGATTTAAAGAAATAATAAAGTGACAGTTACTTTTGTTAAAATGGCCCAACCAGTTGAGACTTTGGGCAAAAACTTTAATTCACAAGTTCATATGCCCCTTTAATTTCCTCTACTAAATTAAATTGTTCTGTCATCTTTATTAAAATTGTAGCAATGAATACTACTTTTTGGTGCATCTAAGTTGTACTACTGTTTTTTTTCAGAATTTCTAAGTATAAAAAGTCCTTAGTGGATTGGAAATCTTACACAATGTTTTCCCAAGACACTACAATAAAATTATTTAGTTTTATAATAATATAATAAATGTTAGACATTTATTAAATGTTTCATGTAATAAACTGATTGGACCAATTAAAAAAGTTAAGCCAAGAACAAATCTCCCAAATTGAAAATGCTAAGTTTATCTGAAAATGCATGGTTCAATCTTTTGCACCAAGTCATAAGTGACCAAATTTTTTGTGTAAGAGCTGAAATGTACTTACTGATGACTTTTTCTACCACACTGTCAATACATTTTTTAAAAACTCTCTTCAACAGAACAATATCATGAAAATTAAGATACTCTTCTCTCTTGGAGTATCAGTCAGTAAAAATGTGAAACTTTTCGTAGCAATGCTAAGATTTAAAAGTCTACAAAGTTAGCCCCTTTGCTTTCTTGGCAAAAGATAAAATAAATATATCTGAGTAAGAACATAATTAGCAGTACTTTGATATGTCCAAATATAATGCTTACAAATAATAAAATTATTAGTATTTGAAAATTTATCAAAGAAAACAATAATTTCATTTTTAATGTTAGTCTTCTTAAAATCATTTTAAATGTCTTTTATGAAATTTTGTGTGCTTTTAAAAAAAGTATAAAACTGGGAATTATAGGAAGTATACAGAAATGGTTAACTGAGGAGTATTATAATGAATCAAATGGTTCTGAAAAAAATGAAAATGGCATAAAGAAATGGAAAATGCTAAGAAGTAGACAATATTCTTTAGAATCTTATTTGACTAGTACCTATAAGCTACCAAGGATAGCTGTCAAATTAAATTGAAGGACTCACAAATGGAAACAAAAGTACAAGTATCAATAGATATTTTAGCCTAACATAAAGGAATTTAAAGAAAATATAAATATGATTTGTTTCTTTTTATAACATTTAAATCTAAATAGTTTTGGTATTTATATTTTACCTAGTTTTATCCACAATCATTCTTACCATCTTTAAAAGGAAATAGGAAAACATAAAGCTCTTTTTACATAAAGCTCTTACACAGTGAAGAAAACAAATGAATTTACTTGAACAAAAGAAAAAAAGTGATCTTCTGATAAAAGGCACAGAAAAGAAATGGTTATCTTCTTTGGAACTAATGAATGAATATCACATTAGGAAAGTAAGTAAAAGAATATATTTTAAAGGAAGGAACCTCAAGTACTGAAGAAGACAGTTGTTCTCACACATAATCCAAGGCATAATGCTTCCATAAAATGTTGCTGCAAATGTGTCTCTGCAAACATGCCTTAATGGTAATAAATGAAACAAGGGCAACAGTTGCCTGTCCTTCTGAAAACAGGTCAACCTTCTCCTTTATAGCTGCTTGTTTATTACTCTGGAATGTGAAAGATGAAACTACACCTTTGTAGTACCTGCTTGCATACTGCCAATCTCTCCAATGTCTCTTTGAATTTGTTCTGTTTTCCCTAGTCTTGTTTTTAGGGGCAAAGCAAATACACAAAGCCTGTTTTATTTTTATTTTGGAAGCAAATTTGTATGAACATGTAAAACCATGGTCTTCTTTTCCTCAAACTTACATATAAAACAATCAAAGGAAAGATTCATAAAAGGCTATGTTAATTTCATGTTTCTGTTGGTAACTATGTTTAGATGTCTCTAGAGAATTGGTGAGATAATTCAGAGGTAATCTGAAGAAATAATAAAGTGTATAATAAGAGAACAATTTTATTCTTCATCAAAAAATAGGTTATAATTGCAGCCAAAAGCAAGGAAGTATTTCAAACTAAGGAATATTATGTTTGTAAGCAGCAATATCTATAATTCAATTTCACGTGCATTTTTTTCAGTTTTTATACTTCGTATTGTTCTAAGGTAAATATCAGGCATATCCTATCATGTGATAAATAAAATGTGAAGGCTTTATATTAAGATTGGCAAGGCAAAAACCATATTTATCTTTCAGGACATAATACCTTTATATCAATTACGAAGTTAATGTTATATAAGTGTCCAGACAAAATTCCTGAATCTAAAAATGCACCTTTAGCAACTTGTTACTAATATCACAAAAAAATAAGGTTACACTTTATGTAACTAACCTAATGCCACACAAGATTCAGAATCCTGAGTCAGTCATTTCTTGAAACAATCTAAAAAAAATGCACTAGAGCTCATTCCTACCTATTTATGTTCTGATTTATAAAATTTTTCTTGACACATACTTTTTCATACCAGTTGCATGATTATTTTTAAATATACAATATAAATAATAAAAACTGAAGGTATTATATTTAATAAGATTTTAAGCTTTATAAAAAGTGTATTACTTAACATTTAATTGGGGAAAGATGATAACTATGTTAAGATGTCATCGGAAATATTTCATGAAATATTACCATAAAATTAAGTGCAGTTAGATGGCAAAGTAGAATTCCAGATTTGGAATCAAGAAGAACTGAATTAAAACCCCACCTCAGAGACTTACCAGCTGTGTGACCCTGCCCAAATCACTTAACCTCTCTAAGCCTCAGTTACCTGATCTATAAAATGGGGCTAATAATAACACTCTCAGGGTTGTTGTGAGGATGAAGTGAGATAACATATATAAAACA
Organism: Gymnobelideus leadbeateri; assembly: GCA_011680675.1. Taxonomy (NCBI): domain Eukaryota; kingdom Metazoa; phylum Chordata; class Mammalia; order Diprotodontia; family Petauridae; genus Gymnobelideus; species Gymnobelideus leadbeateri. The sequence continues at coordinate 88,086 of WOXC01003350.1, forward strand.
CTTTACAAAACTTAAGTGTGTATATGTAGATACACAAGAAAAAAAATGTGTGTGTATGTATACAAGTTGGGTGGCCCAGTAGATAGAATGGTGGGCCTGGAGTCAGGAAGACTCATCTTTGTGAGTTCAAATCTGGCCTGAGACACTTACTAGCTATGTGACCCTGGGCAAGTCACTTAACTATCTGCCTCTGTTTCGTCATCTTTTAAAATGGGCTAGAAAAAGTGATGGCAAACCACTCTAGTATCTCTGCCAAGAAAACCCCAAATAGGGTCACAAAGAGTTGGATGCAACTGAACAACAACGATATACCCACACATGTATATTCTAGCTATTATTAAAATATTATCTACTATAAATAAATTGCTAAATTATACATTTCATGCCTTGCATTATGTCTCAAATGGAAAATAATAACAAAAAGACCTACACTGCCCTAGAACTGAGCAAGCAGCAAATTTCATAAGCCAGGCCTTCCACTGCAAAAATTGCCAAATGGAACTTTGGAATAAGCAAGAAAAATTTCTGGATTCATCTAAATTGAGGAATGGGACATATAGGCAGAGAACATGAAACTATAAGTAAACTGAAATTATAATAGATAAAATTAATTTTTAAAGTTGAGGAGAATTGTGTGAATAGGTCATTTGGAGAAGGATTTGATTGCAAGATATTAGTTTTTATATCAACACTTGATAATCTCCAGGGGATAAGTCTTAGGCTCTGGAATAAAAAAAAAAGAATAGCATAGTGATAAAGTGTTCTCTTCCCTCCTCCCCTTATAATGCTAATCTTGAAAGAAGTCACTTTAAGTCTCATAGTTAAGAAGCCATTTATTTCACTACCCAGTTGACTCAAATTGTCAGTTGTCAATTTGATGTTCTTTCTGTTAAGAAATATGGAAGAGAATTATAACCACCCTCCCACTCCCCCACCCCCCAAATACTTCACATTTAGAAAATAGGAAAAGTTCCCACAGTTAGATAGCAAGGTTGTATAATAAAACAGCAGAGCAACTAGGTGACACAGGGGATAGAGTGCCAGGCCTGGAGTCAGGAAGGTTTATCTCTCTAAGTTCAAATTTCCCCTCAGATCCTTACTAGCTGTGTGACACTAGGCAAATCACTTAACCCTATTTGCCTCCGTTTCTTCACCTATTAAATGAGCTGGAGAAGGAAATGGCAAACAACTCCAGTATCTTTGCCAAGAAAACCCCAAATGAGGTAACAACGAGCTGAACATGACTGAAAAATAACTACAACAACCAATAAAACAAAGTATAATAAAATGTATATTCAAAAAATAAACTTCTAAAAAGCATTACATTACAGGGCACAGAGTAAGAAATGTACTGAATGTGCTATTAAGGAATAAGTCATCATGTGTCCTACTTAGAAAAACCAATTAAAATATAAGTTATAAAAGATATCAAGTCACTCTAAAGAAATAATAAAAACACAAAAATTACTTCAATAAAGATGAAAAAATTTCAAAATTTCAAATCATAAAACTTTTATACAGGATATTTTAATATTTATGTACTTTAGATCTTGAAAAATCATCACTATCATTATGTTAAATAACTTAGTACTGAAACATCACAAAAATTACTATGCAAATACTCCAAATACAAGAAGTGAAACTATTTCAAAACCAACTGGAAATTTTTTTTAAGAAAATAAAATCATAATGACTACAATTTTTAGGATGCAATTTAAGTCTGAAAAAATACTTACCTCTATGAGGCTGGAGTGAACTCCAATCAGGTATGGCATTGGGGCACTAAATTGAAATATACACATATACACCATATTAAAACTCAAACTATAGTACAAGTAACTGAGAACCTATAGAAATATTTATTAAAATGCTCTTTTATATCAGTGTTTTACATACACCAAAAATTATCTTGAAAGGTCAATAAAACAAAGTCAAATTCTATTAACTAGGATTCATTAAACCAAGGTCATTTAGGGAACACATGAGGGAAGAGCAAGCATTCCACTGTGAACATTACATTTTTAAAAACTGAACATTTTACCTGAAAATTTCATCATTGGGCCACAAGCAGAGTTGAATTTTATTTTCTACAAAAAGCCCATTATCATAGGCCAAGAATAATTTTCTTAACAATGCATATTACCATAGGCCAATTAACAAACAACTGTCATTTTCTCTTTCTGACTACATTTTCCATTAAATCTAATTCTAATTCCATAGATATAGACTATATTTTAAGCATATACACTATGTTTTTAATATATATATATATATTTCTCTCACCACCACTTCCCCTGAAATACTCCTTAGACTAGAAAGTTCTATACAAATGTAAAATATGATTAATAAATGTTTACTCTTATTAATGATTATATGATTTGCCCTGATAGAGGAAGTTATCTGCTCCAATAAGATAAATGAATCATGGTCTTATTTTAACTGTTTCCATTGCTTCCTATCTGTTCTCACCTTTTCATCTGTGCTACTATAATCTCTCTCCTCTTTCAAACTTTTAAATTATTTTATCTCAGGCTTTCTCTTGACACCAATGTTATTTTTGTGCTGAAAAATGATTCAGATGTTTTTTAAAATGCTTGAAATAATCATGCTAGTGGATATGGGCTTAGTCTTAAATCTAAAGCACCAATATTTAATATGAAATACAAAAATGAAACTTTTTTCTCAGGTAATTGTAATAAATTTATTAATTAGGACAACTAATAATCTATAAATTGGTGGTCACTGGTTTCTCTCTGTAACCAAAAATGCCAAGGGAGACTCTGAAACACCTTAAATTATGTGTGTTCCTTTCAATAGGGAACTCCCCTGACAAGTGAAACTCGACCCTGAGTGATGAACATTTAATGAGGAGATGGGCTGGGAAATCTTCAGCTCCTTCCACTGAGAACTTGGCTTGATCATGAGACTTAGTAGCCTCAAGGCATCTGAGGAAGGGAAGCCACTCTGGCTAAGTTTTCCTCTTCTTCTTCTTTTGCTTTTTGGAGGGGGGAAGGTAGGACAGTTGTGGTTAAGTGACTTGCCCAAGGTCCCAGGGCTAGTTTTATGTTAAGTGTCTGAGGCCAGATTTGAACTCAGGTGCTCCTGACTCCAGGGGTGTTACTCTATTCACTGTACCATGGGTTGCCCTAAACTCTAATGGAGGAAATCAAGGACAAAAATGAAACTTTTAACTTTACATTTTACAAACAATACATTATACACATTATATAGTATGCTTATTTGAGAACAGATAGGTTTTTACACAGGGACTTTAACAAATGCAACGAATTCTTATTTACAGAATAATTACTGACAATTATATTTTAAAGAATCCTTGAATTCTGTTTAGTGTAACCTTTCATTCAAAATGGAGTGGAAGAGCAAAGTTTTCCTTTTCTCAAACAATCTGCACAACCATTCCAAAAGAATTTCCATTGTTAAAATAACGTATCTTTCCAATCTCTATCAAGTCTTTTTTCTGCACATCTTTACCCCATGTCCCAACTGCTAAAACTTTCTCCTCTGATTATCCTCCAACTACTCAGTATGTATCTTGTATATATCTGTAATTTGCGAGTTTCCCCCATTAGAACCTTATATGGGCAGGGACTCTATTTTTGTCTTTCCTTATATTCCCTATGCTTAGCATAGTGTCTAGCACATTACTGAGCTCCTGACCAAACAATCTAAAGAAAACAAGTCTTTGGAAAGTGAAATCAACTCTCTAACCTATGTGTTAGAGTCAACAAAATTGGAAATTTTTAATACTAACCTAAGTCTCTAAATTGCCTTGACCTATCTTATCTTTGCTTTTTCCCGTTAATTTTCATGAAAAAGATCATCTGGCATAGATAAATGTTTAGAATGTGCTTTTTGGTTAAAATATACCCTTGAAAGCTGAGGGTCTCTTCTTTGCAGAGACTATAGTAGCACAGATGAAGCAAGAACAACAGATAGGAAGCAATGGAAATAATTAAAATTTAAATTAAACAATTAAAGTAAGGGTATAAAACACTGCATGTACTTTTAAACGTTTTCAATATGCTATTTTCTAGAAGTTTTCCTTCCCTCTTTTTTTGTTCTTTGCTATAAGGGGCTGCTTTGCTGGGAGGTAAAAAGGAAGGGATAGATTGAGAAATGAAAATGACAAAAAATATATTATGTTACAATTTAAAAAAAAAATCAAAGCAAGTTGAAGGACCCCATGTTATCACTGACATTCTTGACAGTGCCATAATGGAATACTCTAAATCCATCAGGGAATGTGCATCGATCTTCTGCTTTAAATAGTAATAACTGGTAATTTTTCTAGCCTCAGTTCTCAAATTAATATTCTATCTGGAATTATACAGGGAAGGGGACAAAGTATAAAAGATGAGAATTTTTTACTTTCTGGGACCACATTTTGACAACTTTCACAAAAATTAACCTATAATAATAATAATGACAATAACTTACATGTAATTAACTGTAACATTAGTTTTAACATTAGTTTTAGGTGGCACAGTGGATAAGAATGTCAGGCATGGAATCATAAAGACTCATCATCTTTATGAGTTCAAATCTGGCCTCAGACACTTACTAGCTGTGTAACCCTGGGCAAATCACTTATCTCTGTTTGCCTCAGTTCCTCATCTATAAAATAAGCTGGAGAAGGAAATGGTAAAGCACCCCAATATCTTTCCCAAAAAAAATTCCAAATGGGTTCACAAAGAGTTGGATAGGACTGCATAATGATTAAACAACAAATGTCAGTTAAAGTCCTTTCTGCACACAAACCCTGTGAAAAGAACAGTATGATCAACAAGTACCTATTAAATAATCTTCTATGCCCAGGACTATGCTAAATAATGATAGAATGAGAGTCACTATCTTCCATAAAAAGGCTTTTCATTCTACAAATAGCATTATTTCCTTATCACATATGAGGATTTGGGGCTTAGGTCAAATGACACGCCCAAAGTCACAAAGACTAGGTTATATTAGGACTCAAAAACAAGCTTTTTTTTAATATAAGCACAGTTATCTTTTCATTATGGCCTCCTATTTTGGAGAAGTATTAAGAATTAATATTTGTGTAGATATTCTTTTAACTACTTAGTGATTTCAAAGATACTGCAGATTAAATATCCAAATAATATGCTATGTAAGAAGCCCTGAAACTCTACAGTTCTGGTTCTAGAAACTAATAATTAGAAACCATTGACAATAATAGTCTAATCTCATTATATCTGTGGAAATTCAAAAGTTTTAGTTTTATATAAACCATATGATAATGGAAAAAAGAGTCACAGAGCCCAAAGATCTGGGTTCAAGTACTGTTTCAATTCTTACTGTGTGATCTTCATTATTATTATTACTATTTAACTTCTCAGTTTCTTCATCAATAAAATACAAATTGGTAATATGCACACCATTAAAGTCATGTAGTCGTTGTGAGACAATGTATGTCAAAAACCTTGTGAATTATAAAACATTATATAAATGAGATTTCTCATACAAGCCCCTGTTTAGAAATATATTCAAATTTTTTTATAGCATTGAGTCTAGAGGTGCCCACAGCACAAGAATACTGCTCATTTATTAGTTTCAATTTGCAAGTCATGCACCCTTACTGGTATCTTTGGGATATAAACAACTACTTCTGGATTTTACAACATATTTGTCCCTGGTCATACTATCCAGTCCAATAAATATTAAGTGCCTACTATTAAGGTACAATTAATTAAAAGAAAGACAATATTACTTATCAAAATTTTTATTTTAAGAAACTGAACTTCACTGAAAACAATTAAGTTTCTTTTGAAAGTATTAACAATAAATGCCTAGGAATTGTCCATTTAAAAAAAAATCTACAGAGACCTCTTGAACAGGTCATAAGCCCTGTAAACTAAAACTGGTAAAGGAATATATCATGAAAACATCAATAATGAAATTACTGGGTGCCTTTACAAGTTTTTTCTCGCTAATTTCTCACAAAATTCAAAACATATGCATATTAGTACTATAACCATAATTAATCTAGAGCATCATTTTCTAAAATTGCCATGTTTTGCAGAACATGAAGTTAATTGAAAAATAATTATTTCTTTCTCATGAAAAGAGGATTGTGTACATCCTAATGTGAAATTGACTAAATCACATAAAAAGTAATTTTGCAACCCTAGCTGGAATTTCCTAATTAGATTATAGTGTTAATAAGTCAGAAGGATATCCTTGGTAAAACAGATGCTTTATCATCAATATGCAAAAACTGTCCTGTACTTTTCTTTCAATGAAGTTATTTGCCAAGATTGGATACAGAAAGCATTATGCAACTGCTTTTTGAGGGTTTTTTGGGTAGCAATTAATCTTTATTCAAATATAATTACTATGTAAACTGAAAAATCAGGTGATGGGTATAATTTGTTTTTTAGGAAGGTGGATCTTACAAGCAGACCACCAAGGTAGAATGCAGTCCCATTAACAGTCTATTTTTTGGTGTGATTTACAACATAATTTATATTATCATATTTTTAAAACTCTATGCTCTGAATAATAGAGATCAGTTTATCTTTTTGTGGATGGATGGCAACCTGCTGGATGGCCATAGCATAGTCCAAACAGAATTCTGTGGACAATAGAATAGAAAATGATTTATCTCCTTAAGAACAAGAAGTTGAGTATTTTTATATATGGTGATTTTTCTAATTTCCTGGAGCCACCTTACCTCAGAAGAATAGGTAGCCTTTGGTAAGGCAAAAGCATCTAGAAAATACCTCAAAACATTCACTAGCTTAGAATGCTGTTATTTTAAAAGAATTTGTCATTGGGAGAAGAGTGCTGGTTGTATTGCTCCTACACCTGTGGGGTAAATCACTTTCTCCTGATATACTGAGGTGATGGCTACTAGGAACAGCATCAAGATGGCACCACGACTTTATATGCTAATACCTCCGAGGTCGGAGGAAAAGATATCATTACTTAGGAGGAGAATTCTCACAGAAATTGCAAGAGGGTTTTGATCAAATTAGTAGAATCAGAAAGAATACTTATGCTGCTATGATGGGCTTTTTAGTGTTGTGACAGAACACTACAAATAAGAGAAACTGAGGCAATGGAGTCCAAAGCTCCTCAGCATCCAAGGACACATCTGACAGTCAAGATAGCTCTTTTAGAGTCATAGAGAGGAACTCAAAAATGTGACATCTACCTGGTGTATCAAAAATGTATCTGACTTCTGACTAGTCCATACCACAGTGACTAACCCCAATTTATATCAGTTTAACACAAAGTAGACTAACATGTTCTGGAAAGTTCAGTGACTGACAATTTCTGTGAAAGAAAAGGGACCTAGTAATTTACATGTTACCGATTTTTGATAAGATTGAAATTTTGTGATTAGAAAGTCCTGAGAAAAGGAAAAATAATGGGTAAAGGGCTGACTGTGTCACAAGCAGGAAATTAACAGCTGTAGGCTAAGGAGTTCAGAGGGAGTTCAAGTTCATATACTACGGGAAATATAGATATATAAAACAGCTTGATCATTAATACACAGTAAATTTATTAAGACATAATGAAATAATATAAAATAAAGTGGGATATTAATTTTCAATATTATGTTTGGGAGTTTCTGAAATGGGTATATGGAAAATATTTTTCTTGTCCTCAAGAGAAGTAGGTCAAGGGTATATAATATATGTGTGGTATAAAAGGGTCCTTCCCTCTCTATTTGCTTCAATATAGTACAAACATAATTGAGTGAAAAAAGAGAAAGAATCAGGTAGGCTTTACTCAAGAAATTCTTTAATCGATCAAAAGCATTTATTAAGCACCTATTATGTGTCATGAACATTGTTCATCTAAAAAATAATCAAAGAATATATCTGAAAATACATTTTCATTTAATCTTCATAACCACACTGTGAGGTGGGTGCAAGTATCATGCCCTCAGAGAGGTTAATCTACCTAAGGTCATGAGGTCTAGTTTGGCCTAGGTCTCTTCTGACTCCAAGTTCAGCATTTTTCCTCTGTAACATACTTCCTCTATCTACCTTTCTATGAAAAGAATTAAGCCAGCAACACTTAAGCCTCACTCTCTGCTGAGCTGGTGACAAGGAGAGAAAACACACATTTGTGCATGAGCACAAAGACACACACATACACAGAGCTGGATACAGAAATATATTTTCTCTCCAAGGGAAATAAGAGGAAAGGGGGATAAAGGGGAATGGAGAATTAGATGGATGTTGGGTTAAGGGAGAGATGAGTCTGAAGCAAAATAAACTCTAAGGATGTAACAACACAATATAATAAAAAGAAAAAATATATATATTTGAGGTGGCAAAAATGGGGAATTGAGGGGATGAAACTGGGAAGTACCATTTATGTACCAAGTCATGGTACATAAATGAGATGAAAAGCTATTGTGCCGAATTCCTTAAAAGAGTCATGACCCACCAAAATTCCAGAGGACACATGATGGAACACGTTACTCATCTCTTGATAGAGGGGAAGGACTCAGAGTGCAAGAGAAGATAAATTTTTTTGACATAGCCAATGAGGAAATTTATTTTGATTGTATATATTTGCAACAGGTTTTGTTTTTCTTGTGTTCTCAATTTGTGGGGTAAGAAGGAGATTGAGAAGACAGATCTTGGCTGATTAAAACAGAGAAAAAAATTTTAAGGAAAAAAAACCCTAAGCCAAAACTTTAGACAGCCTACAGCATGGATTGCTATCAAAATCCTGAGTATACTAGGGCTATATTTGGATTCAATGATATCTCAAGGTACATAGGCTACTCCTCCAAGCCCCCAATTAGGAAGGCCATTCGGTATGAAGTCAGTGCTTGAAGTGATTCTACTAGGCAGCCAGATGCTGCAGTATATAGAGCCCCAGACCCAAAGTCAGGAAGATTTGAGTTCAAATTAGATCTCAGACACTTAAAAATTGTGTGACTCTGGCAAGTCACTTAACCTCTGTCTTGGTTTCCTCCTCTGTAAAATAGGAATAATAACAGCATATACTTCCCAGGGCTGTTGTAAGAATCAAAGGAGATAAGGACTATAAATGCTTAACACAATATCTGGCACACAATAAGTGGTATAAAAATGTTAGGTATCATCATCACCATCCTTCTAGGTGATTTCAAATAAGAAGGTATGGAATGGCAGTAAGATTCAAAGGTTGGTAATAAATCTAGTGCTGCCTTTCATAGCCATCAGTGGCAGGAAAAACCAGGCTACTACTAATAACAGGGCTTAAAATAATCAGTTATGACAGGGAAAGGCAGGAGCACTAGAAAACACATAGATCTCTCAGATTTTCTTTATTTAGAGGAAGGCTGTCAGTAGTAATGTTTTTTGTACTTTAATTCAGAAATTCTTTAAGTTTGTAATTGTTCAGTGAATTATCTAAATCAGAGAATTATTACCTTATCTCTTGAGAGTTTAGAGCTTTACATAAACATTTAATGTGATACCGAGGTTGGCTGTTGTGATCTATTTCTCTAGATTTTAAGGGCTGTTCATGTGTTAATTAGAGTTATGATCTTGTAGGTATGTGTTTAGAAAACCAGACTATTTAAAAAAGGATTTAAAAAATTGAATATTTAAACAAAATGCAAATAACTAGTTACTAAACATCTAATAAATGCAAGTCAATATAAGAGGCTCATTGAGTGATAAAATATTTTATAAGGTAAGCTTTTTATTACAAAAAAACTTTTATACTCTTGCAGGTGTGAAGTTAGTTTACAAAATAACTAGAAGAGTTCTATATTAAAAGTTAAAAGAAGGCTATTTCTAGACCTGGCTTTACTGCTAATTAGTTGCAAGACTATTCACAAAGTTGTTAACCTATGACACAGTGATCAATTGCTAACTCTTAAGAGGATGTCAGAATGCCCTGCCAACTGCCTCTATTTTTCCTACTGATGAAAAAAATCAGTACAGCATTGGTAGGTTATGGGGCACCATTATAGGGTGTCATACCTCCATGTACTCAAGAAGGTACAACTGTGGAAAGCTTCTGCTCAAACCTCTTAACCTTGATTTGGCTGCAATATTTTGATGACAAATATTTCTCCCAAATGTTATATTACAAACATGATCTGTTTCCTCTGAGGATGACTATTTATACAACTAAATCAGAGAAATTAATCCAATAGAAAAATCATCTAACATCATGTAATTAGTTAAATTATTTTAAGTATCTTTTCTATTGATATAAAAATCCTAAGATTAAAAATTAAGTCTCTGCCTTTACTTTTTAAACTATTTTAAACCAATAAACATAATTTTAACAGGTTAAAGAACAAATTGTAAATTTCTGTTGTTTGTTTTAAAAGGCAGTTGAAAAAAACCAACTACCAGACTCCTTTGGTACCAGACTCCATAGGTACAGCTTTAAGGTAAGCCAATTAAAAATTGAGATGTTATAAAGATAATATTCATCTTATAGTCAGAATGAAGAGTGTAAGAGAACATGTGGTCAAAACAGTCCTGAAATAACTCCTGTAATTCTAGGCAATGCCCAGGTGTTTCAAAATTGAACTAGGGCCCTAAGAACTTAAACAAGCATTTTAACCTTTATGGGTCTCAGTTTCCTCAATAAAAATGAAGGGGTTAGATTAGAATATCTCAAGGGTCCCAACCAATTCTAAAACATATGATCCCAATACACAATTCCCTAGACTATCCTCTTTCCACCCTTCCAACCTACAACACCTATTTAAGAGTTCGTGGTCTGGAAGCAAACTCTAATTGGGAATAATCCTCTCCAATACACCTTTTAGGACTGATCGTAGGACTGAATGTTATGCCCATATTATTACTGTCTTCCATTGGTTGTGATGGTGTGTTGTGTCCCTTGTTCTTGAAGAGGACCATGACACCAGGAAAATGATGCCATGACTTGCAAGTGAATTGGATTTAAGTGAGGGAGGGCTATGCAAAATCACCAGTCTCATTTTCTCCTCCAGAGTCATCTGGGTCCAGTGGCCAGATATAGATCAGGAAGACTGGAGATGACCTAGCTTTCCATTGTTATCTTACAGCCAGAAATGGTTATTCTAGGTCCATTGTGAAACACAGGTTATGCCTAAAATCTCTCTGTCTCCTTTTATGGGTGGGCAGTAGGAATGATAGCTATTTCCTGGTAGACAAACATTATTTTATATATGTAACTATAAAAATTAAATGTCTAAGGCTTCTTTTTTCTAAGTATACATTATTACCAAACCTCTGGTAAACACAATGCATAGGAATGCATGCTCACAAATATCTGAGATACTAAAAAATATAAAACAAGAGAATTGTAGACTTTTAGATAATGTAAGATAAAAAGAGACATTATATCTCCTAACTTACCAGCAGTAGTCCAGTAGATGTGGTGGAAGCACTGGGATATATATATGTTGCCAGTACATTGGATATAACAGTGCAGCTGATCCATGAAGGCAAGCAGTTAACTAAAAATTTTTAAAAAGGATGATAATGAATAACTTATTTTAAAATAAAAAAGTCAAGTTCAAAGTTTTCCATGAATACTAACAATTGTAAAACTAAGTATAATAAATATAAAACAATGTTCAATATTAATTAACTTCATGAAGAAAATTAAGTGATCAGATTTACAATCACAAATCTAAGGGCAATATGTTTTTTAGACACACTTCTTTATAAAATATGGAAATCAGTTTTCTAGTAAATCTTGTGCAGCATTATCTACTTAAAATATATAACTAGAGGCAAAATTTTCAATGACAAATAAACATAAAATTAATATTTGGATGAATGTCAGTAAAAATCACACACAAAAAAATAAAATGTGTGCATCACAGTTTGCTCATCACTCAGATTAATACAGTGCGATTAAATATGGAAAAGAAGAAGGTCTGAAAGCTCCTGAGGGATATCATTAGGGCAAATTGCCAAAGAATGAAACATGAGCCAGTCAGGAGAGTCTGGAAGCTGCAATAATACCAAGGGACTTGATTGTTCGACAGTTGGAGCTTCAGTAATGTGTGAACTGCAGGTTATGGTATCAAGAGACTCTGTTCACTGACACAGAGAATGTCACTATTGACCAGCGAACTGCCCAAGCTTGACAGCTATACTACAGGAAGCCAAGTATATCATAATGTCATATTTAAACTGCTCATTCCAGATTAACATTTTGTATCCTATTTTTATGTCAAAACAGCTACAATTATAGTGCTCCTACTTTAAAGGTAAATGGAATTTTAATTATTTTCTTATGTAACAAGTCACTGTTTTTGAATGCTTAACAAAAGAATATCTCTTCCCTGTCCCACAATGAGCTTATCATCACAATTCTCTCAAAAATTGCTTTAATTTCCATTGTATGAAAGGTTTATCTACTTATATATAAAATCAGTATTTTCAAGTATGTCATGAAATGATTAAAGCAGCAATTTCCAATCATTTATTTGAGCTAGGTTTGGGATGTCAAGCCTACTGATCAAACTGTTTTATTTATATGAAATGAAGCATAGAATTTTATAAAGTATTACCTATGCCTATTCTGCAAATTCAATTTCTTAAAATCTTTTATTTTAGAAGAGAAATGTCATTACTACAAAGAGGCCAATAAAGTTTAATACATTAAAATTTAAAACTAACATACACATGTAAAGAAATCAAAGTTATTACTAATAATTTTGGTTCAATTATAAAATATTTGATGGATCATTTGTTAAATGAACATGTGGGAAGAAATATCTTTATCATTTTGCTCAGCATTTATCTAGAATATATATTGACTTGATTTTGAATTCTTTTTTTTGCACCTGAAACAACGAAGTTTTATTTTAATTTCATTTACTGATAATATCATTAATGGTTTTAGTATTTGTGCGACAGCAGTTAGAAGCTTTAGCATTTTAATCTATTATATCTATTATCAAGTATTCTCTTTAAAACACCATTATAATTAGAGAAAGCACCACTAGGAGGCATTCAAATACTTGTGTGTAACTATTACAGGTCATAAAATTATTTATGTTCTTTCCACTTGAAGTAGAGAAAAGTCAGAGGATTAGCTGTGATTCTGAGCTTCTATTTCTGACTTACTGCGTCAAACTCATGTATTCCTTAAATTATCTCTCAGTTTTAAATTAAGGCATCTCTGGAAGCAAGATTAATGCTTTCTGTTTTATAGATTATCTTGTCCAATCACTGTATTGAGTTGTTATTCTGAGAGGATCAGTATAACTTCCAAAGGCCCCTACCTTTCCTAATTTTTCCAAATAAGTAAACTGTTACAAACAGGTATCCTTTAAAAAGCATAGTTAATAGGAAAAAGCTCAATCTTCTCCTCCACATTAACCTCTAGGCACTCTAGTAAAGTACTTGCCACCATATTTTAATATTATTCTGACACTGTCACTATCTTTCTACTTTTACATTTTAAAGGAAGATGATACCTATATTAGTCACTAATTCCAAACAACATATCTGATGATTTTTACTGATTTCTAGAAAAGACGTGTAAAGAAACAGCTATATCCAGAGTTACACTAACACTGCTAACCTTAGCACAGAATCATCCCCATTAATCAGTACAAACTATAAAATATAGTTTCGTGCCTTCATTCATCATATCATACTATTGGTTTACTCAGCATAAGTATGGCTAAGGACCAAGAAAATTATTCTACTAGAATTATCTGGTTGAAAGTTTGGCAAAAATAATAGTATATACTAATAAAGATGTAAATTCTCACATATCCATCTAAATAACTGCAAAACCCAATTGGTTTGTGATGAGACTCTATGAACAGCAAGGGGAAAAAATTATTAAAGCAAGTATCTTGTCAGAAGAAGTGGGAAGAGGGTTTACAAGTAATTTGAAACACTAGTCAAAGAAAGGTAATAAATTAATTTGAATTATTACCCTTGTAATGAAAACAACAAAGCATATTTCAAGTATTAATTTAACTGTTCACCAGGGATTTTTCTGATCTTAGGAAACTAGAACATATAAATTATTCTCAAGGGGACTTGAAAATCTTCTCCCCTCAAAATTCACCCTAGAGTACTCTTTAAACACATCCAATATTTACTACCAATTTGTTTAGGGATCTGAAATTACTTTATAGAAGTCATACATCTATCAAGAAGGCTCCCAATACTCTGCATTTTGCACAGAAGCCTCTATTCTTCTGGTTTATATTCATAGCCATTTCCCAAGTATTTCTAATAAATTAAGATGAATGGGAAAATAACTGTGCATATTTTAGAAATATAGTATATAATACTTAGGCTTTTCATGATTTACATATGTAAATTGGTAGGGTTATTTTATAATTGGGTTTGTTTTGCAAATAGTACTTTATAAATTTTTTAAACCACATAAATGTGAATTACATCTTTAATATTAGTACAGACAATACAAGTGGGCTGGACAAAACACAACAAAAGTTGGATCCTGAAGTAAATATGATAAAAGGAAAATGAAATGCCTTCAGATAATTGCAAAGTTCTTTTAATGATATCTAAGCTGCCCCTGCAAAGAAAAGCACATCTTCAATACTGACACCTTACCAGTGTTGCGGTACTGCAGACCGAAAAACAATTTCCAAAACTTAAAAATTTATAACATATTGAGAGAGGTTCATCATAGAATCAATTAGAAACTCAAACCAAAAAAAAAATAACAAAATACATCAAGGTGATTTATAACGAAAGAGAGGATAGACACAACAAGGGATGATATGTAGACAACCAGATATCATCTTGATGCAAGGAGTAAATGAAATAAGTCTCCAGAATATTGAGTGGATCGACTGTAATCAATTGGCTGTGATCTGTTTTGTTGGAGGGAACCCTCACAGATACCATCAGCAGCTCTGTTGAGTTTCAATTACACAAAACTCATGGGAAAACTGATCACCTGAAATCTCATCACCATGCAGAATGAATCAGCTTCCTGGACCGCTCAGATGTCTCTTCTCTCTGACTAGAGGACTCAAGGACAGAGTAATAAATCCCCAAAGTCTGCTTTCATTTCCCACTCTGCTTGGTGTTTGTTTTGTTTTGTTTTTTCAAACATTTTTATTTAAATTTTTGAGTTCCAAATTCTATCCTTCTCTCTCCTTTGAGAATATAAGCAATCAGATATAAGTGATACATGTATAATTATGTAAAACATTTGATAGTGTTATACACTATGAATTATACTAGTGTTTTATAATAGTGAATTACTTTGGACTAACATTTCCATATTAATAATTTTGCACAAGAAGACTCAAAAAAGATGAAAAAATAAAGTGAAAAATCGTATGCTTCAGTCTATATTCAATCAATATCAGTTCTTTCTCTGAGGGCAGATACTGTGGTTCATCATTAGTGTCCTTTGGGACTGTTTCGGATCACTGTATTACTAGAATAGCTAAATCATGCATAGTTCCTTCATCAAAATATTGCTGTTAACTGTATAATGTTCTCCTGGTTCTGTTCACTTTAATATGCATCAGTTCGTGTAAATCTCCAGGTTTTTCTGAAATCTTCCTGACTGTCATTTCTTATATCATGCCCAAGTGGTGAGGACTCCCTGGTTTCCCCTCTATACTTTACAAATTCTTCTTCTTCTTCTTCTTTTTTTTTTTGTATTGTCTGTCCCCATTAGGTTGTAACCTTTTTGAAGGGAGGAACTATCATTGTGTTTCCTATTTGTATGCCCAGAACTCAGCACAGTGCTTGGCCCATTGTAGGTGCTTAATAAATATTTACTGAATTTAAAAAGAGGAGAAATTACATATCTATGTTCATATTAGTAAGAGTATGTCAAATCATATACACTAACTCTAAATCAAGTCAATTTCATATAGCACCTATTCCCACACTTAAAACAATAAATAAATGCTAGCTGCTATTATTATTGTTACGATTACTATTATTACCAATATTCTAAAGCTTTTTGGCACCAGCTGACAATGTACTTGGAGTGAGGAGGAACTGAGTTTTTAAAATCCTGCCTCTGACATTTACTGTGTGACCCTAGGTCACTTAACCTATCTACTTCAGTTTCCTCATCTACAAATGGTGATAATAATAGCACCTACTTCCCAGAGTTGTTTTGAGGATAAAATGAGATAATTTATGTAAAGCATTGTACAAACCTTAAAGCATTATATAAACATAAGGTATTATTTTTGTGGCTGCTGTTGTATTCCTGGTTAACACAGGCCTGGCGCACAGTAAATGTATCATGTCATCATCATCAGTATTTATGTGGTACTTTAAGACTTGTAAAGTGCTTTAAAATATTAACTTATTTTATTCTCATAACAATCCTGGGAGTTCAGTGCTATTACTCTCTATTTTTTACAGATGAGGAAAATGAGACCCAGAGTAACTTAGGCAGTTTTCTGAAATGGAAACTGAAAACATAGTTTACAGCAAACTAAAAGTTAAATCTCCTGACTCAATTCTGTATTCATTTCACTATAACTATCACATTTTTTCATGAAAGAAAATAGAAAATGTCCTTCAGTACAAATGATAGGATATTAAATGAAGGGGAACTGGAAAAAGGGAAATATTTACAAAAGGATTAAGGATTAGATGATTTTGAAGTAGTTATTTGAAATAATTTCTGAAAAGGAATAAGTATAATGACATATAAAAGTGAGTTAGGTTTGGGAGAAAAAATTACTTTACTACCATTTAGGGGACTTATAAAATATAAAGTAAGTCTTCAAAACACTGAACAAATATTCTGCAAATTGTGGTCTAAATCTGTGTATGCCTTCATGATAAAATTCAAACAGTCACTGTTCTTTAGAAAACAAAATCCAATGTGTACTTCATACTGAAAAAGACTAGAGGCATTATAGGCAATGTTTTGAGCTAAATAAAGTGCCTCCATTTCATTTAAAGTAGAAAACTATATATTCTAAGTACCACAGAGTGATGTATGAGATTCTTTAACAATCAGCAGATGAGGTAAGAAATGCAAATGCTCTTGAGCAATATTCACTATGAAAACACTACCAAATATTAATCAGCATACACAGTAATCAGAGATTTCATATTTCTACTGACGCTGCTAGTATAATTAATGCTATTCTTTAATATTAGTAACCCCTTGCCAATCTGTATCTTCAGATAATCATGCAGAAATCCCACTGACTTCAAATAATGTATATCAAATTCAATGATATATAGTGTAGAATATTTATCCAGCATTTAACTAGATTCACTCTCTAGCACTTTACTCAATATACAAAGAGAAATCCAAGCACTAATAAAACTTTCAACTATAGAGAATAAACTGCTGCAGATGGAAGAGTGATAAATAACCATCTGGTTTTAAAATAAACACTTAATTTACACATATTAAAGGACATGAAGAATAACAGCATATAGAAAACTACAAAGTTACTACTTTATTACTGCAAAATAAAAAATCCATACTTGTGATACGTTTTCAAAAGAATATTTTGAGAAGTTATATTTTTGCAAATGACAGTCACTATTTGGTTAGGTTACACACACTTATATGTGTGCACCTTTAATAATATTCTATGCCTCTCTGTCTCCCTCTCCATAAACATATATGTACATACACATATTTAGAGATCAAAACTTTTTCCATTTTCTTGTTTGCCTTCACCATACTAAACTGAAAGCTAGTACTTATTTATTTCATTCATTTCTCCTCAAAATTATCTAAATATGTACCCTTTCTTTAATTCAACAACATTTTCTGGGTCAGGTTTTGTTACTGCATCTTTTGTACTTACTAGTTCACTAGTTTCTCCTCCACTGTCTCTTCTAACCAATCCCAAAATTTAACAACCAACTTTTGATGTACATTATTTGGCCTCTTCCTATATATCAACTTACCTAGGAGAACTTATTCTATATTTACCATGAAATCTCCTTCCTTTCAAAACAGAATACAGAATCAATAATTTGAAATTTAGAATACCAAAAGAAATATTTTTATAGCAGATAAAATAATTTTTTGAACTGGGGTTTTTGAACTGGGGTTCACAGAAGCACAAAAGTTCTATGGATAAATTTCAAGTAGCCTATGAATTTAGAGGTTTTAATAGTTTGTTAACTATATTTCAATATAATTGGTTTCCTTTGAAATTCTAATTTATACATTTAAAAATATTGCTTTTGGAGGTGGAGCCAAGATGGCGGAGTAGAAACAGCTCATCCAAGCCACTCTGCCCCCAGATTCCCCCCAAACTATGTAAAAGGGACTCTGAACAACTTCTGGAGCCCCAGCACCCACAGAATGACACAGAGAAGCTAACCTCCCGCTGAGGACAGCCCAGCAGCCCTGCAGGAAGGACCAGCACAGTGGTCTGGGAGCCGGCAGCGCGCAGAGCGCAGAGTGCAGGAGCCGAGCCGAGCCGAGCCCAGGTCCCCGTGAGCTGAGGTTTTAGCTCCAGGGCGGCAGGGCCAGCAGCTGGCTGGAGGAACCCCAGAACACCAGGAGCTGTGGCGATTCCAGAATTATCAACATAGACATGCCTAGGACAAAGTAAGAGGTTAGTGTCCTATGGACTTTGGGACCTGTATTTGGGGAATGCGTCAGCTCCCTCCCCTGGGGGCTAGAAGTTGCTGAGGAGACACGCCACTGTGTAGTTTTCAGAGGCATTTCCGGCTCCCAGCCTACAAATCGTGGGGAGATCCAGCGATCAGTCTTGGGGGGTAATCGCTCTTGCTTTAACCTCCCTGGATGTGGATTGTGATCTAGGGTGGAAGTTGTGGGTGGGTTTACAGCTTGCCAGAAACGGAAGTTGCCCCCCACATGTTCGGGACGAAAATTCCTCTATCTGGCCTTAAAGTCATAGTGTGGCAACAAGCCCAAAAGTCAAGTAATTAAGTGGCAACATGCCAAGGCAAAGGAAACAGAAAAATGCAACCCTAGACTCCTATTTTGGGGGTATAGAGCGGGAAAAGGACTGTGAGGTCAGAAGTCCTGCTCCAAAAACCCCAGGGAAAAACATGAGCGGGTTGCAGGCCATAGAGGACCTTAAGAAGGACTTTAAAAATCAAATAAGAGAAGTGGAGGAAAAATTGGAAAGAGAAATGAGAAGGCTGCAGGAAAAGTATGAAATGAGGGTCAACAGCCTGACTGAGGAAAACAACACCTTAAAAAATAGGCTAACTCAAATGGCAAAGGAGGCCCAAAAGGGCAATGAGGAGAAGAATGCCTTAAAAAGTCGAATTTGCCAGATGGAAAAAGAATCTCAGAAGTTCAGTGAGGAGATTCATTCCTTCAGAGTTAGACTGGAGCAAATGGAAGCTAATGACTTTATGAGAAATCAAGATGCTGTTAAGCAGATCCAAAACAAATGAAAGATTAGAAGGCAATGTGAAATATCTCATGGGAAAAACCACTGACCTGGAAAATAGATCCAGGAGAGACAATTTAAAAATTAGTGGACTACCCGAAAGCCATGATCAAAGAAAGAACCTAGAAATCACCCTTCAAGAAATTCTCAAGGAAAATTGCCCTGATGTTTTAGATCCAGAGGACAAAATAGAGGTTGAAAGAATCCACAGATCACCTCCTGAAAAAGATCCCAAAAAGAAAACTCCAAGGAATATTATAGCCAGGTTCCAGAATCCCCAGATCAAGGAGAAAATACTACAAGCGGCCAGGAAGAAACAATTTCAATATTGTGGAAACACAATCAGAATGGCCCCAGGACCTGCAGCTTCTACACTGAGGGATCGAAGGGCATGGAATATGATATTCCAGAGGGCAAAAGAACTGGGAATGAACCCAAGGGTCACCTACCCAGCAAAACTGAGTATTTTGTTTCAGGGGAAAATATGGTCATTCAGTGGAATAGAGACTTTCAAGCATTCTTGAGGAAAAAACCAGAATTGAATAGAAAATTTGACATCCAGACACAAGAAGCAAGAGATGCCTGAGAAGGTAATCAGGGAAAAGAAATCAAAAGGAACTTATCAAAGTTGAACTATTTACATTCCTATATGGAAAAGCAATATCTGTGACTGATGATATCTTTCTCACTATGAAAATAATGGAAGAAGGGGTGTGGTCATACGAATACATATGTGAATGTGTGTGTATATGGCTACAGTTATATATGGATAGAGGGCATAGGTTGATTTTGTTGGGAAGGGAGAGTACTCAAGGGATGAAATTATGAGGTGAGAGAGGAAAGTGGCAAGAGGAGATGGGGAGAGACAGGGTAGGGTAAACTATCTCATGTAGAAGAAGCAAGGGGAAGTGGTTGCAAGGGAGGGGGAGAATAGGAAGGCAAAAGGCAAAACCACATTCTCATTGAATTTGGTTCAGGGAGAGAATGACATACATACTAAATGGGATATCTCCACCTACAGCAGAATAGGGGGAAGGGGGATGAGAGGAGGGATGATGGATGGGAGGGCATCCTTGGGGGGAGGGGAGGTTGGAAGTACCCACTATAGAAGAGAGACAGGATCATGTAGGGAATGGACCAGGTGGGGGTGGGATGAGTGGGAGGGAATTATAAGCAGCCTTGTACAATATATCTACTATGATAATGTTTTGCATAGCTAGACATGTTCAACATATACTGAATTACTTATCTCCCCAGAGGGAATGGGTGACAAGGGAGGAAGCTAATGGATCTGAAATTCGAGGTCTTAACATTAAATGTTTCAAATATATTTAAATACTATTATTTAAAAAAATAAAAAATAAATAAAAACATTGTTTTGAGGAGATCACAGACCTCACCAAAATGCCAAAGGGCAGGGGAAAAAAGATAAGATCCTCATATAACTGCTGGTATTTTAAATCTTTACATGAATTTTAAAACTATCAGCAAAAGCAAATAAATATATAAAATAAGGAATAAAAATTTTCATAAAACCTTTAGCATCTAACAAGGTAGAACCAAATAAGTTAATAAATAATGAAGAAGAAAAATAGCTGTTTATTTAAAACAATTGTTTTTGTTCTGTGTACCCTTTTAGGGCTTGGAATTCTACTACCTTATATTTTTTTTTTAAATTTCTACTGAAATAGGTAATACATAAGGATTTATAGTCCATAAAATTGGGAAGTCCTTTATGGTTAAAAGTCCTTTAAAGTTGGGTGGTTAGAACAAGAAGACAGCAGAAGCTTCCACTAGCCCAAGAAGTACATCAACATGTCTCTATTCACTTTGCACCTGCTTGTATGCTGCAGAGAAAAGAAAAGGAGATCCAGAATCTCTGGACTAATGTTTCTAAGGTAGCCCTTACATTTTGAGTTTTGGGGTATTAAGTGGATCATATATCAAAGGGCTGGAATTACAATCACATAACCACAGGCTGGGTGATGATGATTGTATCAACAGTGTCAGAGTAGTTATGTCTACATATTCTAAGATCTAACCTATTTTCTTAGGAGTAATGAAAATCCAACAGAGGAAACTAAGTAGTAACTAACAATATAGTCATGTCTCCTCCTTTCTTGTCTCCACCCTCACACCCTCAACATGGGATCTCCTCAAAGTAAGGCTCTGTCCTGCCCATTTATATTTTCAGAACTATGATCTCAAACTGCTCCCTCTCCATCTTCTCTCATAAGAAGGGTAAGACAATACTGGCTAATGTTAGACTTTGAGTCAGAAAATCCTGGATTCAAATTCTACTATTAACACTTAGTAGGGGCAGCTAGGTGGCACAATGAATAAAGTACCAGCCCTGGAGTCAGGAAGACCTGACTTCAAATCCGACCTCAGATACTTAACACTTAATAGCCATGTGACCTCGGTGAGTTGCTTAACCCCAATTGCCCCGGCCAAAACAAACCAAAAAACCCACTTACTACTTCTGTGATCTTAGACAAGTAATTTAATGTCAGTCAACTCTTTATTCAGTCTTACTCCAATTATCAGACACATATGATGACATATGAATTACTTTGGACAAACAACCATTTTGATATGATTTCATTTTGTAACAGCAACAGTCATGTGTTTCTATTGACACTGCTTATTCAAAGCATCTGAGGTTAACCAGATGAAACCAGATAGAACTGGTTTCCCAAATACTGGTTCATCTACTATCATTTTATGAATGTACATACATATTTCATTAATTCTTTTCATTGTGTTTTTAATTCTGAGATTTTTCAGGTTAGATATCATTCCAAGGAAACGTGCTAGCTGTAAACTGACAAAAATGATTATTTTCAATGATTGTTACAGATATCACAGTGAAAGGTTAAGAAATTTATTTAAGAGACAGGGGTTAGCATGCTTAAGTGGCCTCAATGAAAATCTATGCCATCTGATCATGTGACAATTGGAAAAATGGATTGTTAAAGGTAAGTGTAACATCCAAAGTGATGAAGAGATGTTTTCACAAAGAATTAAAGAATGCATGTCAAGATCTTATGAACTCAAGACACAATGCATGTGGAATAAGTAATCACAGCAAAAGGAAAACATATTGCATAACATTTTTAAGATGTAAAATACTACAAGGTTTAGTTTATATCAACAAATTTAATTATTTTATTTTGTCCCAGGTAATTTGTATGTTATAGGAGATTGTTTTCCCCCTTTAGCTATACTCAAACTAACAAATTTCTTCTTCAAAGATTTCAAGGGCAGTTAGATAGCACAGTGAATAGAGCACTGGCCCTGGAGTCAAGAGGACCTGAGTTAAAATCTGACCTCAGACACTTACTTGTTGTGTGACCTTGGTCAAGTCATTTAACCCCAACTGCCTTGTTTTGTGTACAATGTTCTCCTGGTTCTATTCACTTCACTCAGTATCAATCCATGCAAGTCTTTGCAGGATTTTCTGAAATCCACCTGCTCATCATTTCTTATACTACAATAGCATTCCATTACATTAACATTCCACAGTTTGTTCAGCCATTCCTCAATTGATGAGCATTCCCTCGATTTCCAATTCTTGACCATCACAAAAAGAGCTGCTACAAATATTTTTGTACATGTGGCTCCTTTTCCCTTTTTATGATCTCTTTGGGATACAGATCTAGAGTGGTATTGCTAGTTCAAAAGGTATGCATAGTTTGCCTGCATTCTGGACATAGTTCCAAATTGCTCTCCAGAATGGCTGGATCAGTTTACAACTCCACTGACATGCATTAATGTCCCAATTTTCTCACATCTTCTCCAACATTTATCATTTTCCTTTTCTGTCATATGACTTAGTCTAATAGGTATGAGGTGGTACCTCAGAGTTGATTTAAGTATCTTTAATCAATAGTGATTTAGAGCATTGTTTTCATATAACTATAGATAGCTTTAATTTTTTATCTGAAAACTGCCTGTTCATATTCTTTGACCAATTTATCAATCGGGGAATGACTGTATTCTTATAAATTTGACTCAGTTCTCTACATATTTTAGAAATGAGGCCTTTATCAAAAACACTGGCTGTAAAAATTGCTTCCCAGATTTCTGCTTTGGTTGGACTGGTTTTGTTTTAAAAACAAACAACTTTAATTTAACTTAGTCAAAATGATCCATTTTGCATTTCATAAAGTTCTCTTTCTCTCATTTGGTCATAAATTTTTCTTTTCTCCATCAATCTGACAGGTAAACTATTTCTTGCTTTCCCAATTTGCTTCTTAAAGATAGGATTTTAAAATCTATATTATACTTTAAAATAGGTTGAAAACAACAACAAAAAATCCATTAGTGGTGTTAAAAGAAACCCTTTGCAATAATCTTATTTTACAACTCAATTCAATTAATTTTTTCAAGTGCCTAAGATGTGCAAAGCCCTCTACAAAGCTACTCTGTTATTATAACAGACAGATCACTTATCACAGAGGAGCCTCAGTTTCTCACTTGTAAATGAAGGACTATAATTCTTAATCTCCAAGGTCTAAGGTCCTGTCCAGCATTCAATTCATAGAAAAATCCTATGGAAATGACTCTGGATTATAAAAAAAAAAAATCCAACTGGAAATCAAAGTTTTAGAAACAAATGTTAAAGGGAAAAAAAGGTTTGTGTTTTTTGTCTTTTTTTACATGAAACTGGGAAATAATATATACAGGCATCGAGGTATAGAAATCCATCT
Source organism: Gymnobelideus leadbeateri (assembly GCA_011680675.1). Classification (NCBI taxonomy): domain Eukaryota; kingdom Metazoa; phylum Chordata; class Mammalia; order Diprotodontia; family Petauridae; genus Gymnobelideus; species Gymnobelideus leadbeateri. The sequence goes on from WOXC01003350.1 coordinate 112,122, forward strand.
TGCCCTACTAGAAAGTCAGAGAAAGAATGGAGGCAGATATAAGACAGAGTAGAGGGGGTGGTATTCAGTAGGATTGAGATTTGGGGGTGGGGGGCAGGGAAAAGATGGGGAGGAAATTTGTAACTCAAAATCTTGTGGAAATGAAAGTTGAAAATTAAAAATAAACAATTTTAAAAAATTATTCAAGCTCTTAGAAGTCCTACAACCTAAAACACCTCTAAATATGATCCATGTATAGGATCAGCTTTTGTTAAATTCACCTAGATGGATCTGAGGCAATGATTTTTTTTTAAGCCACAATAACTTTCAACTAACTTCGACCAAGCAACAGAGGGGTTGAAATCTGTCAATCAATTCATTAGCAAGTATTATTAAGCACTTACTAAATACTAAGCAGGAGACAGCTAGGTGGCACAGTGGATAAGGTGCCAGGCCTAGAGTCAGGAAGACCCATCTCTCCCTGAGTTCAAACTGTCTCAGACACTTACTAAATGTATGATTTGGGGCAAATCACTTTTTTTTAACTTTTTGGAGTGGGGGAAAGCAGGGCAATTGGGGTTAAGTGACTTGCCCAATGTCACACAGCTAGTAAGTGTCAAGTGACTGCGGCAGAATTTGAATGCTTGTCCTGACTCCAGGGCTAGTGCTCTATTCACTACACCACCTAGCTGCCCTGGGCAAGTCACTTTTAACACTATTTCCAAGTTTCCTCTTCTGTAAAATGATGCAGAGGAAGAAATGGCAAACTACTACAGTATCTTTGCCATGAAAACACTCAAATGGAGTCACAAAGAATTGGGCACAACTGAAAAATGACTGAATTTGATCTACTAAGCATTGTGTTAGGTGTTTGGGGATTCAAAACACAAAGAATTCAATAATTCTATTCTTAAGGAGATTTAATTCTAATGGGAGGAACATAATAAACAAATATAACATGGCTATAAAGTTAAGAAATACAAATAAGTGAAAATTAGTTAAATACAAGGTAGTTTTGGAGAAAGGGCATCAGGAATTGGGTGGATTAGGAAAGGCTTTTTATGAAGAAGATGATGCTTAAACTGCATATTAAAGAAAAGAGAAAATGCTATGAAGCAGAGATAAGAAAAAGTACAATTCAGGTCTATTTGACAGGCAGTGCAAAGTCAAGATGACAGGATAAAGAATGCTGTATGTGAGGAAAAGAGAGAAGAGCTCTTTGGCTGGACTGTAGAGCATGAGAGGAGGAGAAATATCCAATGAAGTTAGAAAGAGAGGCTGAAGCCAGGTTGAACAGAGCTTTTAAAAGCTATAAAGAGGAGGTTCTATTTTATCCTAGAAAATAGATGGATGACATGATCAGATCTGTGCTCTACAAAAATTATCTTGCGGGGCGGCTAAGTGGCACAGTGAGTAGAGTGCCGGCCCTGGAGTCAGAAGGACCTGAGTTAGGATCCGGCCTCAGACACTGAACATACACAAACAAAAAACCTAGCCGTGTGACCTTGGGCAAGTTACTTAACCCCCAATTTCCCTCCAAAAAGCAAAAAAAAAAAAAAATTATCTTGGCCACAGTGTGTAGGACAGACTAGAGAGGGAAGAAATTTGAGGCAAGGAGACCAATAAGGGGGCCGTTGCATTAACCTATGGCATCATTGAAGGAAGAGGAGAAGGAAGTAGAGATGGAGAGAGGTGGAGGGATAAAGTGACAAGGAAAAGGGCTTCATCATTCTCAGAGACTAGAAGGAAGAACAAAATGGCCCTTCTAAATGTAAAATCTGTAGTGGACTTAATCATCCAAGTTAAAAAAATTTTTTCAAGCAAAATTAAGCTGATTATAAGCGGGAATGAAAAAGTTTGATGAGGGAATTAACTGAGGGTCAGCACTACAGAAATAGTAGAAGGTCTAGTGATTCAGAGATACCACAACAGAGAAAAGTAATGTGTTGGAATGTGAAATTATTGAGACAGAAATTACGTGGGAAAGGAACTGTGACTAGAAACAGGGATGACGGGCTGTGAAAATAGAAAGGGATCAAGGAATTAGACATAATGAGAGTAAGGAGAAGGTGTAGACAGGGATAGGATAGGTAAGAGAACTTTGTAGTCAGAGAAGGGAATTTTATGTAAGTAAAAGGGGAAATACTTTTTATTTTTAAAATTCAATTTAGAATAACCTTCAGACACCCAGTCTAATCTGTGAACAAGACATTCAAAGTACAAAATACCACCCCATTGGTTTAAAAAATAATACAATTTACAGGTGTCCAATACACAACTAAATGTACCAAACTTTGAAACACATTTTTAAATTAAAAAAAAAAAAACAACTTTATGTGACCTCTTTTCCTTGATTGTCCATCCATTACTATTCATACATCCTCTTATTATATGTAAGTGAATGAAATTTACTCATAAAGAAACCAGCAGTACAAAAATAAGAAGTAAATAATTTGATAAAATGATGGTAACAGATAAGAAGTTTTTTAAATCTTAGGAATCTAAGTAATTTTATTATTCCTAAATATATTTTGAGAAATCTGCAATATGCAGGTATGGATAATAACCCAAAGCAACAGACATCCATGAGGACATATGAGGTAGCACCTGTAAAATATTAAACAGTAATAATGAAATTTGGAATTTCTATTCATTTCCTATTTAGAGAATTGACAGGTTTTTGATCTGAGAATATGAAGTTCTATTAAATAAATAAGGGATGAAAAATATAGAAACATCTTTTAAAATGATAGATGATATACATCAGAATTCATAAATGTATTATCTATGCTAGCTATATTAGATTTGGGCCACAGGATTAAATATAAATTCCTCTATTTAGTTTTTAAAGCTCTGTACAACTTGGCCCCAATGTATATTTTCAGGCTCTCTCCTCCCATATTCAGCAATCCACTTGAAATGGCTTTATGCATAATAAAAATTGTGGAAATTTTGCTATTTTCTGTACTTTAAAGGAAAATCATTCCTTTAGCAACCCCCCTCTCCCCAACTATGGATTTGATATTCTACCATTAGGTTTACTCTACAACTTACCCAATAACATATCTAACACCTATGCTATTTTTTTCCTTGTTGCTGTCCCATTTTTCCCCACCTGGAAGTACATTTTCTAGACCAGACCTCCAGAAATCTTGCCCCTCTTGGGGACAGTTCATCTACTCAACCTTGAAATTCCTACCCTAGTAGCTGTCTTGATCAGTAGGTCAATGAAAATGTATCATATAATGTATCATATAATAAAAATGAACATATATTATTAAATTTTTTATTACTACTACAACGACGACTACCAACTCTTACTGTTATTATAAATAAGAACTGTCACTCATTGCCCACTATATTTAGCTGTCTTCACATATCATTTGTCAATACACATAGGTTATTTCAAAAACATATGTGTTTCCACATATGTATATAGGCAATGATAGGTATTGTGAGTTTTTGCCATATTGTGTGGGATTAAATTGGCCCTATCTGGTATAAAAGTACTTCAAAATGCCACTTGGCTATGGCAAAGCTAGAAATTTCAAGTCTAATGGCAACTATGGAATATTGCTAATTAGTTGGTCCTGACACACAAGCAACTAGAGTAGAAAAGTTTCTGTGATTCAAGTATAATGGAAGGTTTTGTATTGGTGATGTATTGTGTGAAAAGTACCACAAGCACATGAAAATACCCAGAAAAAGTACCTCTGACTCCTCAACCTGTTGAGTTGGCTGCTATAGCAAGCAGTAAGTTTTCCTGGCTGTTACATTACATGTACCCTACGGTGCACTCTCTCTTGTGCTCTCTCTCCTTCTGTCTCTTTCTCTGTCTGTCCCTCCCCTCTACCCATTAGATTTTATAGGTTCAACAAATCTATTAACTTCAGCTCCCCTCTGTTCTTCAAATTGTCATATCCAGTTTTTTGTCAAGTCTAGTCTAGTCTCCTACAGAGTTTTCCTCACTCAAAAGCATCTTGTTCCACAAAGTTGCTTAAAGCAATATATTCTTAAAACAAAAAGAGTATGGTCATGGAACTCTGCTACCTAACAAACACCAGTGCCTTCCTATTTCCTTTAGAATAAAATTTATTTGACAATTAAAAACCTAGGTTATTTCCATCAGAGTCTGAGTCTTCACTAGATCCCTTGGCCTAATATCCTTAAAAAGGTACTTTTATTAAAATAGTAAATAGCAAGATCTAAGACAAAATGTAAAATGGATAAACAGAAGGCTCTATACAATACTTGAATTCATTCAATCAAATTCACAAAGATGGAGTAGGTATGTCTATACCTACTATAACTATACCATAGTTTTCTTTACAGTAAATACCTACCAGGTTATTTAGTATATAATATACAAGGAAATGTTCTGGTTGTTATTAAGAATTTTAAAAATCTGTTTTTTAAAAAGCTTCCTGTCCTCAATGTGATAAAAGATATGATCTGCAAACCAATAATTATAATACAAAGCAATTTATGATAAGTAGTCAACCACTTAAATAGCTAACAAAAACATTTTATCTCTCTCTTAGTCTCAACTTCCCTATCTTTAAAGTAAAAATTCTTACCCTGGGGGGCGGCTAGGTGGCACAGTAAATAGAGCGCCGGCCCTGGAATCAGAAGGACCTGAGTTCGGAGCCTGCCTCAGACACTTAATCCATACAAAAACCTAGCCGTGTAACCTTAGGCAAGTTACTTAACCCCAATTGCCCTAAAGGGGCGGCTAGGTGGCTCAGCGCTGCCTTGGAGTTGGGATGACCCGAGATCAAATCCGGCCTCAGAAAATGAGCACCCACACACAAATAACGACTAGCTGTGTAACCCTGAGCAAGTTACTTAACCCCAATTGCTTTAAAAAAAAAGATTTTTACCCTTATCACAGGGGGTGCTCATGAGGGAAGGTGCTTTACAAAATCTGAGTGCTGAATATAAAAGTGTGATTGAATTATTCTTGTTGTTAGTAGCAGCACAAATATTTAGAATATGATTTTGTTTTGCATTGTTCAGTGTGAACACATTATGTTGAAAAGTTTTGTTCTGTATCAAACCAGCTGTTTTTAGCTGTTTTTTTTTTGTTTTTTTTGGGGGGGACAAACTGACAAAACTATCAGATAGAGCTACTGGGAAAGCGTTCTTTTTGGATTCATGAGAGTGAAGAGAGAAAAATTCTCAGTATATCCCTGAGTTGGAAGTTTCTTCTCATTATCTCTTTTAAAGAAAATTGAATTAACCTATCTATCCCCCATTAATGAACTGTAGTACAAAACCTGAAAAGTTCATGGTTTTGCCAGAAGTTCTACTTCAGTTACCTTCTTATAGTATCAAATGTAGAACACCATAAAGTTCAAGGAACAGATCAAATGGATTGATACAGATGGTAAGACTTTTAGTACATGAAATTGCAATGTCCTACTTCACACTTCAACCAGATATTATAGCCTTGAGGTTTAAAGAATCCATGTCACAACTTTCTAAAAAAAATCTAAATGTGGGTGACACACAAATCCCTAGAGAATCTCATATACAATTTGTGTTGAAGTGTTATGCTTTTTAGTTCTTAAAATGGAGAACCATTAACTTGTTTTTAAAAAATATTTTATTGAATTTTAACATAATTGGTTTCCTTTCTGAGAAAGTAGTTCATAAGTTTCACCAGAATACCAAAGTAGTCTCTCTCCCTGTCTCTCTCCCTGTCTCTCTCTCTCTCTCTCTCCCTGTCTCTCTCTCTCTCTCTCTCTCTCTCTCTCTCTCTCTCTCTCTCTCATACACACACACACACACACACACACACACACACACACACACACACACACACACACAACCTCTGCTCTAAAGTCTAAGGTAATTTTTGTCCTCCTGCCAACAGAGGCTGCCCGAGAATGATTCTTGAGTTTCAGGTTAAATACTGGTATTCTGACAAGGTGAACCAAGAAGGTAACTCAGAGTGAGCAAAATCCTTTAGACTCCCCTCTTCATGTTGGCTAATAAATGTTTTAAGGTCTAATTTTTCTGGGGTTGTTAAGGGCTTTCTTAACATATATCCTTGACAGAATTCAAGTATACGTTCAAATGTCGTGAGACAGAAATAATTAAAAAAAGAAATTACACCTTAGGACAATTCTATTAATGAGAGCATATTGCTTATGCAAAATACTCTAGCATGACCTCATATGTTGACCAACCAAATCCCTGTAAATAATATGCTTATAGACTTAGGAAGATGAAATTTGCCAAACAAGTATCGGTCAAAATAGGTGCTAATATTTAGATATCTGCTTTAAAGTGAAGCATCCGTTCTACTCACCATGAGAGGCCACAAAGATTCACTCTACTTAACATATTACTGACAGGATGATGAGAAAGCTCCTGTCAAATGCTGGTCAGCTGGGTGTTTGAGACAAAATGCACAGCCCCAGCTGACTAGTTAGTGAAAGCCTGGTGAGGTACAATTATAGAGGGATATGACAAGGCTTCATGCTTGACTGACTTGAGAACCAATGACATGGTTTTAAACAGCAATCCTCCCTACTTCTGGTCATAAAACAGCAATAAGTCAACAGATGCCCTGTTGTAAAATCATGATTTATTCCTTTGCTTTGAATACATAAGAGTACAGTATGATGCTCTCGTAGACTACCACACAGAAAGTTCACTCGGGGCTTAAACATCTAGGGCCTGCCTACAGAATGCATAAAATCAGTTTTGTAGATCAGGTTTACCAGTCTACTCTTTCAGACATTCTTAATTTATACTTCAATTGAATTTTTTAAATTAATTTTGTCTCAGGCCACTGAAACCAACCACATACAAATATAACGGTGTATACCAAAACATGCCTATGTAATAATGTTATGTAAATACTGTCAAAACAAAATTAAAATGTTCACTTTTAAGAATATTTCATTTATATGCCTTAAAGAATTTAAATCACTCGAAAATTTCTTTACTTTTAAGGTTAGCAGTGAAAATGCTGAAACCTATAACTGTACTACAGAAAAATCTACTACAGAATATGATCCACCAGCTAACAGAATCTTTAACTACTGTAACACTAAACCCCCAAGCAAGCTGTAAGGTTAATGAAAATCACATTATTATATTCAATGAAATGCAATTCTAGTAAAAGAATCAACATCCCAGTAAAATAACGTCCCTGAAGCTAGAATACAATTAAGGGGGTAGAGGAATTTTCATCTATGCCAATACACAAAAATCTGGCAGCAGATGCATAAGGAAAACTGAGACTCTATTTTCTGTTAAAGTAGATTAAAGTGAAATTTTCTCATATTAAAACCAGATTCATAATTAATCTTCATTAATATATGAAATAAAAATGCATTAATTTATTTGCTGATTGAAAGTGTCAGTCAATTCATTGTGGACCTTCCCACCTTCCTAGGGAGGCTATAATTAAATCTCAAATAAATCCCAAAAGAGTATGTTTGTTCTATACAACAATATCAGTAACTCCTTGATCTTTAATATGACCAAAATAAAATTAACAGCAGTTAAATGTTGCAATTCAATATCTGCCATACAGAAAGGGTTAAAAGACAGGAAAAGAGGAATTGAGTAATCACTGTCTTATGAATACTATTGTCCTATGATAGTGATATGAAGCATTTAATTTAAGAGGTGACATCACACCCAGGTCTTAATGAACTGTCATAAATGCTTGGTATGAAGTTGATTTCAGTTATAGAAGATAATGCCCTTAACAATACCAAGCATTTACTGAAGTCATTTCCTAAAACGGTTGAATTAAGAAATGTTAAAGTAAAATATCCTTTTTAATAAGAGGATTGATCATGAATGTGATAGCAGTATTTTCCAATATGCATTTTATATTTTTAAAATGTTTCAAAAATAAGTGTTAGATTATAGATATACAAACATCAGTCTATTCTTTTTTTGACTGTTGAAAACCATTATTTTATTTTTCTATATTTATTAACAGTTGCTATAAATAAGAATACTAAGATTCACTGGAATTCTGAATTGTTGAGCTAAAGAAACTTCAGAATTCTTTATATATATATATATATATATATATATATATATATATATATATATATATATATATATATATATATTTAAACATTTAATTTTAAGACCTCGAATTTCAGATCAGTTCCCTTCCTCCTTGTCACCCATTCCCTCTGGGAAGATAAGTAATTCAGTATATGTTGTACATGTCTAGCTATGCAAACTTTACCATAGTAGATATATTGTACAAGGCTGCTTATAATTCCCTCCCACCCATCCCACCCCACATGGTCCATTCCCTACTTGATCCTGTCCCTCTTCTAATAGTGGGTACTTCCAACCTCCCCTACCCCCAAGAATGCCCTCCCATCCATCATCCCCCCTCTCATCCCCCTTCCCCATATTCTGCTGCAGGTTGAGATATCCCATTTAGTATGTATGTCATTTTCTCCCTGAACCAAATTCAATGAAAATGTGGTTTTGCCTTTTGCCTTCCTATTCTCCCCCTCCCTTGCAACCACTTCCCCTTGCTTCTTCTACATGAGATAGTTTACCCTACCCTGTCTCTCCCCATCTACCCTTGCCACTTTCCTCTCTCATCTCATATTTTCAATCCTCCCTTCCCAACAAATTCAACCTATGCCCTCTATCCATATATAACTGTAAACATAGGTACACACATTCACATATGTATTCAGATGGCCATACACCCTTCCATTATTTTCATACTGAGAAAGGTTTCATCAGTCACAGTTATTGCTTTTCCATATAGGAATGTAAATAGGTCAACTTTGATAAGTTCCTTTTGATTTCTTTTCCCTGATTACCTTCTCAGGCATCTCTTGCTTCTTGTGTCTGGATGTCAAATTTTCTATTCAACTCTGGTTTTTTCCTCAAGAATGCTTGAAAGTCCTCTATTCCACTGAATGACCATATTTTCCCCTGAAACAAAATACTCAGTTTTTCTGGGTAGGTGACCCTTGGGTTCATTCCCAGTTCTTTTGCCCTCTGGAATATCATATTCCATGCCCTTCGATCCCTCAGTGTAGAAGCTGCCAGGTCCTGGGCTATTCCTATTATATTATATTATATTATATTATATTATATTATATTATATTATATTATATTATATATTACTATTATATGTGTTTCCACAATACTGAAATTGTTTCTTCCTGGCTACTTGGAGTATTTTCTCCTTGATCTGGGGATTCTGGAACCTGGCTATAATATTCCTGGGAGTTTTCTTTTTGGGATCTTTTTCAGGAGGAGATTGGTGGATTCTTTCAACCTCTACTTTGCCCTCTGGATCTAAAACATCAGGGCAGTTTTCCTTGAGAATTTCTTGAAGGGTGATTTCTAGGTTCTTTCTTTGATCATGGCTTTCAGGTAGTCCAATAATTTTTAAATTGTCTCTCCTGGATCTATTTTCCAGGTCAGTCGTTTTTCCCATGAGATATTTCACATTGCCTTCTAATCTTTCATTTGTTTGGATCTGCTTAACAGCATCTTGATTTCTCATAAAGTCATTAGCTTCCATTTGCTCCAGTCTAACTCTGAAGGAATGAATCTCCTCAGTGAACTTTTGAGATTCTTTTTCCATCTGGCAAATTCGACTTTTTAAGGCATTCTTCTCCTCATTGCCCTTTTGGGCCTCCTTTGCCATTTGAGTTAGTCTATTTTTTAAGGTGTTGTTTTCCTCAGTCAGGCTGTTGACCCTCATTTCATACTTTTCCTGCATCCTTCTCATTTCTCTTTCCAATTTTCCTCCACTTCTCTTATTTGATTTTTAAAGTCCTTCTTAAGGTCCTCTATGGCCTGCAACCCGCTCATGTTTTCCCCTGGGGCTTTTGGAGCAGGACTTCTGACCTCACAGTCCTTTTCCTGCTCTATGCCCCCAAAATAGGAGTCTAGGGTTGCATTTTTCTGTTTCCTTTGCCTTGGCATGTTGCCACTTAATTACTTGACTTTTGGGCTTGTTGCCACACTATGGCTGGGCCACCAGACAGGTGAACTTTTTCGTCCTGAACGTGTGGGGGGCAACTTCCGTTTCTGGCAAGCTGTAAACCCACCCACGACTTCCACCCCAGATCACCATCCAGATCCAGGGAGGTTAAAGCAAGAGAGATTACCCCCCAAGACTGATCGCTGGATCTCCCTACAGGTCGCAGGCCAGGAGCTAGAGCTGCCTCCGAAAACTACAAAATGGTGTGTCTTCTCAGTGGCTTCTAGCCCCCAGGGGAGGAAGGCAACACATTCCCCAAATACTGGTCCCAAAGTCCATAGGGCACTAACCTCTCACTTTGTCCTAGGCATGTCTATGTTGATAATTCTGGAATCGCCACAGCTGCTGGTGTTCTGGGGTCCCTCCAGCCAGCTGCTGGCCTGGCTGCCCTGGGGCTAAAACTCTGACTCAGGTGGACCTGGGCTCTGCACGCTACCGGCTCCCAGACTGCTGTGATGGTCCTTCCTGCAGGGCTGCTGGGTGTCCTCAGCAGGAGGTTAGCTTCTTTTTATAGTTCTGTGGGTGCTGGGGCTCCAGAAGTTGTTCAGTGTCCCCTTTTACATAGTTTGGAGGTAATCTGGGGGAGGGTGCCTTGGAGGCGCTGTTTCTACTCAGACATCTTGGCTCCACCCCCACATCAGTCTATTCTAATCAAGTAATTAACTATACTTGAAAATAAAATCTATCTGATAATTATTTTTTTACTCTTTACAAGTCCTAAAGAAAACAAATGTACATCATTTAGGGGAGAGGAAGGAATTTTTTTTCAAAGTTGAGCTAAAAATATCTGCAAAGGCCTTAGGATCTTACATGCAAATTCAAAACAGTAAATGATTTATCAAAGTGAAAAAAAATGTTAGAACTGCAAATTTTCAAGGCTTTAAGAAACAACAATGGTCATCTAATCCAAATCTTTTAATGTAAGAGTCACAAAAAAGTAAATAACATAATTTTAAAACAACTAATTCTATAATAGATTGGTTAAGTGCTAAGGAATTACTTAAGAAAGCATGCTTATAATGAAGAAAGATTGAGAAAAATTAAGTAGTCTAGAATTGGCTTTTATCAAGAACATGATGGACATTTTTCAAAATATGAAAATACAGTGAAAACTGGCATTAGGAGTTAAACAGTGTCTTCAGAGTAATTCCAATATGATCTATAAATAACTATAGTTATAGAAACTTCATGAGCTAAGACATCTGTGGCACAGTAAGTTGTGATAAATCTGATTGATGTCATCTTTTGAAATACGAAGTAACTTAAGCCTTCAAAATTTATCAAAAACATTTTTATTTTTGTGACCTTTTTTGAAATTATGAATAAAATAGGACCTAACGAAAACAAAATGGAGATAGGAGGCATCTTTACTGAATTTTGATACTGTTACTGCCATTAATTATCTTCATGAAATTAATATCATATATGTGGAAATGCTTTTAAAACTATAAATCTTTTTTTTTCCCCCATCCCTCTCCATCTCTGTTTTCTGGTTTCCCTGGCTTCCTTCAAGTCTCAGTTAAAATCTCACCATCTACAGGAATCCTGCCCTTGCTCTTTTTTTTTTAAACAAATGCTTTATTAACTTCTGTTTTACATCATTCATTTCCGCCAGATTTTGAGTTACAATCATTTTCCCCCCATTATTCCCCTACCCAATCTCCCAGAACAGTAATCCCACAAGATATCGCTTCCTCCAATCTGCTCTCTCCCATACCTTCTCCCATACCCCCATCGACTTTTCCATTAGAGGAAGGTGAGTCTTTGTATCCCAATGCCTGCACATCTTATCTCCCTATTACAAGCAAAAGAGTATTAATAATAGTATTTATATATATTTGAAACATTTAATGTTACAACCTCGAATTTCAGATCCATTTCCTTCCTCCCTTGTCACCCATTCCCTCTTGGGAGATAAGTAATTCAGTATATGTTGTACATGTCTAGCTATGCAAAACATTATCATAGTAGATATATTGTACAAGGCTGCTTATAATTCCCTCCCACTCATCCCACCCCCCACCTGGTCCATTCCCTACATGATCCTGTCCCTCTTTTATAGTGGGTACTTCCAACCTCCCCTCACCCCAAGGATGCGCTCCCATCCATCATCCCTCCTCCCATCCCCCTTCCTCCTATCCTGCTGCAGGTTGAGATATCCCATTTACTATGTATGTCATTTTCTCCCTGAACCAAATTCAATGTGAATGTGGTTTTGCCTTTTTAGCCTTCCTTATTCTCCCCCTCCTTTGCAACCACTTCCCCTTGCTTCTTCTACATGGGATAGTTTACCCTACCCTGTCTCTCCCCATCTCCTCTTGCCACTTTCCTCTCTCACCTCATAATTTCATCCCTTGAGTATTCTCCCTTCCCAACAAATTCAACCTATGCCCTCTATCCATATATAACTGTAACCATATACACACACATTCACATATGTATTCATATGACCACACCCCCTTCTTCCATTATTTTCATAGTGAGAAAGATATCATCAGTCACAGTTATTGCTTTTCCATATAGGAATGTAAATAGTTCAACTTTGATAAGTTCCTTTTGATTTCTTTTCCCTGATTACCTTCTCAGGCATCTCTTGCTTCTTGTGTCTGGATGTCAAATTTTCTATTCAATTCTGGTTTTTCCTCAAGAATGCTTGAAAGTCCTCTATTCCACTGAATGACCATATTTTCCCCTGAAACAAAATACTCAGTTTTGCTGGGTAGGTGACCCTTGGGTTCATTCCCAGTTCTTTTGCCCTCTGGAATATCATATTCCATGCCCTTCTATCCCTCAGTGTAGAAGCCACCAGGTCCTGGGCTATTCTGATTGTGTTTCCACAATATTGAAATTGTTTCTTCCTGGCTGCTTGTAGTATTTTCTCCTTGATCTTGGGATTCTGGAACCTGGCTATAATATTCCTGGGAGTTTTCTTTTTGGGATCTTTTTCAGGAGGTGATCGGTGGATTCTTTCAACCTCTATTTTGCCCTCTGGATCTAAAACATCAGGGCAATTTTCCTTGAGAATTTCTTGAAGGGTGATTTCTAGGTTCTTTCCTTGATCATGGCTTTCAGGTAGTCCAATAATTTTTAAATTGTCTCTCCTGGATCTATTTTCCAGGTCAGTCGTTTTCCCATGAGATATTTCACATTGCCTTCTACTCTTTCATTTGTTTGGATCTGTACAGCATCTTGATTTCTCATAAAGTCATTAGCTTCCATTTGCTCCAGTCTAACTCTGAAGGAATGAATCTCCTCAGTGAACTTTTGAGATTCTTTTTCCATCTGGCAAATTTGGCTTTTTAAGGCATTCTTCTCCTCATTGCCCTTTTGGGCCTCCTTTGCCATTTGAGTTAGTCTATTTTTTAAGGTGTTGTTTTCCTCAGTCAGGCTGTTGACCCTCATTTCATACTTTTCCTGCATCCTTCTCATTTCTCTTTCCAATTTTTCCTCCACTTCTCTTATTTGATTTTTAAAGTCCTTCTTAAGGTCCTCTATGGCCTGCAACCCGCTCATGTTTTCCCCTGGGGCTTTTGGAGCAGGACTTCTGACCTCACAGTCCTTTTCACACTCTATGCCCCCAAAATA